>CAJQZJ010033927.1:5719649-5860121 GCA_907164525.1 Lophiomys imhausi
GTGTGTGTGTGTGTGTGTGTGTGTGTGTGTGTGTGTGTGTGTGTGTGCGGCAAATATTCCCCAGGGAACTGCGAAACATACATCTACTCACCCCAGAAAGGGAACCCAGGACAGACTGAAGTAATGGTTACAGCAGAGCCCAGCTTGTTGAACTAATGAATTTTTATTGGGGTTACTAACAGGAACGAGTTGAACCACTGAATTTTTATTGGGGTTACTAACAGGAATGAGGCGTTATTGGCAGGTGTAAGGATGGATCAAAAGCAGCCATTCCACCAAGCTGCATAGGAGCTGCACAGTCCCAGAGACCTCCCTGTTGCTTGCTGGTCAGAGTAGCTCTTCAGCAGTTGCTTACTGCTTCCACAGCCCTGGGGAGATGTCATGGGGGAGCCTTGCAAGCTTCAACTGTCACAGATGTGTGAAACTCCTTACATCCTGAATTTCACTAGCCCTTCTTCTTCCTCCTACAGCAAGTGTTTCAGTTCAGAAGAAGCTGCTTTACTATCGAGCACTTCAATGCCTGCAATGAAGCCTGATTTCACTTTTGATATTTGCGGCAACTTTCAAGTCCCTGTTCATCCCAGCTCCTTGGTGTCCTCTATCCAATTTATCGAAAGATGACTCCTGTGCAGTCTCCGTTAACGCTGTTGGCCAGGCCTCACGTTAATCTTTCAAACCGTTGTGTACATTCTTGAGAGCCTGTCTCACTCTTCCCAGAGAGTGCCGTTTTGTCAGTAATATTTTTCCTTCCCTCCTGGCACATGGGTGGCATTTCCCATCTGCATTTGAATCGATTTTATGTGACAATTATGGATGGTCTCTAAGAGTAGCTGGTGGCCATTGGTACCTGCAAAGCATGGGTTTCAGCAATGGTCAACACACCGGAGGTCTTATCCTACTTTTCCTTGCTGATTGGCTCTGCTGCCTGCTCATGAACTTCTTTTTTTGGACTGCTGCCTTCTGGCTAATGTCTCTGAGCTGCGTGGGCACCTGTAGGCTAGCCTGCCTTTGAAGCTAGGGTGCTTTTTGCTGCATTTGTTGAAAGGAACGAAACCTCTGTTACAGATTCTAGGAGCAAGACAGTCAGCTCAGTACGAATACATAGATGTGGTGGATAAGAGTAAGAAACGCCCCTTCGAGGCTCATGAATTTGAACACTTGGTCCCTAGTTGGTGATGGTGTTTGAGGGAGTTATGGAGTCTTTAGGAGGTTTAGGAAGTACATCACCGGGTTATTATTTTGTTTTAAAGGGTTATAATCCCACTCTGCTTCCTATTTTCTCTTTCTTTCTCTATGTCTCTGTATCGCTCTCTGTATCTTTCTCTCTCTCTCTCTCTTTCTCTCTCTCAACTTCCTGAATGCATCTGCCACCCTGCATACCTTTCTCAGCATGATGCACTCTTCCTCTGGAACCATAAGCTGAAATAAACCCTTTCCCTTAAATAGCTTTTGGTCATGACATTCTATAACAGCAGCAGGATAGTAACTAATACAGGTAAGTGTGGACCGAGTCACAGTTCGGTGACTTCAAGGAGGAACTGAGTCTTTGGAGGACCTGGGTGTTGGTTTCTCTCTGTAGCAGGCTCAGAAGACTATTGCTTTTTCAAAATACAGGTTCAGTTGCTTTTCTCCTCATTGTAACAAAAGTACCTGACAGATTAATTTAAGAGAGGGAAGGCTTCATTTTACCTCAACTGTTTCATTGTGAGGAAGGATTGGTGGCTGAAATAGCCTGTCTGTGGTGTAGAATGCTGTCACTATACCACAAGCATAGTCACATCTTAGCAAACAAGAGGGGAAGACATGACTTTAAGCATAACTTAAGACAGAGGATGCCCTAAGTATAGAACACTTACACACTGTTGGTGGGGATGTAAATTAGTGTAGTCACTGTGGAAACTTGTATGAAGAGGGTTCAAAAACACTAGAAAAAGAACTGTCATATGATCTGGCTCTCTTGTTCCTGGATATATACTCAAAGGACTCTAAGTAGGTACACCACAGAAACACTTGAACATCCATGTTTACTGAGGCACTGTGCACAGTACTTTCGATATGGAGCAGGCCTAGATGCCCACCAATAGATGGATGAATAAAGAGAGCGTGAACCCTAACTATTTGTCTGTCATCTATCTAGCTATCTGTCATCATCTATTTATACCTATTACCTATTTACTATCTATTATCTATCATCTGTTATGTATCACCTAATTATCTATTGTCATCATTTATTTACCTATTATCTATGATCTGTTCTATCACCATCTATTTATCTATTATCTATTATCATTGAGCTATTATCTATTATCTGTCATTCACCTATCTATCATCTATTTATCTTATCATTTATACCTATCTTATCCACTATCATGCATTAAGAAGAATGAAATTATATCATTTGCAGGAAAATATATAGAAATGGGGATCATCATGTTAAGTGTAATAATCAAGACCCTGAAAGACAAATGTTGGATGCTTTCTCTCATTACCGAATCTCAGCCAAAAGAAAGATTGCTGGAAGCAGGAGGGGGACTAGGAAGATAGCCAGCAGGAGTGGGAAGGGGGGTCAAGGGAGGGTAATGGAAGAGAATCATATCAAAACTTGTCACATCCATGTTTGAGAATGTCACAGTGAAACACATAATTCTGTTCAAAGGACAAGCACTAGTTAAAAGAAGCAACATTGGACTAAGGGGTTCTTAACTCTGGCTTCCTTGTACATATTCAATACCCAGTTTTGCTACATCTTTCATTTTCTTCATGTAACACTTTTGTAGCTGTCCTTTATTTCTGATATAAGAATTTTTTTTTTTTTTTTTTGGTTTTTCGAGACAGGGTTTCTCTGAATATCTCTGGCTGTCCTGGACTCGCTTTGTAGACCAGGCTGGCCTCGAACTCACAAAGATCCGCCTGCCTCTGCCTCCCAAGTGCTGGGATTAAAGGCGTGCGCCACCACCGCCTGGCTATTTCTGATATAAGAAACATAGTTACTTGAAGGACAATTTTCAACTTCATATGGAAAAACAAAAAACCTAGGATAACTAAAACAATCCCAAACAATAAAAGGAGTGTGAAGGTATGACCGTCCCTGATTTCAAGTTGTACCACAGAGCTGTAGTAACAATAACTTCATAGTATTGGCATAGAAACAGATTAATGGAATCAAATTGAAGACCCAGACATAAATCCACACACTTAATGGATGCTTGATATATTTTTTTTGTTTGTAAATAAAGAAGCTAGAATTACACACTGGAAAAAGAAAGCATCTTCAACAAATGGTGCTGGTCAAACTACATATCTGCATATAGAAGAATGCAAATAGATCCATACTTAATACCCTGCACAGAATTCAAGTCCAAGTGGATCAAAGACCTCAACATGTAACGAGACATATTGAACCTGATAGAAGAGAAAATGAGGAATAGCCTTGAGCTCATTGGCACAGGAAAAGACTTTCTGAACAGAACACTGATATTGTAGGCACAAAGATAAAAAAAATTAATAAATGTGACTTCAATCTGAGCATGGTAGCACATGCCTTTAATCCCAGCACTTGGAAGGCAGAGGAAGGCAGATATCTGTGAGTTCAAGGCCAGCCTGGTTTACGAAGGGAGTCCAGGATATCCAGGACTAACAAGAGAAACCCCCGCCCCCTCTCTCTCTCAAAAAAAGGACCTCATGAAACTGAAAAGCTTCTCTAAGGCAAAGGACAGTGTTATTAGGACAAAGCAGTAGCCTACAAAATGGGAAAATGTGCATCCCCCTGACCAGCAGGAAAGACACAACCACGATTCTTCTTCAAGCAGTTTATTCAGGAACCTTGTACATCCGCTTCTCCTCAGCTTCTCTCTCCTCTCTTCCCCCAAGCCCTTATATGCCTACTCAAACCCAATCAGATCACGCCACCTAGCGATCCAAGATAGGCTCACAAAAGGAGGAAGCACACCGGGCTAGGCAGCTGCTACCAAGTAAGGCTTGTTTACAGCTAAGCTTGAGCTTTCTGGCATTAAGCCAGGCGCCATCTTAGGGTTGTGGCTCCCCACAGGAAAAGTTTTTTTTTTTTTTTTTTAACCAACTCCACATCTGACACAGGATGAATATCCAAGATATACAAACAACTCAAGAAAGTAGATATTAAAAAACCCAATAATCCAATTTAAAATGGAGTACAGATATAAACAGAATTCTCAATAGAGGAATCTCAAATGACTGAGAAACACTTGAAGAGATGTTCAATACTCTTATCCATCAGGGAAATGCAAATCAAAACTACTTTGAGAGTAGTTTTCCATTTTATACCTGCCAGAATGGCTAAGATTAACAATACAAATGACAGCTCATGTTGGTGAGAATTTGGAGCAAGGGGAACTCTCCTCCATTGCTGGTAGGAGTGCAAACTTGTACAACTACTATGGATATCAATGTGACAGTTGTTCAGAAAATTGAGAATCAGTCTACCTCAAGACCCTGGTATACTGTTCTTAGGTATACACCCAAAGAATACTCCATCTTACCACAAGGATACTTGCTCAGT
Source organism: Lophiomys imhausi (assembly GCA_907164525.1). Lineage (NCBI taxonomy): Eukaryota > Metazoa > Chordata > Mammalia > Rodentia > Muridae > Lophiomys > Lophiomys imhausi. The sequence goes on from CAJQZJ010033927.1 coordinate 5,724,187, forward strand.
TATGTTCATTGTAGCTTTATTCATAATAGCTAGAAACTGGAAACAATCTAGATGTTCCTCAACTGAAGAATGGATAAGGAAAATGTGGTACGTTGACACAATGGTATTACTCACCTGTTAAAAAATTACATGATAAATTTGTAGGCAAATGAATGGGACTATTAAAAAAATTATCCCGAGTGAGGTTACCCAGACCCAGAAAGACAAATATGGTATGTATTCACTTATTAGTGGATATTAGCCATTAAGTAAATGATAACCAAGCTACAATTCACAGACTCAGAGAGGTTAGGTAAAGAGGAGGGCTCTAGGAGAAACACATGGATCTCCTGGAGAAGGGGAAAGAGAATAGATTTTTATGGGTGAACTGGGGATGGGTGGGAAGGGAGTGGGAGGGTGCAGGTGGTAGTGGGCAGATAGGTTGGAAGGAGAGTATGGGGAGAGAAGACTAGAATTGGGGATCATGTGAGGGGCAGGGTAGAAACCTAGTGCAGTGGAAACTTCCTGGGATCTATGAGGTGACCCTAGGGAGGACTTCTTGTAATGGTGGAGTTGTTCTCCACAAACTGACAGGAGGGCCCAGTGCTCAGGACAGCATCCACACAGCTCAGTGAATGTGCACAGGTTGAGCTGGTGCATGAATGGAGTCTTTACCCCTATGTTCTAGTCTTTTTGTGAGTGAAAGTACTCTAAGGCTACCAAAAGAGAAGTGTGGACACCAACCCAGCCACAAAACTTTTGACCTATAATCTGTCCTGCTTGTAAAAAGTGAGGGGGCAGTTTTGGCACAGAATTTATCAGGGTGGCTAACCAACGTCTGACTTAACTTGAGGTCCACACTATGAGAGGGATCCCATGCCCAACACTACTTGGATGTCCAGGAACTGGACACTGAGTAGCCCAGAGACCTAGGGTAGAACCAAACATGACTGGACTTAAAAAAAATAAAAACAACAATGAAATGATTCCTAATGATACTCTGCTAAACTCACAGATCCGTGCCTTGTCCAGTCGTTATCAGGGAAGCGTCCTCTGGCAGGAGGAGATGGGAGCCGGAGCAGAGACTCACAGCCAGACATTATTAGGAAAGAGAGTCTAAATTGGAGATCTCTATCAGGTCTCTCCCCTCAGAGATCCGAGATCAGGGAATCCTCACAGAGGAGGGAGAGGAAAGACTGTAGGAGTCAGAGGGAATGAAGCACACCAAGGGAACATGTCCGTAGAAGCAACTAAACAGGACACATACAGAGTCACAGATACTGAAGTGCATGCATAGGGCCTGCGTTGGTCCGCACCAGGTCCTTTGCATGTACGTTGTGGTTGTTACCTTGGTATTTTTGTGGGACTCCTAAACTGTGGGAGTGGGTGTATCTCTGACTCTTTTTCCTACTCTTGGGACTCTATTTCTCCTGTTGGGTTGCCTTGCCCAGATTCAGTGTGAGGGCTTTATCCTTGTCTTACTGTATTTTGTTTTGTTTTGATTGGCTGTCGTGTCTTGGAGGACTGCTCTTTTTTGAAGGGAATAGGAGAGGGAGTAGATCTGGGGGAAAGGGAAGGTCAGGGCAGCATGGGGGGAGGAGCTGGGAGGAGTGGAGGGAGGGAAAACTGCAGTCTGGGTGTATTGTTTGAGAGAAGAATCTATTTTCAATAAAAAGAGAAAAGGAAAAACAAGAAATTTGTTTACAGGTGCTTGCAACTTTTTGGGCCAATGCATTGTGTGGAGAAATTCATATATAGAAAAACAAGTTCCATTTCTCACAGAGTTATAATTCATTTTACCACAATTTTAATTATAATTTGTAGGCGCTAAGGATGCCAGTAAATCAATTACCTAATAATATTACAAGAAGTTGTGTCAAGAGAGGATTCTCTTTACAGAGTTCAAAGTTTGACCTTGAAAGAAGTTGGGGTGGATTCTTACTTCACAATATTGTAATGAGAGAACGTGGGAGAGGGTTCCCATGCCAGGCACTGTAACAACATTGCCTTTCTATAAGCTCTCAAGTGATTCTGAGTTGGTTTCTCCTAATGGAGTGGCTAACTAGGAGCCATTTGTTTCTCACACATGACACGATCACATTAGATAAGAAATTCTGTTTCTTTTTCTGTTTAAAAGCATATAAATTCATTCTAATATAGCACTAAATATTCAATTTGTATTGCATATTTATTTATTTATTTATTTTTAATTTTCAAAAGAGAATTTTATTTTAAACAAATTTAATCTATTGGTACAGTTCCTTGATACTCCACTTATGAACACACTTTGAAGACAGACTTATCAGAATTCGGCCATCATGGCCTGTGCCCACCTTAACTTCATGGTGACCATGCTGCTTTTAAATTTTATTTAATATTTGACTTTTCATCTGTGGCATGCATTTAAAATGGTTTTCAAATGCTTCAGTCTTTCCATATCCATTAAATAATATAAATGACCCTACTGTCCATGTATTGCATATTTAAAACTATGATTTTAAACATTTAAAAATTGCATCCAGCAAAAAGAAAGTAGAAGTTTATATTTGTGTATCTTTGAGATGTAAGAAAGGCTCTATTGAAATATATATATATATGTATGTATGTATGTATATATCCATGTATGTGTCTGTGTGTTTAACGAGAGGTGAAGCTTGGTATTCAGAGTTTCTTCTTTCCCTGTTTAAGAGCTGAATGCTCAAGTGGTGCCAGCTGAGATAACCTTAAAATTTTAATGTTCTTAACTAGCCTGTTGAGAAATAGGGCAGGGTTTCTCTCCCTTTTTTGCGTAACTTCTTTGATCTTATCTCTAGGGGCGGCTCTCGATTATCTCGCTATCATTGGTTCCTATTGAGGTGTTGTAATCCTAAGATCCTATTTTAAAAGCGTCGGTGCTCTCAGCAAATTACAGAGTTCAGAATAAATTATCTACTTATATGTGTCCTAGTTCCTTCCATATCCCACGTTGCCTTAGGGTAATGAATAGGCAAGACCAAATATAGGTTCTTCCATCCTTTGACCAGACCTCTCACCACCCAGCCTGCTTTGGGGCAGGATGGAGTTACATATTAGCACCCTTTCTCAGGATCAAACACATTCCAGTTCTTGAGGTTACACTGTAGCAGGGAGCCAGGGACTGAATTTTCTTGGTGATTGACATGAACCCCAGGGCTTCTGCAGTGCAGAATACACCATGTCGTCTGTGTACAGATGCCCTCAGAAGACCTGCTGGGTTGGGGCGTCCCCCAAATCCATCGTGCTACAGATATCTCTGGAGAAATGAGCACAGCCTATAGGAGGGTGGGACACACTGGTGCTGTTTCTGTAGGAACTATGTCCCACAGTAACTTTCCTGAGACTGGGAAACAAATCTCCACTATGGGCATCCCAGAGACTTATTTCTTATTCATCTTGGAAGGCTTCTCTCATGAGGCTCTGAAAATGTCCTGTTCAAATGGCTCCTTAGTTCACAATTTGGAGTAGCTACCCTCAGGCATCCCAGGATGACAGAAAGTTTAAGAGATTAGAAACATAAACCCTAACATCTTGTCTGGTGAGTCGAGCCGTCCCCCAAATCCATCATGCTGCAGATATCTCTGAAGAACTGAGCACAGCCTACAAGAGGGTTAGACACACTGGTGCTGTTTCTAAGAACCCCTTAGTGCAATGTTGCTTCTTTTAACTAGTGCTTGTCCTTTGTACAGAATTATGTGTTTCACTGTGACATTCTCAAACATGGATGTGACAAGTTTTGATATGATTCTCTTCCATTACCCTCCCTTGACCCCCCTTCCCACTCCTGCTGGCTATCTTCCTCTTCCCAAATAGTCCCCCTCCTGCTTCCAGCAATCTTTCTTTTGGCTGAGATTCAGGAATGAGAGAAAACATTCAACATTTGCCATTCAGGGTCTTGATTATTACACTAAGCATGATGATCCCATTTCTATATATTTTCCTGCAAATGACATAATTTCATTCTTCTTAATGCATGATAGTGGATAAGATAGGTATAAATGATAAGATAGATAGATGATAGATAGGTGAACGACAGATAATAGATAATAGATCAATGTAAAGGATAGATAATAGATAAATAGATGGTGATAGAACAGATTATAGATAATAGATCAGGATCTCTGCTTTCTTTCTCTTCAGCTTCTGTAATAAAATGCCCCCCCCCAAAAAAAAAACTTACCTTCTCTCATCCATGAATTTCATTCTTTGAATTTGAGAGACAATCCAAAAATCACTAGATTGGGGTGGCTTTGGTGGCTGTTGACTTTCCTGGGCCCTTGCTCCTCTACAGGCCAAACACAGGAACTGAGAAAGGCTCCCTTGCTCTCCAAGACACCCCAAAGTTCATGTGTCACTGGCTGGAAGTATGGATGTATTAAGACATATGAGAAGCTGGGATCCACCCAACAAGAATTTCTCGGGAATGACGTGATATAACGCTGATCAAGCAGGGTGGTGTTGGGTAGAGAACTGGCAGAGATTGTAGAGGCAGACTGGCACATAGCTCTACATCTAAACTTTCAGTTCTTCTGGAAAATCCATCAGATGAAACTGGTTTCTTTGACACACCAAGTCAGCGAAAGCAGAAGGTTCACATGGATTTCTAACTGCCAGCTGATTGGTTTGCCCACCCTCTACCAATGTGCAAATCCTTTTCATTGTTTCCAAATTTTATTCTCTTCAGATTTTTTTCTCTCTCACCTGCTTCATTTTTTTTTTAACTTTTTGCATTTCTGACCAACTGAGTCTCTTAAGCAATTAAATGTTCTGTTTGTAAAACCACAAAGTGTCTTATAGTCAGTCCTTAAAAGTTTCTGTCCCAGTGGTCTAAGATGTATTGACAGGGGTTAGTATGACGGAGGAAATGCTGGAACGAGCCAGCATTTCTGTAAGATTTCCAATCAAGATATTTAGAAAGCACCTCAATTTACCCTTGCAATGAACATAATCTTACCAGTCAGAATTATTCATTTCAGTACAAAGACTCCTAGATTTATTTGGTTGGTTGGTTATATACACCCTCCCCCCAATCCATAACAGGCATGTGCATTTGCAAAACACCTTACTATTCTGGTTTGTTTTTTAATCATAGAAATATATTTCATCATTTGAAAAAGTTGTGCAGCATGCCATGATTTAGGGAGAAAAGCATTATTCCATCAATAACTAGACATTTTGACTGTTTCTAATTTTAATGGTTGTAGTCTGTGTTTATATAAGAAGGAAAAGATACATAAGGCCATCATATCTACCTTCGTATTTCTCTAGTCTCATCCAAGACATTCCACTTGTTCTCTGCAAGCTACAGTAAGTTTGAACATGCTGTCTCTGGCCTCACAGCATTTGCATGTGTTATTCCACTCCTAGAGAATGCATTACTAGAATAAATTACCAGAAGAAAAATTGCTGGGTTGGGGAATGCTTAAGACTTTTGACATAATATACTGAATTGTTTCTCAATAGAGATACAAATGATCTCATATTTTTCCTACACTTTGTCATATACTGAGTGTCATTTGTTTTGTGTTTTGACAACCTGATGATATGAACAATCACATCATTAGTTTATTTGGTATTTCTTTTTCTTCTAAAAAAGATTTTTATGTGTGTGTGTGGGAACTCATGGTGTGTGTGCACTTATGGTGTGTGCACTCTTCAGGCATCTGCCACAGCATGGGTCACTTGGTGGACTCAGATATCTTCCCCTTCCTTTACATGGGTCCCAGGGACTAAACTCAGGTCTCTAGGGTTACCCAGAAATCACATTTACCCACTGAGCCATCTCACTGGCTCATTATTTAGTATTGTTTGATTTGACCTGGTACTTGTTTCTGACATAGTTAATTTCTACTGAGATATTTGTCAGATATTTATTAATTTATAAGCATTATTTATATATTTAGGCATTTACCTATTACCATTTTATAAGAACATAGAAATATCTTCTATACATATTTGTTTTGCAACACCAATATTTTCCCATACTGTTTTTAGATCATATTTAAAAATGGGTCTCCCTCTCCTGGGGATCCTTGGCCACACATTCCCAAGGAAAAAGGGAGAAGAAATGATGAATGTGGATTCAGAAGGCTTCAAGGAGAACAGATGAACTATCTGGGACCAGCTTCTGCGAGGCAGTTCAATTTTATTGGGGTGAACAAGGACTATCTTTGGGGAGTGGGTGGGGGTTTCCAGGATGAATGTAAATCATTGGGCTTAAGATACTGGGACGCTTCATTTGCATGGAGAGGAATTCAAGGTGTCCCAGGTGCTTGCTGGGTGGGTTCTTATCCAGAGAAAGGAAGTTAAGCCTGTAACTTTGTATATGACATTCTTCAGGTAGAGAGTGTGGGAGGTCAGATTCCCTAGATGAGGCAGAGAGGAGGGAATCACTCTGAGAAAGGGAGTCCACTATTTAGTCCCAAGCTCTGGGCTTTCTGACTACAACCTTAATAGTGGGGTTCAACAATATTTGTTACCAACTTTTTTTTTAATTGGGTACAAGAAAATAGATAGAAAATTAGGAACACATTTAGATACCACTTTTAAAAGAACATTTTACTATTTTTAAAACTGAATTTGAAAATATAAAAACAATGCAACTTTGAAACACTGTCTTGAGAACTTGAAAGTGTAGCACTACACGTATTCTTTTTATCTATAAAATAGTGGATTTCAACGCAAAACTAGCAGGGTTACAGCAGAGTGAAGGAAAATTTAAAAGGACTTTTCCTCATGGACTTGTGAGGAGCTCAAATTGGCCACCTCCTGTAGCCAAGTGGTACTTCCAGTAGAGGGAGGGGGACAACAACCCACCCACAAAACCTTTGACCCAAAATTTGTTCTGCCTACAAGAAGTTCAGGGATAAAGATGGAGCAGAGATTGAGGGAATGACCAACCAGTTACTGGCCCAACTTGAGACCCACCCCATGGGAGAGAGCCAACCCCTGACACTATTCATGATACTCTGCTATGCTTGCAGACAGGGGAGCCTAGCATAACTGTCATCTGAGAGGCTTCCTCCAGCAGCTGATGGAAACAGATGCAGAGACTCACAGCTAAACAACAGGCAGATGGAGCTCCAGGTGTCTTGTGGAAGAGTTGTGGGAAGGATTGAGAGAACCGAAGGGGTCAAGAACACCACAAGAAGACCTACAGAGTCAACTAACCTGGATCTGTGGGGGCTCACAGAGACTGAAATACCAACCAAATAGTGGGGGCTGGATCTAAGTCCCCTTACACATATGTAGGAGATGTGCAGCTTCATGTGGGTCCCCTAACAATTGGAGCAGGGGGTGGGGGGCACTGTCTCTGACTTTGTTGCCTGCATTTGGATCCCTTTTCTGCAGCTGGCTTGCCCTGCTGGCCTCAGTAGGAGAGAATGCACTTAGTCTGGCTGTACCTTAATGTACCAGGGTGGGTTGGTACCCATGGGGTGCCTCCCCTTCCTTGAGGAAAAGGGGATGGGGGAATGGGAGGAGGGAGTGAAGGGTGGGACTGGAAGAGCAGAGGCTGCAATCAGACTGTAAATAAATAGATAGATAAATAAATAAATGAATGAATGAATGAATGAATGAATGAAAAAAATCCAAAGGATTGGATGACTGTTAATGGATAAATGTATAAGTAAAAAATGGGAAGGGAAAAGGTAAGAATAATAAGAGATAAGCTACCCTACACCTCTTAGGGCAGCACAATGGAGCTGGGCTGATGCTGAAGGCAGAAGTGAGTCAGCCCCTCCTCGGCTGCATCATTTGGAAGAGTGGGCCTGAGCCTTGACTGGGTAGCACAGTGGAGCTGGCTCTGGAGGCTTGGGTGAGGGTGAGCAGGTCCTGAGGGCATGAGAGCAGGAGAGCTGACTCTGCCTCCTGCCGATGGCGGCATTGGGTGGCCTAGCCAGAGCAGTACTGGAGAGCTCACCCTAGTGGTGTGGATAAGGGAGAACCTATGTGCTATGCAGCTCAGCTACCACCCAGGCCAAGATCCAGGGCTCTGAGTTGGCTCACCCTAAAATCTATATCATCTGTGAATGGCTGGCATTCCTGAAAGGGCCAGTCTTGCTGATCCAAAGCTGCAGGATCTCGATGACACAGGGCAACAACAGGTTGACTGAGAGGCGTCCCAGTGAGGATCTAGTATTGATGGTGTCACAGAGGCCAGAGACCTTGAACCAGACCAATGACTCATTTCAATGAACATTTGCAAGTAAAGATGTGTAGACAGAGGGATATACTGTGGGACACATGGTGACATATTACAGCTTCCATGACAATATGTTTTCTATGTTTTGTTTTGTTTGTGTTTTTAATTTTCTTTTGATGGGGGAGGTTGCCAGGGCAGAAGGTGGATACAAGGGGGACCAGGAAACGAGTGAGACTGGGGTGCATGATGTGAAATGCACAAAGAATCAGTTTTTATTAAAGCTAAAAAAAAAAAAAAAGAAGAGCTAAGCCTCATTCCCTGTCTTCTCAGTCTCTCAATTCCAAATGAGATAACTACCCTGGGTTTTGTGAGGATAAAAAACTTTGTAGGAATGGCGGGGGAGTCCTGGAGATGGGGCTGAGTCTCTCTTAGAAGATCCTATACCTTCTTCCTTGGTTGTAAGTTTAAAATTTTCCCAAGTAGGCACTGGGCGCCATGCTTTACTACTTTGTGAGCACAAGCAACAGCTGATGCAAACATCAAAGGACAGAAAATGGCTCATTGCACTAACAAAGAAATTTATAAAGATTATATCTGACCAAGGAGAACCTTTTATTAGCTGAAGCATGAATGTCTTCACATGGTAAGACATTTTTTATTAACTGTCTGGTGTTCTTGATATTCCAATCTTTCATCTGGTATGGATGGAGTTTATGCTCTAAATGGACTCACAAAGTTGTTATATGACTTTCACTTGTTCAAATTTAGACCAAAAAAATTTATTTTCACAGCCAAAGACTGAAGACAATTATGACAAGACAAATAGAACAGAAGATTCAGCCTGACATACTGCTTTGATTACTGTTTTCTTAAAAATGTTGCATGTAATTGATTTTTAAAAGGGCTAGCCCCAAAATGATCAATCATACAAGACTGGACAATAAAATCTATAGGTATCTTTCCCAGAAATTGACCAATATCTCAATTTTTAAAGGGTACCCAAAAATATTTATACCTTTATTCCCAAGAGATGGTATGGAAGTTTTTTTGTTGTTGTTGTTGTTGTGTGGTATGTTATGTGTCCTGATTGTTTATTGTCATCTAGGATGAAAGAGTATGTGTCGTGAAAAAAATAAAGATTGAATTCATGGATTTTCTTCTTTCCTTCACTCTATTCTTTGTCTCTTTTATTATTAAAAACTTAAGATTGTTTTGTTATATTAATAGATATTGATAGAAATTTAAGATTTTTTTATAATAGATGATAGAAAGTTAAGATTATTTTGTTTTACACACAGTTAAAGATATATTTAGTTTCAAAATTTCAAGATTTCTTTTTTTTTTTTGAAAGGTAATTTTTTTCTATTGCCAAAAAACAATTTGCCCTAGGAAAGATATTACATGCTAAAAAGAATACCCTACAGCCAGTGTTAGGGCAGGTTTCTGTTCTTATCTTTCCAGGAGAATAAAAGCTTCTAACCAATGAGTCTGGAGACCACTGGACAACTGGAAACTCTGAAGAAAAAGAGATCAAACACCAACGAAGACAAGACAAGTAGCCCAAATGATCAAGCCTCACAGGATGTTCCAGCCAGGACTTCAATAAACCCCTGAACTTTTCCATCCAAAGTTCAGCTTCAGACTACAAGCTGCTCAGGACATTCAAGTTGCCGAGCACATAGAGACTGGACAACAAATGTTACTATTAAACTGCTTAACCATTTTTTTTTCCATTTTATCTGGGCCCCTAAACAGGTTTTCTACATCCCAATTCAGCAGGAAGCAATTTTAAGAGCACGACGTCCTATTCCCAAAAAGTGGGGTGGATGATTTTTTTTGGTCAGTTGATGGGTTATAGATGTTATTTAGGGGGAATGGTGACAAGTTGCTAAATGGTCTTGTTAAGCAAAGTATAGGAGTTAGACTTTGAGATTTCTTTCTTTTTCTTTTCTCTATCATTCTTTCTCTCTTATATAGGGGGAGAAGACTTGAAAAGGAGAAAGAGGGGGACTATGGATATATAATATAGAAATGATAAGATAAAAGGATAGGTTATTGAATATACTCCTATAGATCCTTGTTATTAATACAAAATTAAGGTTATAGACATGAGAATGATAGAAAAAGGTAGATTATTGAATCTACTCCTATAGATCTTTGTATATTGATAGAAAAATAAGGTTAATTTTTGATTCATTGGTATAGAATTTTATATTCTGACACGTGTATATGTATATTTCAACACACATATGTATATTTTATATTCTGTCACACATATATGTGTATTTCAATACACACACACACACATATATATTTCACAATATAAGGTATTGTGACTATACAACTAATTTAAAAGTACAAATCTACTTCCAATCGTTTTATGGATTGGTATTTCAATCTATTTAGGAGTCTGAGTAATACAGGTTGATGGCTATCCAGTCAAGCTCCTGATCATGTCAAATATTAGTCTTACTTTATCACAAAATAGGCTTACTAGGTTAAACAGCTAGTAAATGGTTAAAAATATACAGTTTGCCTGTTCATATAGATAGATAGATACATAGCTAGATAGATAGGTTTATACATAAATCAATAAATGTCTTCAAAACCCTCAGAGGTGTACAGGAAATGGCATTTAAAAATGTTTTTATTATTTTAAGAATTGTTTGACTTAAGACAGTCAGCTCCTGACAGCTCCCATTTGACTTGGAAAGAGACAATGAACATCAAAAATCTCTATCAGGAGATAATTCCTACTGGGTAAAATGCCCCTTCTCTCTCACCATACTATATACAGTCCAAAGATGGACCAGAGCTTAAATGCAGTTAAGTTGATGGCCTGATTCTGCAGAGACAGAATGGGAAAATCCTTCTTACTTCCTGCTGCACAATTTAGTCTGTGAAAAATGCTTGGCCAGAAGACTGAAGATGATGCTCCAATGATGTCGAGAGATATTTGGGACTGTCTAGGCAACGCACTCTCATTTTTCTTTTTGGAAGCTGCTCTCCTATGCTTCCTACTCACTCAAATAATAACTTTATCCCTTCTTATGTCTTTGATGGGCTTGAAGACATAATAAATATAAAATTTCAGTTGAACTTGAGTTCTTTAGGATTTAAGAGGATTTTTCAAGTCTAAATAAAATCTTTAGGTTTATAAATATAATATATGATAGAAAATATTTAGATTCAGAACTTCAGACCCACATAGATACATTATTTTTTTCTTCTTCAAGATTGCCTGATACAAATAGGCTAAACATTACATGTGTAAATTTTATACATGGTTTTCTTGATTATTTAATATTTGTTCTTACTGTTTTTACTATATGAGTTAAAAAATTTAGTCTGTTTTTTAGACAAAAGGAGGAAATTGATGAGGTGATTCTAAATGTTAATTGGTCCTGCTTGCTGTCTGTACTTTGTTTTCTAACCATTGTCTCTGATTGGTTGGATAAATGCTGAGGCCTGAGATTGGGCAAAGACAGAGGTAGGCGTGACTAAGGCTCCGGCTTCTGAAGCAGATAGGTTCAGAAGAAGCTTCCAATACAAGCAGCAAAGAGCAGGAAGGAGGACACATGCTATGGGTTAGGAAAAAAAAAAAAGTCATTCCACATGGCCTGGAACATCAGCAGAGTACAGAGAATAACAACCCAAGGGACATATGTATGTATGGGGTCATATTTTGGGAATAAAATTAAGAGCTAGCTTAGATGGGCCAAGATTGCTCAATTCAGGACAAGGCTTGTTAAAATCTATGTGGTGTCTGTGTGTTCATTTATAATGGCAGATTAAGGATTATCAACCACCTACCAGTTAACGATAATGTAAATACTAGGTAAATAACTTAAATACTTAAATTCTACAGCTCACTGCATCTGAGAGTGCTTCTCATTGATGGCGACTCCACAGCATGTTGGAAAAGCAGGAAAATCAGTATGTCAGCTCAAGAGTGGTGTGAAAGATGCCAGGAAATTTGCATATATGAAGGCACCTGGAAGATGAGGAATTGGGGGCAGGTTTCATGAACTTATGACAGAGATCATTTGGGATGTGGACATGATCAACACTACTATGAATAAAATGCCATTACTCCTCTTTTTAAGGGACACAATGTGAGTTTCACAACACCAGTTCTTCCAACTTATTTTATTATCAGTATAGTCAGGAAGTCCTCGTTTCTTTACCACAGCTACACTGTATTCCAGTCTCTGATGTATTATCTCTTCCTGCTGCTCAGATATAATCAGGGTTGATGAAACAGGAGGAATGAAAGCCCTTGAGGATGGTCTTGAGCTATTTAACACAGATCTCAGAAGAGCAGAACACAGCAGATGCTGAAACATAAAAGTGTGATCATGAAATGCCTGGGAAGCACTGACGTCAGCAAAGCGATTGTGTGTGGCTCCCTAAGTACTCTCAATGCCCACCCGTTTCCACCTTGATTCCACCTTTGCTCTAATTCACCCAAGTATAACATTGGCATCTGAGTAGGGTCTGGATTGGAAGCTAGCATCCTACAGAAAAGGAAGGCATCCTCTTCAAGCACTGCTCCCTGTGGCTGCACAATGGCAGGGAAGAACCCAGGACCTCCTTGCAGTTTCTCATCAACATGATGCCGTAGCATCTTTCCTAACATCTGGACCAGAAAGAGAAAGATGGCTTCCACTGGTTCCTTTCCTATTGCAGTATGTCCACTGCCTTCCCCCCATACACACTAATCATTTAAGATTTTCAGAAGAGTTTTTCTGGAGCTTTGTTCTTGATTTCCATGGGTTGACATACTTGGGGAAACTTGTCAAAGAAGAATAAGGCAGGAACATGAAGATTTTCATATAAAAATCATGAAGCAAATAAAGTGTGCAGACAGAGTTGGGGAAAGAATATGAACTGGAAACTTGCTTCAAAATGAAGCACATTAATTGTAGTTTTGATTATTTCCTTACTGTACGTTATTTGCTTTATACTGACTCTGTGACACTTGCAGCAGCCCTGGGAGACAACTGAAGGCCTGTTGTCTCTAAATTGAGACATTTGCTCCAGAAGGGAGAAAGGAGGTTCGTGAAACTCAGGAGGTAAACAAGTTTCATATGCCCAGGAAATCTGAGGCTTGCAAGATTCTGTAATTCCTCCCCAGGGTCATAGAGCAATGAGCAACTGCACAAGAGGAGATTCTAACCAACCAGCTAGAGAGATTCAGACCAGTGGAGCTGTTTGTAAGTCACACAGTAAGTCATGCAGCCTTCGTGAATCATCACCCATGCTGGGGTCTTTTCAGTGATGCAGCTGCTTTTGAACCATCCCTGTTCATGTGAATAATCCTTCACTCCTGTTAGTAACCCCAGTAAAAACTAGTGTTCACCAAGCTGGACTCCAGTGCAATAGTTACTTTGGTCTATTGTGAATGCCCTTTCTGGGGTGAATAGGTGTGTGTGTGTGTGTGTGTGTGTGTGTGTGTGTGTGTAATACAAGTCCCCAGGAAATCTCTCACACACAGTAACAGTCTGTCATCAATTCTTGGGCATAAAAAGAACATGTGAACAAATTAGTTCTTGAGGAGTAAATGAAACTGACCTACAGTTGTTATAGCACAAGCGTGTACCATGATTCAGAAAAGATGTACGAGGACTTGTGCCTTTAACAGGAGTTTCAATCTGTTTCTTAGACTTTCTTGCAAGGATTATGACTCCAGAAATTCAACTCATTTGATTTAGATGACTTCTCTAACCAGAAAAATGAACACCATTGACCAACATGGATAAACACAGTTTGTGTTATGCTGAATTCCTCAATGTCCTTCTGAAATTGATTGAGTAGACATTTCCCAAAGACAGACCTGCAGGTAGAGACTTTTCCTATGTTGCTGATATCAGGAAACAGGGAGATGTGTGCAAAAGATACCAAGGTCCAAGTAGCCTGACCCCTCTCTTGACAAAAATCACTTGGAAATATTTGGGCAGTCAGTTCCTCAGAATATAGATCATCAAGCAAAAACTCACGCTTTTCCTGTATGATACAGTTCCAAGGCTTTATGGAGTTGGTTAAAAGGCAGCTGATGAGTCACTAATGGATCTATATTAATCTTATCTTGGAGATAATCAGTCACTATTTGGGGAATACAGTCTCTGGTTTTATAATCTGAAAAACAAAACAAGTTATTAATAATATGACCTGAGATCAAGCAATCTGCTGAGAGAGTTCAGCAGGTAACAGCACTTGCTGTAATAACCTGGCAACCTGAATTAGATCTTTGGTACCTACATGGTAGAAGGCGAGAACCAATTCCAGTAAGTCATGCTCTGGCCAAATCATGTGTGCCCTAGCACACGTGCGTGCACACACACAAATAATAATAAAATAAATGTAATAAAAATAAGAGGTATCAACCAATCAAAAGAGTGAAAAAAATTAAGTAAGTCATGATAGATGGGTAAGATACTCTGAACACAAAAGAGAAGTCATTTGTACCCAAGCAGCCATTGACAACTATTGTTTAAATGCGGCTATTACAGATAGTTCTTTAAATAAAGACAGTTACCTTTAAACAGAATCTGGATCAATAGTCATATTACTGACTGAGAAATAACCTTCTAACATTATTAACCCACATTCTGGGATTACCATTACAAAACCATTTCCTCTCACATGCATGAGGATGGCTTGGGAGTCTGTTCTATCTACACTCATAGAGGAGGTATGGAAACCATCTCTGTTCATATGCAAGGAGATGCATGAAAACCCTCCTTATTCATGTGCATGGAGATCCCATATATCCACATGCCTGGGGAGGACATGGAAACCTTTGTCCACATACATGGAAATTGCAGTGAGAACCCTCTCTGTCCACGTGCATGGCAATGACATGGACACTCACCACTGGATGAGTGGATAGAAACGCGAGTATTAATTTTTTAAATAAGCTAATCAATACTGCTCAGAAATAAGGATTTTTTTTTTTCTGGGAAAACTCCAGAAGCACACGGTCAACAATACCAATTTAGTGCCTATAATGACATTTAAGACGCTAGAAGGCATTACCTTTAAAATAGTACAATAAACTTTGCAGCCATCAGTGCAGAACCAAAGTTGGTTAATTTATAGTAATTGTTGTAAAAATATTTCTCTAGGAGAAAAATCATAATCCTCAGTTGCTCCACTCTTTTATTTGGCTAATTAAAATTAGTTTGATGGTGAGGAAAGATGGCTTGATTGGTAAAGTCCTGTCCAAAAGTTCAGGTCCCCAGCACCCAGAGCAAACAAATACACAGGTACAGTCATTCTGCACATGGGGTCTTAGCACTAGGAAAGTAGGGACAGGAGGTTCCCCGGAACTCACTGGCCTGATAGTTTTATCCAATTGGTGAGCTCCAAGTGTAATGAGCGCCAAGGAGTAAATGAAACTGACCCACAGTTGTTCTACCCAAAAGTCTACCATGATTCGATTCAGAAAAGATGTACGAGGACTTGTGCCTTTAACAGGAGTTTCAATCTGTTTCTTAGACTTTCTTGCAAGGATTATGACTCCAGAAATTCAACTCATTTGATTTAGATGACTTCTCTAACCAGAAAAATGAACACCATTGACCAACATGGATAAACACAGTTTGTGTTATGCTGAATTCCTCAATGGAATTCAGGAACTGTGTGTCAAAAAACTAAGCAAGACAGAGGAAGACACCTGGTGTCCAAATCCATCCTTCCCATTCACAGTCATACACTCATGCTTGCTCACCCTTACACATGCATGTACATGCATGAACCTGTATATATGAACCTGAACCTGAACTCATGAATACAAAGACATGCCTACATCATACTACAGCCCCCCCGCCCAAATTGAAAAAAAAAGTAGTTTGAAGAATGTTTCACTCACTTCAGGAGAAGTCTTTGGACACATTTTCCCTAAATGTCTGGTCCTCTAAGGGGAGGAGCTAAATGATCACATCCTTCTACTAATCCACCTACCTCCCAAACACACGCCCTTCAGGGTTTTCCCGGACACAATCTTGAGTGCCTCAAGGGGTAGCTGTGCATCTAATGGGGCCAGCCCAATAATCAGACAGACGCCATAGCTGTTGTTGCAGGAGTTCCAAGCAGCAATCTGGGAAGACAACAATAGTCACTGGCACACCCCATGCATTAATACCAGCTACCCATGAAGGAGGGAATCCTGGAGAACCTGGACTTTGAACTTCTCTTGGGTAGATGCTACTTCAAATTCAACTTCACCACTGAGGTCATGGGCGACTCCTCAGAGAATCAGCTAAGCTTAGGGATAAAAGTACAGACTCTGCAACTTATGTGACTCAGGAACTTAGGTGTCTTCTGAAATGGGAGGTTATTTAATTCCCTATTCACTTAGTTTCCTTGCAGGGTTGTTCTGAATACTGAACGATTTATCATCCTCAAGTTCCCTTGAGTTATACCAGTACACAAGAATAAATGTTGTGTTCAATAAAACTATTCACTGCCTTAGAGGCCACACATTCTATTTGTCTGATGTTTCACTTGCTATGCTTCACTGGTCAATTAATTTCCCCTAAAGTAAAACAGAACAGAATGTGGTAAATACAGATTTAATTTAGGGAAACTTCATTTAAAAAATGAGTTTTCCATGATCCATGGGTACACATTTTCTTATCTATTTTGTCTTCTTAACTCTGTTTTCTTTCCCTTTCCATCAAATTTTACCTTATTGGCTTATTTTCTGTCATCTACAACCCTACATAAACATTCTTCAGCCTTGACCAAGGAATTACCTACAGTTTCAACATAATGAGTGTATACATTCTCTACTCTAAACTGTATGACCAGGAGGATGGCATCTAGTTCATTAATTCCTGTAGCCACAGAATTTGACACACAGTTTCTCAAGTTCTGTTAGAGAACACACATAAATGTATGTGAATTCAACAATGTTCTTATTTAGGTATAAATAACTGGAATTGAGAAAAGTGAATTACTGATCTCATGACTCTTGGCATGCTTAAATTTTTGTATTCAATAATTTTATGTCTCTTCAGACATGAAATATGTATAAAGAGATATAATTATTTTATAGAAAATTTATACAAAAATATAATTAAATGGCTGAGGAGAGAATTAATATGCCATTTTTCATGTGGGACACACAGGCCTAAAACATATTTCCAGAAGAGTTTATAATTATGCACCTCCCCCCCCACTGTGCCCCATAAACACACCATAGTTTCAACGAGTCCGATGGCCTCAAAGGCAAAGTCAACCCCGACACCTGTCATTTCCATCACCACCTCCTGGACAGGTTTCTTGAGCTTGTTAGGGTTGAGGCAGTCAGTGACACCCAAGGCTCTTGCCCCAGGAAACTTCTGCTCATTGATGTCAACCCCGATGATTCTTGAAGCACCAGAGGCTTTGCAGCCCATGACAACAGCTGAGCCAACCCCTCCAAGTCCGAAAACAACACAGGTGGAGCCAGGGGTGACCTAAGTCATAAGATGTGGTTGTGTTTTCGATGTTGGGCAAAAGACAATAACAGCAAGCAAAAAAAAAAAAAAATAGTGAGCTTTTGAAACTTAAGTATACTACTTTGATCATTTGGACAGATTTCAGCCTAGTTTTGATCCCTACCTCCAGGTAAATAACTATGATATGTGGCCAACACACAAATGCAACTGAGGTGCAATTAAACCCTGAACTAGACCACTCCATGGGTAGAAAGAAGTTTATTGGGGGACAAACTGCTGGGCTTTCTCAGAGAGTAAAGCAACAGCTTGGTGGGGAAAAGCCTCATCAGTTTTACTGGGGCAGGTAACCAGGGGAGGTGTGTGGGGGCCAGAACAGCTGGGAGTTAGTGTGAGGACCTTGAAATGACACAGGCTGGTTGTGTAAATCAGGAACTAGATATACTTTGCTACTGGGGGGCAGGGAAGGGAAGTAGTTGCTTTCCTGATGAACAGAAACCCACATTGAGGTTCCTGAGGGATGCCAAGTTTAGGTTTCTGTTTAGCGGATAAGAACCCTTCAGTTTACCCAGTAAGATTCTGCCTGGGTTAGGCCTAGGTCATCATCTTAGGACACTGTTGGCAGCAATGCTGTTTTGGTCCAGCTTTGTGAACTAACAACGAATACCCAGCTCACCTTGGCTGAGTTAACAGCAGCCCCGTAGCCTGTAGGGATGCCACAGCTTATGAGACAGACTTTATCCATAGGAGCAGCAGCATCAACTTTTACCACTGCAATCTCAGGCACGACAGTGTACTCAGTGAATGTGCTTGCGCGGAAAGAATGATAAACCTTCTGTCCTCGGCAGGAAAATCTAGAGGTCCCATCCAGCATCACCCTGGAACAAGGAATAACACTGCCACACAGTGACGCAGACAGACACCCGCATACAGGCACGGACATAAGGAGTTGAAAAGAGAGAAGTGGTCACTGTTAGGCACATACAGTGTGAGCAGTTTGATTAAAAAGGGCAAATGGATCTAATCCACAAGGACATCTCCTCAACTGTGTTCATAGCAGCTTTATTTGTAATAACTAGAAACTGGAAACAACTCAGATGTCCCTCAACCAATGAATGGATAAAAAAATTGTGGTACATCTACACAATGGAATACTACTCAGCCATCAAAAACAGTGAAATCATGCAAATTGCAGCCAAATGGATGGAACTAGAAAAGCTCATCCTGAGTGAGATAACACTGACCCAGAAAATGCACATGGCATCTATTCACTTATAACTGGATTTTAGCCATATAGTACAGGATAACTATCCTACAATCAACAGACTGAAAGGAAAAGGAACATAGACTTTGCTACTTGTTAGTGGGGCACTTGGCCCTAGTGGAGCTGCCATGCAGGCCCCCAGTGCAAGAGGAAGCTCTTAGCCCTCATATGGATGCTGACCTGAAGGAGGCTGATATGTAGGGCACCCACACCAGAGGAGTAGGATAGGTGGGAGAAGGGGCAGAAGGTGGGAGGGTGAGAGGGTGAGCCAAGGAGGGGTGGAGGGAGGGGACTGTGATGGAGATATAGGTTGAAGTAATAAATAAATATTTTTTTTTAAAAAAGGACAATGGACAAATATACTAACTCTTGCTTGTCACAGAAGTTTCCTTTGGGGTGCAAGCAGGAGTTACATTCTCCACACTGTGGAATAATGAGCGTGAGGACTTTATCTCCTGAATAGAGGGGGGAAAGATAAGTCAATAAATTTGAAATTGTTAATGGAATAAAAATACAATAAAATCTTACCCACTCTCTTCGAAACATGCTACGGACAGATGGCGGCAGTGTGATGCGTTGAAATTTGACATTGTCCTGCCATGTAACGTTCAAGCAGTACATTCTAGTTGATGAAAATGCTCATTTGTTTGTCAGACACTCCAACTTTGGAATGGACATTTTTCTAAAACATTCTGGGGGATCAGGACATAAGAAGAAGTTCTTAAACCTAAAGACCTTTCAGCTGGTTTAGAGGTTCTCTGCTATTATATCAACCTTTATCTGGCTGTGGGTGGGGCCTTGTGAACAGCTCTCCATACTCATATTTTCCAGAAAAGAGGTGACAGTGATGTGATTCTTTGGGTTACAGGCTTCACTTGATAACAGGATATCTCTTATACTTTTGGTTGTGAGCCTAGCCTTTAACGGCTGAGCCATCTCTCCAGCCCAATAACAGGATATCTCATTCACTAGAAAAATCTGGAGGCAAAGCCAACTTATTTTTCTCTTGGATATGCTAACAGTGTGGGCAGTGTTCCTCCTTTGTGGATCAGAAGTTCCCGGACCTACCCGCTGTTTTGAAAGAGTTTTGCTTCCCATTTTCTACCTGGTTTCACAGAGCTGACTCCATCACCAACACTCTCCACAATTCCTGCTCCCTCGTGACCCGGAATTAAAGGAAACTTCACTGAAAAGTCTCCTTTCAGCACATGTTCATCAGAACCACAGATCCCTGAGGATATCATCTGCATAGAGATCAAGTGGCCAAAAGACAACTGGTTTATGAATTTTTTTCTCCCTCCTTCAAGACCAAGTGTTCAGTTCTGTTTGTTGCTATGAATTATCTCACTTTATCTCTAAAACAGCCCTCAAATGTTAGCACAAAAACCTGCCCCTAAAAGAGAGATCCCCCTTAAAAGGCCAGACCCCACTGCCTGAAGAGACCCTGCCATGACTCCCTGTAGCTCTCTCTGTGGCAGAGCTAAGAGGTGGTCTTTGCTGTGGCTTGAGAGATCTCAGTGTAGAGAGCACCGCCCTTCCATGTTCTCTGTTGTGTCCTCCCTGTTGAAACAAATTGTGGGATATAAAACTTCCCAGCAGTCTCCTCACCTTGAGGGTCTCTGACCTCCGAGCCATCCCTCTCATGGTTGCTCTGTGTTTCCCTTCCTATCACTTTTGATGAAGTTTCACTTCAGGCTCTAACTAGCCTCCTTCCTTAAGTCTTTCTATCTCCATAGATTGTATTGTCCTTATCTAATGCCTGTCCCTCGACCCCAACCTTGAGGCCTAATTATGGCCTTGAAGCCCTTTCTCCTAATAAACTGCATCTTTGGACAGTCCACTACTGCTTTATTATTGGTTCTTTTATTATGTTTGACAAGAATGTAGAAGGTCTCACCATCAATTTAGGTATGGGAAAGGTAGGCCCAGAGACTTAGAATGACTTATCCAATCTCATTTGATTTCATGTTCAGACCTCATAATAAACTTAAGATTAAAAAAAAAAATCTAATCTAGAGGCTGGAGAGATGGCTCGTAGTTAAGACGACTGGGTGCTCTTCCAAAGGACCCTGGTTCAAATTCCAGCACCCACATGGCATTTCACAACTGTCTGTAATGGCTAGGCATGGCGGCACATACCTTTAATCCCAGAACTAGGGAGGCAGAGGCAGGCAGATCTCTGTGAGCTCAAGGGCAGCCTAGTCTACAGAGTGAGTTCCAGGACAGTCAGGGCTGTTACACAGAGAAACTCTGTCTTGAAAAACCTAAAAAACAAAACAAAACAAACAAACAACAACAACAAAACCCAAACCTAATCTATACGACCTATGTAATGAAGAGTTTTTATAAAAGTTTTGTTTTCCTTTTTTAAAAAATATTGATAATAGCATCACTACCAAGAAACACAAAAGTTTAGGCCCAATATTGTGAAATTCAATTCTTTGGATAAATCAATTTTCAAAATTTAAACTTGTATATTGAATTTTTTCTTTAAGGCTAGGCATGGTGGCACGTGCCTTTAATCTCAGCACTTGGGAGGGAGAGGCAGGTAGATCTCTGTGAATCAGAGGCAAGTATGATCTACATAGTGAGTTCCAAGATAGCCAGGGTAGTTTTAGCATTTGGAAGGCAGAGGCAGGTAGATCTCTGTGAGCTCAAGGTCAACCAGGTCTACACAAAGAGTTCCATGTCAGCCAGGGCTACACAGTGGGACTCTGTTTCCAGAGAGAAAGAGAGAGGGGGGGGTAATATTGTAAAATAAGGTTAAGTTCAATAAATTAATATTGCAAGATTTAATTGAATTCCATCATTGGGAAGTTTGAAAAATTCTTAGATAATTACTTAAGATTTCTTGCATGGAAATGGTTAGAAAGTAGAAGGTTAAAGTCAGGGGCCAAATACGTATGAACTGGACATTGGGAAGTTATACTGGGCCATTTAACTCTCATAAATGTGGCATATTTAATTCTGCTGTTTTGTATAGAATTTACTGTTATAAGAGAAAGAACCATTTGTTGGATTGAAAAGGGAAGCTGTTGGGGGGGAAGAGAGTGGAAGGGTGGGACAGGAAGGGGGAATAGGGAAGGGTTTGTGACTGAGATGTAACTTGAAGAAAAAAAATAAAGTACTTATATAAAATTAAAAAAAAAAGATTTCTTGCTTGCGGTTGGCCCACACCTTCCAAATGAATATCACATGCACAAAAGTCTATGTATTCTGGCTCCTACAAGAGTGCAGAAAAGCAGTCAATGGGTTTCCACCATCTGTGGCAGAAGAGATGGCTAGAACACTGGAAAGAGAGCTATATCTGAATGCTGCAAATGGGTAAAAAGAAATACCCATGTTTCGGGTCCTCACTGTGTTAAAATGGCTTCAACATCCTACCAAAGGCTAGAAATGCTTTTTTTTTTTTTTTGTATACTTAGGAGGCTCCATATCCCTATGAGTTTGTTGTGCACAGCAAATGAAAATATGTGATTGTCTGTGGCCGTGACTCCTAGAATAAGCTGTGAGGGCAGAGACTCCTCCACCACAGTGGGCACATCCTCCAGCTTTGATTTTTATCAAGGGTTCGATGTGTTAATGCTCATTTCTTTCTTGCAGTCACAGTCTCCAGCTCAATGGGGTCGTCTGCACATCTGATCTGGGTTATGGTCATTATTGATAGGACGTAGCTGCCTAAGAGCAGCAACCCATTAACCAGGAAGCGTTGTCGATGGTGGCTCCACACAAAGCAGGCACTGACTGCTCTCTGGATGTGTGATAAATAAGAGGACGTGGTTTCCAAAGAGGGTGTGGCCAGAACCGTGACTGAACCCCGTCCTTTGCTACACTTCAGTTTCTCATTTTGTCCTCAGATTCTCACTCAGCACAGCATTGGCCACGGCATCTGTAATTTACTAAGTGGGAGTTCTTTATTTCTCTGTTTTGGCTTTTCATTCCTCATCTGTTTTTTCCTTTTTCTCTCTTTTCCTCCAAAGTGTTTTTTCATTTTTGTTTTTTTTTTTTTAGTATTTTAAATTTTCTATTTTTATTTTTAACTATGTGTATCCATGCGTATCTGTGTAGGAATACGTGCGTGTGCAAGCCTCTGCCTGTGAGGGCTGGAAGATGGACTGGAATCAATCCCCTGGAACTGGAGTTACAGGCGATTATGAGCCACTAAATGTGGGTGCTGGGAACTGAACTCAAGTCCTCTGGAAAATCGGACACTGAAACTTCTTTCCAGTGTGTCCTCCCCCCTCCTCCTCCTTTCCTGGGACCTTGCCAATGCCTTTAACTGGCTTTTCTCTGTTTCTCTTGTAACCACCACCCCACCTCCAAATCTGAAATCTCCTACTTTGTTTAGCTGTTATGGGCTATAATTATGTAGCTTTTTGTAGTTGAGGTACTCAGGGGATCTAGTGTTGAATTTCCCAGGTAAAATTAAAACAAACAGGTGAATTTAATATGAATTATAATGTGGATAAACATATTGGCTTGGTGGCCCATATGGTAAAGGCCTGGCCCCAGGTGCTCTGAGGTACTGGGACTTTTAAGCAAGGAGGCTCAGCTGGGGACCATTGGATCATTAGGAGAGTGTCTCTGAAGAGAATTGCACCTTTGCTCTCTGGCTGTGCATGAGTGGATTTGCTCGTTGCTGGATTGCGCTGACAGAGATGTACTTCTCATCACAGGTTAAACACAATGAGGATTAACAGACCCTGGACTGACAGTGTTCAAACCATAACCCAGAACGAACCTTGTCTCCTTCTAAGTTAATTATCTTAGGTGTCTAGTTATGGTGACAGAAAACTAGTACCACAGGTGGTCAGATGCTACTCTAATCCCCAATCTTTAGTATTTAATGGCTTTGTGAAATTTGAGGTGACTGGTTGAGCATTTGACTGGAAATTGGCAAGGGACTTTTGATAAGTCTGTGATTTTTTTTTCAGATTTTGTTTAAGTTCTGTGCAGTATCTGTTACATTTTGGAAATCATCGGCCTTGGAGTCCTTGCTGCTTATTCCTGGAAGATGAAGTTTGATTCACAGTGTCACTTTCGGGATGGCTTTTCAGAGGCTAATAATAGAAGGTGTGAGCATAGATCAGGAGAGCAGAGTAATTAGTCTCTTAGCCACCACAAGGGCACTGCCTTGTTCTTTTGTAGCATAGGGTATGGGACACACAGGCCACAGTCTCTCAAAAGTGGAAAAACCTATGGCACTTAAAAAAAAAACAAAACTTTTGGATCACATCGAAAAACACGTAGGCTTCTAATGATTCATGGTTCAAGTTAGAATTACCATAATTAAAACACAATGATCGTAGGTAGTATGTTTGTCAATACTTACAGTTAGCAAGAATACGTGTACGTAGTCACATATACACATGCATAATGCACACATTTTAAAAACTAGTAAGCAAATAAGTAATACACTAGTAAATACATCCTTTAAATTTTCCTCTGCTGTGGTGGCACACACTTGTAGTCTCTGCACTCAGGAGGCTAGGGCAGGAGGGGCGTCGTGACCTGAGCTATATATTGAGATTCTGTCTCAAACAAACAACTGCCTCTAAATCTTCATTAATATTATTTATTCAATTTAAAATCCTTTCTCTTACTGAGAAAAGAGGAGAGAGCAAAAGGCAAACACATGCTGTTTTCATTTGCACATGTATATGCCTACATGTGTTTTTTAAAAAGTTTATTTTTATTTTATATGCGTATGTTTTCCCACATTGGTGTCTGGCACCATGTGCTACAGGGAGCGTGGAAGCCACAGGAAAGCACTGGATCCCTTGGAGCTGGAGTTACAAATGGTTGTGAGCTGCCCTGTGGGTGCTGGGAACAGAACCTATGTCCTCTGGAAGAGCAGCCAATGCTCCTAACTGTGGATCCATCTTACCAGCCCCTCCATCTATTTTTAAAGTGTAGCAGTATTTTCATTTGTCTTCAAAAATGAAGGGTGACTGCCTTAAACTTACCTTAATACGAACTTCTCCAGGCCTTGGTGGCTCAACTTGCACTTCTTCAATTGAAAGACCAGAATTTTCTGCCCAGGCAATGGCTGCCCGGCATGTGATTGTCTAGTAGATACAAAATAAAAGTTTATTCACCGATAAACTTCATTTTTTTCTGATCACATTTGCTATTATTTGTAGAAGTATAAAAGCCATAGGGAAAAAGCTCAAAACAAAACAAAACAAAACAAACAAACAAACAAACAAAAAATATATATATATACGTCATCTGCATTTTAAGCATAAGCTAATGAGAATTTACTGAGAATTGGGAGATTTCCTCCCAATCATTCAAAATATTTTTTACTTACAGGATTTTAATAATTTAAAAATAGTTAAGACATTCTGTATAAGGAATTTTGCCCCCTCCCCTTTCTTTTTTCTCCTCTTCCTTCTTCCTCATCTTCTTTCTAAAACAGTTGCTATTTACTGAACCATTACAACTGACATGTTTAAAGAAATTTCTCCTGACTTTGAACATAGTAATAGTTTGAAATGACCACTTTATTTGGGTATATCCTAATTTTCTTAATAATTACCTAAATATAGGAGCATTTCTATTATTATTCTATTTTTCTCTTACGAAGGGTATTATGATGAATACACTTGTTCATGATTTTTTTTTTCTGGGCTCGTTTGTTTCCTTAAGTGAACATTTCTTGGGAAGCATGGAGTCATAGTTAGTGTTAAGTTGATTTCCAAATCGCTTTACAGAAAGATAAAATCACTTGACTCACTCCCCAGAATAATAAATAGTCTATGCTATCATTTGTTCCATTTCACTTAGGACTGAAAAGCAAAATATTGTATAGGCAGAGAAAAGCCACTATCTTCATTAGTATTTTTTTGGTGTAGCAGTGTGGGTATTCACTGCGCTTATGAGAATTGTGGAAGGCTTGCTCATGTATTTACAGACCTATTGGCATCTTGCTTCTTTTGTTAATGCAAATGAGTTCTTTAAACATCAAAGGAGTAACTTGCTGTCTGTCAGCTCTTCTCACACGTTTTTCCTTCCTGTTTTTTAATATCAGTTATGTATGAAATTATGCATATGTTTTGTGATGTTTGTTTATAAAATTCTCTTCCTTTTATTTATTTATTCCATTTCTATGGTCTGAAATTTCTCTGCATAGTAACAAATGTTTCTTACCCTCTCTTTTTTTTTTTTTTTTTTTTGGTTTTTTCGAGACAGGGTTTCTCTGTGTAGCCCTGGCTGTCCTGGACTCACTTTGTAGACCAGGCTGGCCTCGAACTCGCAAGGATCCACCTGTCTCTGCCTCCCAAGTGCTGGGATTAAAGGCGTGCGCCACCACCGCCTGGCTTTCTTACCCTCTCTTTGAAAAATTTTCAGGTTGATTTTTAAACACTTAACTCTTATATTTAAGTGAAGATTATTTCATTGTGTAATGTGAAGCTAGGATCTAAATGAGTTGTCCCAGGGCGGCATGGTTACTATTCATTTCTACCTTTTCTCTGCATATTAGCACTGTTGCTGCAGAACAAATTCTTTGGTTTTCCAGGATTCTCTTTGCCCTGGGTATCTTTTCTATTGCCCTGGGTATCTTTCTATGCATTCTTGCAACAGCTCCTTCCTTAGTGAGTGAATTAGCTTAACTTTTAGATTTAGTGCCCAGTGATACTAGTTCACATAATTTGAAATGTGTTCCACTTTAGGTATGATTTCTGCACTAGTAATTATTAAGTGGAGTAAATGTATTGTATCTTTAAGGAATTTAGACTTCAGTGGAAGAGATAATGCAGGACTTTATCATATAACACAAGAGCTTTCAAGTACATGTATAGAAAATACCACTTCTGTCTGAGAACAATATAATTAGAATACTTTTGCTTTCACTCAAAGCTTTTGTAAAGGATAACTTTCAGGGAATATTTATTATATTAAAGACAGTATATACGTAATGCAAAACACTAAGTTACATAGACAAATGTAAGGAGAGGAAGACTTGACTTGCAGTTCTCACCACTGCTATCAATATAGGGTAAGTTCTGTGTGTGCTCTGGGTGTTCATACGGCACACTGAGCGGCCCAGGTTACAGTTTGGTGTTCCATGGAACATGATGAGTAATTTTCAGGAGATCTTTACTGACCACATAAGACTCACTGACTAATACACCTTAATTCCAACTTTCTAATATTCCAGATGTAGCTTCCATCCATACTCTCTTTACCATAACACTGTTAACCTAAGACCTAAGACCATGTGGCATTCTTTAACTGGGATCAATTTCCAGATCAGTTTGCCTCTATGGCATAGCAGATAGCATGCCAGCCTCATACGTTTTCAGATGAAATGATAGGCAAATTTTAAAGCCGTTGCTACCGTATTAGCAAATTATCCCTTGTAATTAATTCTACAGACAGTGGTGGAAGGCTTTCCACTTCTTGGGAAACGTATTGGGAGTACTATGGTCATTAAACTGTGATAGTAATCTGATCAGAGGAAACAGAATCTAAATTGATGACAGTGAAGGAGACATAAGGCTGTCACAAAGCAGCACACCTACCTTTCCCAGGGTGTCCATGATGGGTTTTCTGGCTTGGTTTGTATCCTTTGGAGATATCTGAATAAGCTTTGATTCTGAAGCATGGGAACCTGGGCCAGCTATTTATAGGTTAATGAAACCGAGTGTCATCAAAAGTAATTATACTATAAGATGGAGATTACCAGAAGGGCGACTGGTTGAAATATTTAAACATGAAAGACTGAATGGAATACGAAAGACCAGAAAAAGATAACAAGGGAAGAGATTGACAACCGAGATGCTGACTGGTGGAGAGTTAGCAGAGGTGATAGGCTAAGAGGCAATGCAGAAAAACAGGTAGAGAGGAATTAGCCAGACAACGCCCACTAATTAGTCAACAGAGTTTCTGGATTAGCAATTAGATAGACACTATTGCCAAATGAACACTGAAGACAGGATTGAGACGCGGTTGCCAATAGTCAGAGGAATGAAAAAGCACAAGTGCTCACATAAATCATCACTTTAAGACCTGAGACATGCACTGGGACAGTGAGAAGTGCTCAAGATCAAGTAAGGCACCATGAAAGAGTCTCACATAGGTAAAAGTGTGGCTGCGGGGGTAGAATGGAAATAAAAACAAGGGATGAGTGTGTGTGTGTGTTCAAAACAAGGGGCTGAGTCAATCAAGGTTAGGTGAAATAAAGAGGCCACGCTGATGACAGGGAGGAGGGAGATGGCCAAAGTCCTTGACTCTGGCCTGACCCAGTAGGCTTCTCCAGTTGCTAAATGAGTGATCACAAAACAGAACACAAGGACAATCATACCATGACTGCTATCACGGTATGGCTGTCAGCTCTGTCTGCCTCTAATTCACATCTCCTAGTCCCATCTGCCCAGCATGCTTCGGGACCTTCTGTGATGAGACCCCCCATAGTCATTTCTCTGTTAATACCTAGGGCCTGTCATCCTCATGGATGTATAGTGAGGGTCATTTGCTGGGAGCAGAAGTGAGACAGTAACTGGGGACAGACGTCTGCAGTCACCTGTCTCTAGGTACAAGGGACCTTCTGGCAAGAAATCAATCTTTCTGTTCTAGCCAGATGATTATGGGTTTCTCTTTCATAGCTTTGTGTTTTCTAACAATGCAGAAACTGGGAACCCACCTTTTCTGCCTGGACCAGAACTGGGATTTGGGTAGAGACCTGATTTTCCTACCGTAAAACCTGACCAAAAGAATGCCCTTAGACAGGCATCCTGATAAACAGGGAAGCATTGCCTTTGTGTGCACAGAAATGATCCAAGAAGGGAGTGTCAGGGATGAAGGTTTGACACCTATTCATTAAATGGCCTTGTGATATAGTGTCCCCATTGTTACAGCTTCAGCATCCATGTTCCTACTCCTATTGCCCCTGTTCAGCAAAGTCATGTGACAGCAGCAGCCCTGCAAGGAAGGCTGTGCCTTGAGGCAATGTCCAGATGTGATCTTTTCATCCTATAGAGGCCTCATTGGGTTTTCTGACAGCACTCGGAACCTTAAAAATATTTTAAAAAAAATTTTGTATGTATATGTATGGGTGTTTTCCTTACATGTATGTCTCTGTACCATGTGCGTACCTAGTAGGAGCAAGAAGAGGAGAGCGCACCAGATCCTTGTGAACTGTAGCTACAGATGGTTGTGAGCCACCATGTGAGTGTTGGAATAGAACCCGGGTCCTCTGGAAAAGCAACCCTTGCTCCTAACCGTTGAGCCGTCTCTCCAGCCCCCCCCCTGGAAATTTTTAGTCTTTTCATCTTTTTTTTTTCCTACCAAATTTCCAAAATTTAGAGCTTGACTGGGCACAGGATTCAGAAGCCTAAGAGATGATGCCGGGTGTGGTGGTGTTGGCAATGGATCTCTGACAGCTCTCGCCCACCCGACTCAGTGTGCTCCATGTTTGAGGGATGTCAATGAGCCATGTCATTTCTGGGACTCAGTTTCTGTGTTAGTCAAGTTGTTCCCACATTATAAAAAC
Organism: Lophiomys imhausi; assembly: GCA_907164525.1. Classification (NCBI taxonomy): domain Eukaryota; kingdom Metazoa; phylum Chordata; class Mammalia; order Rodentia; family Muridae; genus Lophiomys; species Lophiomys imhausi. The sequence continues at coordinate 5,753,529 of CAJQZJ010033927.1, forward strand.
CCAGTAACAATAAGCTAATGGAAGAGGCATAATGTTTGTCTCATAGAAACCTTAGAAGGAGTGAACATTGAGAGAAAAGATCACAAACGCAATTGGGAGTTGAACATGCAACCTGTTCAACTTTGGCAGGACTTCTTCTCTCTGATGTGAGGCAGTAAGGCAGAAAGAAGGTAGACAAGAGTGCAACAATAGCACTAACAGACCTGGGTTCAAATCTTACCTTCATATCCTCCTTACTGAGACTTAGGTAACCTCTGGATACATCAGGTTTCCTCTCAATAAAGGAATGATGTTACATTACCACTCACCTCATGGGTTTCCTCACAAGCACTAAGTCAGTTATCATACACAGATACTCAGAATCCTACCTTGTACACAGCAGGTCTCTCAGTTAGTGTTCATCATCATCATCATCATCATCATCATCATCATCATCATCATCATCATGTTTCTCAGAACATTCATTGCATTTTTCCTCAGTACTGACTTGCTTTTGCCCTGTGGTAGGAAATATGCCCAGCCCATAAAGAAAATGCTTGATTCTTAAACTTAACAACTTCAACCAGAGAGTTATTATCTCTCTCCTCTTAAGCCCACAAAATGCAAGGAAGACTCTCTTTTCTCCACAAGGTCAGGTGCTCTATTCTTGCTCCAATTAGGTTTAGAAAAATCTGTGAGGTTGGGTAAGAATTTGAAAACCATTGTGGCAGTTATACAGACACCCCTGAGAAGGTGAGAGTGGGTGGGGAGGCTCTAGTGCAAATGATTCCTCTGTTAATTCTCGCTCACTAAAGACAAATGAAGTGTAAACTTTGTTTCAAAACCCCACCTTTTCCCTGTAGATGTAATTAGATGAGACCATACCAGATTACGATGTGCCTTGAGATGAGACCGTAACAGATGATACTACATACGTAGATGAGGCTGTACCAGATTACTCTGCACCTCATATTAATATACATGGTGTCCTTTAAAGAAGATAATGTGTCAAGATGTAGGGAAGTCATGAGAGGAGATATGTTTGTAGAGGCAACTTTTGCATAATTCCTGGAAAATAATGCAATGTTTAATTGATATGAGGCGAAATAACCACTGGTTTATAGGAACAAGTATTTTATGTAAAAAGAGGTAATAAAAGGCACATAATTAAAATGTGATAAAATACTGAGATTAAGGTGAATTTCAAGCTATTATAGTTTTTGTTCAAAGATGTGCATTCCCAGTGTTTTCTAATGCAGTTCTAGAAGTTGTTGTTGCCTACTCATTGTTACCTAGTTGTAAAAAAAAAAAATTAATTAAATTACATTGGGAGCATTTTGTAGAAATAATTAATTAAATTGTTTAAGAGTATTTATATTAAATTGGTTGTAGCTGTTAATTTTTAATCAGCCATTATAAATGAGTACACAGAGACACCACATGGATTTTTCACAAGTCTTGGCCTGAATTGAGCAATCTTGGCCCATATAAGCTAGCTCATAATTCTATTACCCAAATATGACTCCATATGTACATACATCCCCTTGGACTGCCATTCTCCACGATATGCCGATGTTCCTGGCCATGTAAAATGAGGTTCTTTTTCCTAACCCATGGTGTGTGCCTCCTTCTTCCTGCTTCTGGCTGGAATGCATTATTCCTCTGTCTAAGGCACAGGCTTCCTGTTCTAATCTCAGGAAGTCCCACCTTTCTCTGTGTTTGCCCAATCTCAGGCCTCAGCATTTTATTTAACTAATCAGTGTCAATGTAAGAAACAGACAGCAAGCAGGACCAATTAATTAACATTTAGAATGCTTAACACTACACCATCACCTAGTAGTTGTAACCTACTCACAGTTCTATGTCAGTATAGTTCTAGCTTCCCTACATGTTGATAAAACACACAATGTGTGTTTACATAATCTAAATTTCTCCTTACTTTAACTAACTTTCCACCACTGTAATAAAATTATGTGACAAGCTTGTTGAGAGTAAAAAATAGGTTTATTAAAGGGCTATGCAACATGCTGCCAGCTCTTCCCACCTTCCTACCTGCTGAGCCATATGTATCATGTTAGAGAAGGGGTAGCTATGTATTTGACATCCATGTGTCTCCTCCTTACAAACTCACCAGGATTCAGTCATGGAAATTCTACCAGATGACCTGAGGTCTCACCTCTAGCTGCTGCAGTTGGGTTCCGTTTCTACCCTGGCTGCCATTTCCATGAAACTTTGGGGATGGAACTGGCTTACCTCTGGAGGACAGGCTATCTTCAAACCATTGCACCACTGGCTCTAATTTTTGCTTCAACCAAACCAATATGTGCTCAGTCCCTCTGCTTCTCTTCTTGCCCCACCGGAGGCTTCTTCTCTTTGCCTCAGTCTGCCACCCTCCTCCTGCTCACTCCCCAATGGTTCAAGAGGCACATTTTGGTTTGTTTCTGCAGCTCACCTGAACCCCTCATTGTCCTTTGGATTAGATTTGAGTCAAGAAACCCAGTCAATTCTAAAGAACACCATGTTCTTCCTCCCTCTTTTTCTTCCTCTTCTTCTCTGTACTAGGTGTGAACCCTTCCTGCAGGAACCTTAATAGTGGCTGCTGTTAGCAGTTCATTTGACGCAGATGCTTTGAACTTTGAACTTGAATGACATGATCCTTCATGTCACTTCCAGATTCATTGTCACAAATCTGCTGCCAGCTAGAGCATTTCCATAGCAAGATGGACATACACTCAATATGCCAATAAGTATCTGAAAGAATCGATTTTCTTTTTGTCAACTTATTTATAATGCAACCCCCAAGAGTTATTCCTGTCATGTTTTGAGACTAATAAAAACAATCCTAGGCCTTTGACAGATACAAAGACAGGGGTGCAGGGTGAAGGAGTATTCCCATAATAGTGACCCACAAATATGAGATACAGTCCAGATGAGGCTGGGCTATATTTCCCAAAGTTTTATTCCTTCTTTTATCCAAAGGTGTCCTTAAATGCCATATTGAGGCTACAGAATAGCTACAGTGCTATGCTTCAGTGAAGAGAATAATTTGGTCCTCATGCCAACTCCATGGGGGTGTGGTTATCTTTTGAAGAAATATGGATGTAAAGGTGTTAGATTAATATGCAGCAATGCCTGCTGCAGCTGATAGACAGGGGTGTGGAGCCCTGGCTTCATCTCCTGGACTCTTCTATTTCTTGCCTTATTCCCTTTCTAGTTCTCAGGTGATGTCTTCTCAGTCAGGATTTGAGGCATTTAATATCCCTTTATGCCATTCATTTTTCTCCCTTACTCAGAAGTAAGTAGGAGAGTTGGACAAGACAACTGAGGGCAACACAGTTTATCTGCTCCTACCCACCCTGTTGTGCTTTTGGATCTTTTCATGTTCCCTAGAAACTCTGACTTGATTGTCCTTGTTAAGAAATGAACCTCTAACAAAACAAGTAAATTGGCTGGAAGAAGCTGTGAGAGGCTTTTGGAGTGCAGCAAAAACCATTTTTGTGCGTTTAGCATATGCACACAAATATTTTGTTAGTAAGAAAATAAAATCAAAGAACAATATATGTTTTAGTGCAAAATCTCACTAGTAACCATTAGTATAAGGATTACAAGTGCTCTCTCAGGATGGGGACTTTGCTATGCATGAAAGCTCTGGGAAAATCCCTGCATGTATTTACCTTGCCTCTTTATGACATTTCTAATATTTGACCTGAGGTGCTTTGATGGCTTTGCAAGGCCTTTCAGAGAGTCTATTCAATGTCACTGGATTCTAAATACTCACTAAATACTCACATGCAACCAACCATTTGCCAATTTGTGCTTTCAAGACCTCAAAGAATAGTCCTTACAGATTTTCTTCTTCATATAAAGATAACTTCATGATTAGATACTCTTAAACAAAGCATATGTTAATCCAATCATATTTGTTTCGGAATAAAATTTCAGTGAAGTTATTTTCACATATTTACACGCTGCATACTCTGAAACACTTCTTCCGCAAGTCGGCACGTCTTTATCACTCCTAACTTAAACACAGCGAGCCATTCTGTAACTCTGTATTTCTTTATATGGTCTACTTAGACGCTAGATAATCTAGTTCTATTGGAGCTTCTACGTGACTTCTGCCCTCCCTGTGTTCCTAGAGGTTGCCAGCAGAAAGATAGCCCAGTCTGAGGCATGCCCTCTGGAGTCCTTAAACCACAGCAGCCTTTATCATTGAGTATCACGTCTCCTCGCAAAGCCTGCTTAGTGTGTAGCTGAAACCTTGGTACTGTTTACAGCAGCCAGTTTCAGGTCACATATTGGTTACAATAGGTTAAAGATTTTCCAGCTTAGAATTCTCATTTCCTTCTTCAAGGACTTCATATTCCTCCCTCGGCTCACTGTGTTCAGAGTTGTTTTTTTCTGTTTACATGAAACGCCAACCAGCCAACCAGGCACATCAAAGGCAGCTCGGCGGATCAGCCCCAGGCAGATTGCTTTGCTTTGGCGTTTTCCTCTCCTCCACAGCAGAAAGGCTGACAACCAAATCAGTCATCACAGCAAAAATGCTCACACCCTGGGATCTGGCTGCATGCAGTATCAGCCGTGGATGGAGCATCTCCTGTGCCTGGCATAAATCTGGGTTCAGAGGTGACAGTGGTGAGAAGAGAATGGTCCCTGCCTTTGCCAAGAAGTAGTCAGGCACCATGGGTAAGGGATGGGATCAGCAAACTAACTGGGTTCCTAACTAGTTGTGGGAACAAAGATTTTTTTTATTTTTTATTCTGTTTTGACACCAACCCCCAGAGTCTGAAACAAATAGATCTGTATTCTTTTTAATAGCTGCATGTTGTTCCCATGACTTAGTTTCTTTTTTTATTATATCTTTTTCCCCAACATCTCACCCTTTTAGTCTAATAAAAGTTTCTTTTAAAAAATAACAATAAATACAATGCAAAACAACAAGAACATTAGGATACATTATGAAAACTATAAGGTATGACATACATTCCCAATGTCCAGTCCATATGTATTTGACAACTGATAATAATATTCTATTATCTATCTATCTCGATGAGTTTAAAGTTCTATACCTAACTCAGTTTCCATCCTAACAGAGACTTTTTTTTAAAAAAACTACTCTTCTCTTTAGTTTCTTTACCTGCAAGACAGGGGATGAATAAAAGAACCATGTCAAGGAACTGTTTGTCCTGCAAGGAGTTTGAATCTTGTCGTAGAAACATGGCTTCCACCTCAAAGGGACCATGAGAGTTTATTCTTGAGCCAAATATGAGTAACATGGATCTAGGTTATCTCAGGTTGCAGGTTCCTACACGGAAGGAGTTCCGTGAGATTTTACAGTAGCAGAGCAAAGAAAGTCACAAATCCAGGCAGCTTGAGAAGGTAATGCATCTATTTTCATTAGTCGCTGCATGAAGTCTCTCTGGTCTGTTTGATGACGATTCTGCTAGGCTCCGGTCCCAGCACACTCTGCAGGCAGGACAAACGGTAGGTCAAAGGTTTTTGTGGCTTGGTTGGAGTCCAAATCCCTCTGCTTGAGGCCTTGGCTGGTTATAGACGATGACTGTCCTTTGCAAATACGTTATGGCTGAGTAGCTTGGTGTTCTCCTGGAAGTCTTAACAGTGGGAGAGGGGGCTGTCTCTGATTCTTTTGTCTACTGTGGGACCCTTTTCCTCCTACTGGTTGCCTCGTCCAGCCTTGATGTGAATGATGGTATATGCCTAGTCTTATTGTAGCTCATTAGGCCGTGTCTGGTTGATGTCCCTCGGTGGCCTGCTCTTTTCGGAGAGGAGGCGAATGGCGGTGCATCTGGGAGAGAGGGGAGGAGGGCGGGGAGAGGGTAGGGGGAGGGGTGGGGAAACTTCAGTCGGGATGTAATACATAAGAGAAGAATTTAACAAAAAAAGAAGAAAAGAAAATAACCTTGGAGGATTCAGCACAGAAGCAGGTGGCAGCCAGGCAGACAGGCCTCAGGTGTCACTTGACAGCATTCTTCGCCTGTCATTGGTGGGAAACAGGGCTTTGATAGCACATTCCAAAGCTTTTAATCGGTTTATGATGATGTTAGGTCTAACAAAATGGACGAGGAATGGCTACTTGGTTGGTAAACGATCCTTGTGATAGACTTTCAATCATACTTTGAAATGGCAACCTTCCCACTCCTCTACACGTACTGATGTTTAGTCAGCCCATCAGCCTTGGCACATGCAACTGCTTCCCAGGAATTTTCTTTCACTATCTGGAGTGGCGTGTGAAAGGTCACGTGGTGCTTGCTCATTCCCCACCTTGACACCACTTGACAGTGGTAGAACACTAACAGGCAGGGTCTAGTGAATGCTTTTAGGCTGCAGGGGCTGTGTGTGCCCTCATGGGGTATTGTGGGACCCCATCTTAGCCTTTCCTTTCATTTTGATTGCTGAATGGTTTTGAGCCTTGCTATGTTGCCCCATCACAGGCCCAAGCAGTGGAGCCTATCAATTTTGGTGTAAAATCTCCAAAGTCACATGCAGTGAGGTTTTGGTTTCTTTAAAAACACAGAAATGTTATGTGAATATGTTTTTATTTTAATCCCGGGTGTGGGATATGGGGCTATTTCAGATTGTCCACAGCAGCTGATTATGATTTGTCTTGTGCTCTGGTACGGGCGTGATTTTGCCAGCTGCAGATAGTTCACATTTGGAATTCTTGGGACTCTTCAGAGGGTATAAAATGCCAAAGCCCCGAGAGACTCAGTAGCTGCTGCTTTCCCTGCTCCTGCTTCTGTTGCTGGTTGTTGTTTGTTTGATGTTTGCTGAATTGCTGGTTGCTGGCCAGATATTCTGAGGAAGATCATCAAATTTGACCCAAGGAACTCAACACTTCTAATCAGCAGGAAGTAATACAGCAATGTTGATGCCCCCTTTCTCCTCTAACCTTCTTTTTCTCCTGCCTAGTGCTGTGGTATTGTAAGGGATAGGGTGGTACAGGAAGGTAGAACAAAAAAAACCAATAAAGTAGCCAAAAAATCAGGCTTCAGCCACAGGCCAAAATCAACCTTTGCTCTTTGTAAGTTGCTTGGGGATTTGTTACAGTGAGGGGATGTTAACACGGTGAGTAAGTGTGGTCCACAGAGTATGGCACCATCCTGGGGAAATCTCAATAAGTTTTAGCTGCAGTCACTCTACTTGAATGAAGCTGGAGCCAGAGAGATGGCTTCACTAGTAAAGTGCTTGCCATGGAAGCATGTGGGCCTGAGCTTGTTCCCCCAAAGCCAGGGTTTTAAAAAGCCATGCATGGTAGCATGTACTTATATCCAAGTGTTGGGAAGGAGACAGTGGCTAGCCAGCCAAGCTTACTTACTTGATGAGTTCCAGGCCAGTGGAAGATCTTACCTCAAACACCAAGGTGGACAGCTCCGGAAGAACTGATGTAGAAGAAACTGAAAATGGTAGAATTGATGCTATAAAGGATTTCCTAATAGTTTTGCTTAGGCCATTAAGTCACATAAAGTAAAAAATATCTAGGAGAACCCTGCCTTGAAAATACCCCAGAGACAGGCCTGTTAGAGAGAAACACAATTTAGGATGGCAGGAAGCTAGTGTTTGTTCACCAAGATTGACCTTCAATTAGATTCCATTCCCTTAACAAAAAGAGACAGTCCTGGATTCCAACCTGCTCTCAGGCCTGTCCCTACAGCAAAGGGCATACAAGCTCAAGGGGTCAGCAAGGGTCACAACCACCATTAAGTCCTGGTCTGCCACTAAGTGCCCTGTGCTCTCATCAGGAACAGCATAATTCTGCCATGTGGGCAGGATGTACCCGGGTAACAACTAACTGAAAAGAACAAAACTGCTGTACTTAAGAAACAATTCTGACACTATCTTTGCTTTTTAAAACCCTGGCTTTGGGGGAACAGGCTCAGATGTTTCAGTCTCCCATCTGCCCAAGCAGTCAGACTTACAATCTTCTGTTTCTGTTTAAATGGTTCAAAATGTAACCTGGGGCCAGGACACAAAAGAGATTTGAGGATGACAGTATTTGGGAAATGTATAAGCCTAAGGTGTATATAAGATCTTAGTAAGATCTTCTTTTCATGGCTGGGTCCTCTTTAAGCATTGCCAGAGATGGATGTGTGCTTATAAAAGAGCTTTTTCCTTCATTAATCTCTAAGTGTGCAGAGTGATTTCTCACGGGGAAGATACATCAGTTCTAGAGCAGAATGACACTTGAGGTTGTCCTCTGGTCTAGACACACAGTGTACACTCACACATGCATACAAGCCTACACACACACTTCCCTGCCCTGAATGAAACTGGTGGCTTTGGAGAAAAGGCGTGTTGACACACACACATCTGTGAATGTCAGCATTCTGGAAAGTGCCCTGCAGGGTGTGAGGAGTGCTTTGGGAACTGAGAGGGAGGGGCTGTTCTGAATGAAGTCCCTGGGCGAGGTAGAAGTCAAATGCTATTAAAAATAAAATCCTCGCCGTGTCTTTTCTATCACCTTTTGCTTGATGTAGCTACATGTGTGGCTTTCAGAGAAAAGGAGCTTGATTTTTCTTTATCCATACCCACCAGCTTCAGAAAACTTAATTAGATGTAGCCTATTCAGTGAACACAAGGGGCACATCTGTCTAGAATTAGCAAAGAAGCAATTTGATGATTAGTTCAGAACTGTGCCAATGCATGTCAATTATGTAGCCACTGAGTGTCACAAATGGGTAGAGGACCACTCATCCAGCAGATTGGCAGGGCCCCTGAAAGTGCAGTCCCTTTCTCTTTGGAAGGGGTGACAGCATAAAGCCCTGGCACTCTGGGCTCATCCTGATCTGTGTTTAACTTTCCCATCCTTCAATACAGTACTTACTTGTGTTTGTTAAATGCTTGCCACTCCTTTGTTCCCCCACCCAAAACAAGTCCGTTTCTTGCTCAGTCCCTTGCTTATCTTACTCTTTCTCCTCTTTTATAATTCCTGGTTTATTTAAATCCACCCTTGCTTTGATGTCCCAGACAGGAACCTCTCCTTAGGGTTTTAGAGGATCTATTTCATAAGTGTGTTGCTTCACCCAAAGTAATGGGGCCAACCTGTCAGGGACTGAAGCCTCTCTAATTGTACCCCTAAAACCAACCTTTTCTGTTTTTCAGCTGATTGTCTTAGGTATTTGTCATGGTAACAGAAATCTGATGCAATAATGGTATTAACTGGTGTGGTCTTGACACAGCTTCCAGGGATTGACTTGACCAAAGACAACAAGGGGATGAAGAGACACACATACACATATTCAGAAAAACTGGCATTTGGTGGAGTGGGCTCTTTGATAAAGAAGTGGTAGCAATCCAGAAGTTCATTGTGTGCCTTATATACAGTTGAACAAGGATGCAGGGTCAGTACTTACATATAAACAAGGAGGCAGGTCTAACATTCTGGGTAGGAGCAGTCTATGTAGGGGAACAGTCTTCATGTAATAAATAAACATCCAGGCAGAGACACCTATGGTGGACACTTGCTGACACACACTGTTAACATCTACAGATGAACAAGAGGAAGGCTTCGGCGTCCCTCTGAGGCTCACCCCAGGGGGAAGGCGCTGCCATTTCACTATTAGTCTGAGGGCATGGTCCCTGATATGGCCATGCTCAGAACTTCACTCACTTAGGGATCCCCACAGTAAACAATGAGGCTGTTGGCTTGTCCCCAACAGTATGTGCCAGCAAGTATTCTAAGTGCTTTATATTTGCTATTTCATGAAACTGTGTGTGTGTGTGGGGGGGGCACACGCCAGAGCGGCAGGAGTCCCAGTTCAGGCGTGTTGGGCTTGAGGGCTGGCCATGAGATGCCCGTATTGGTTGGGTTCTACTGTTGTTTCCATTTTGCAGAAATTTGATTTTTGTCAGTATTTGCCAGCTTTAAAGCCGTTTTTCTACGTCTTGTAGAACGTTTCCCTCAGAATATGTCGACTTTATTGCCATTTGGATATTTAGGATGCAGTAGATATGCAGGCAACGGTTGAAATGGCTACTAGAAATTTTACTGTGAGCCTTGTGCTTCTCTGAAGTCTAGCTTCTCCACTGTGTGCAGCAGTCTGCTTGTACTGACCATGCCTGCCGCCCTAGACCTCCCCACCCCCTCCTTGGAATCCCTTTCCTCATTCTATTTGAGACCACCAGTTCTCAAGACCCTAGGTCTTGCTTTGGCATAATTTATCAAGTTTCAAGGTACTTTGTCAGGATAAACTTACTGTGATCATGCATGCATGTTCTGGCTTTCCATTCTTCCCACCACTATTTTTTAGTTCCCAAGAGCTTTAAAAAAATGACATCATTCTCTTGTTACATATAGCATCATTGTTTCTCTTTAGGAATATTAATAACACTCTCTCTGACGCCAGAGCAGCAGGAATCCCAGTTCAGGCGTGTTGGGCTTGAGGGCTGGCCATGAGACGCCTGTATTGGTTGGTAAGCTTGTCAAGGTCTGCAAGACCCTATGACCCGGTGGCAACTAAGGGCTGGGAGGATGTGGCATGTGGCCTCTTGTGTGGCAAAACTTGAGACACGGATGGCTAGTTCTCAGTTGTGAAGCAACGAACTGTCCACCCCTTGGCCCTGTCTACCTGCGAGTCACTTGGGACTTTAAGAGCGTGAAGTGCCTCCTAGGTGCAAAGTTTACCATTAGGGTGTCCAGGGCTGAAAAGAGTGAATATGGCCAGCATCACCCAGCTGTTTGATGACCTCTGCAAGACTTTCTTAACTGCTGCCCAGTCTAGCCCAGGCCAGCGCAGCGTGAACAGGTAGAGAGCAAAGCTGAGCCGTAAGAGAGTAGCCTACCATGCTCTTTTTGCAAATCTTTTTCAAGAGGAGACTCATCCGCAGCAGCCTGACTCGTAGGAGCTCCCAGTGAAGAATAAGGTCCTCATGCTGTCCTTTGATTTGAGGGTGGGCGGCTTAGGTCTAGAGGCTGACTCTTTGGAGGAGTTGGTGAAAAAGCTGGAAGCAGCCCCTCACTGTCCTTTTGTAGAGGTGCAGTGAGTGTTGGACCTCTTGGTTCAACTGGCAGGGAGCGCCCCCCTTCAAGTGCTGCGGAGAAAACGGGATTACTTCCTTAACAACAAACACGCAGGCAGAAACGTGCCTTATAGCCGTTACAATTGCTATGACCTATTTTGAAATGGACGTTCAGTCACTTATTTGTGGTGAGGAGCATTTGTGTCATAACATGGTCCACAGAGCACTTCAGGTGATGGAGGCTATCCCAGGCACCCACTGTTAGGCTCTTCTCAATTGGTGACTCTTGTGGTGACAGGTTTGAGAGAAATACCCAGGTCTCTCTCTTTGGTGCACTTGTGCACAGCCGCACATATGACATGGATATACAACTGGACCTGCCCCCTGTGCCAGACAGCACAGACTTCTCTGGATTGGCCATTAAGGTAGTATTTCTTTTCCCCTCAGTAATCCTAGAGGTTTGGAAATGCCTTCTTTGACCTTTTACCATGGTAATGCTATCAAGCTCCAAGCATCAGCTAATCAGATGGTCATGAAGTAGAAATGTTGGGAAGGACTTGGCTGACATTCCCTTGCACGGGGATGTGCTAACTGTTCACCTGCAGGCAAAAACAAAACAAACAAACAAACAAAAAACAAAAGCAAACAAGCAAACAAAAAACCAAAACAACAACAACACAGAAAATGTCCATCTTTTACCTCAAGCCCATGTTGTTAAGTCACTTCTCTGATGCTGTTAATTTAAATTCAGAATAACTAAAATGAAGTAAATTCTGTTCTTCAGTTGTAGGGCCTACATTTCAAATATGCCTGGTATGCATGCTTTCTGATATACTTTCTCACTTGTAACATGTGGTCCCCACATCCAGTCATTAAATAAATTGTTATTGTCTCTTGTGTTTCATTACTTTGTAAATTCTGTTAAGAGGACAAACTATTGTACTCAAGTTATTTTTTATTATGAAATACTTAGGTTATTTCCAAGTTTAAATGATGCTACAGCAAAATCTTGATGTACATAAATTTTATTCCAGGTTTAATGCAATCTTCTTTTTCTCCTGAATGCTAAGGGATGGGGTGGGTATAGACAGGGATTCTTTGTAGCTCATACTGGTCTCAAACTCACAGAGATCCTCTTGCCTCAACTCCAGAGTGCTGTGGTTTCCATATGACTTTCTATGCTGTTTTCTCTAAACTGAGGTCATGTTGTAAGGAAATAAAAAATTGATACCTTTAAAAAATTAGATTATTCCTTTCATATTTGTTGTGTTTATCCTTTCCATTAGAGGGTCAGCCTCACCTCTTGTTGTCTTCTTTTGGAAAGCTGTGAACATATGGGTGGTGTTTGTGGACTAAAAGATTTGTGTGGAGTTATCTGGTAGGCTCTACTGCTAGAAAAACCCACAGTAGCAGTACATTTTGGTCTGTTTGCTTGGGCTAGCCGGAGTTTTTACAGAGAGTTTAAAAGTTTGTGCAAAGAAGGTACCTACCCAGTTTCTGGCATTTAGAGGTTCAAGGTTGAACATCCAAATGTAAGCCAAGCTGGAGAAAATGTCAGAATATAGGGCTATCTGGGTGACTGCAGAAACTTTGTTTGTATTAATCTTATAAAACTACAAGTCAAAAATCTATTTGACTAATATGACATGTTTTCTCTTAAGGGCTATGAGAGAATATTCATTATGTAACAACATTTGTAACATGTAACATACATGGATCTGCTTTAGATATTCTTGGAATCCTAAATAATACAGTGAGAAGAGCAGTTTTATAATTCAGAGTAATAGAATACACATACAAAATATTTTTGATAATTTCCCCTGAGGTTTTAGACATCTGGGATCAGTTCATATTATTTTGACAATTATTTGGCCAGAAGATTTAAAAAAAAAAAAACCCAGCAATTACAGTACACCAAAGCTATTTTACAATGTTGGCATTTGAATGATTTATTTTGTTTTTCTGCACTTTCTTTATGAGTTACTAAGTGGTTGACTCACAAGTCCCAGTGTAGAGGGTAAAACAAAACAGCTGCACTTAGGAAGTCCCCTTCAGTTCCTTCACTATTTTCAAACCAGGTTCCCATGGAACTCAGCCCTCTTTCTCCATAGGCATGCAAAGCTTCATGGGAATAAGTGAGAATTTTTATCTGCTGTTCTGGCTTTCACGAAAATTGGATCATATGACACATTATTCTGAATTAGGCCATGTATGATTGGAGGCACATCGTACCCATCCTACCAGAGTTAAAGACATAGTTTGTTCTGTCTAAAGATTCACTTATTCTTCCAGACAAGAAGTTAGAATTCCTTATTTTTCCAGTTAAAATGTTCAAGGACTACTCTTACTTCATTAAAAGACTGAGGTGAATAGTCTTGTTTACACAGATACTTCTATTCCTATAGAGTTATTTCCCAAGTGTAACATTGTTGGGGGAGTGGACATGCATGGTTTTATATTTTAGTAAATATTGATAAGTGGCTGCCAGGAACCTGTGATAACTCATATGTCTATGAGGAACACAGGCCAGTAGAGGTGTGGCCCTTCTGGTTTTATCTTGTAGTCTCATCATCGCTAAGGCTGAGCACCATCTCATATGCTCCTTAGATATTGATTTCTCCTGGAAGTTTCTGTTATTGTCTGGTCTATTGAGTTTTTTTTTCCTAAATAAAAAAGCATGTAGATATTAGACATAGTGATTTTTGCCAATCACACATTACAAATATTTTCCTTGCACATTGTTTTTTTATTTTCCCCTCCTTTCTTCCCTCCTCTGTGTCCCCCCTCCCTTTTGAGAAAGGATCTTGCCATATAGCCCAGCCTTGTCCCAAATGTTGAATCCTCTTGTCTGTACCTTCTGAGTCTTGGTATTACAGGTATATGCTACATCATCTGGTTGATTTTATTTCTTTATGGCAACATTTGCATTTCTTTCAGAATTTCACTAGTGGTGTTATACAAGGGCAAGTTTGTGAAATTATTAAATCAATCTTCCACTTTGAGTTGCAACACAAATTGTCAAAGAATTGAATATGTTCCCAAACTATGGACAGCTTCTTGTCCTCCACACCCACACCCCTATGTCTGTTACTCCTATAATCTTGTTTCACCACCCATGACAACACCTGTGTACCACCCACACAGACCCACTTTTGTGCAAACTCAGAACCTGTCAGTAATTTCTAGGAAGAAATATACTTACATAGAAATACAGTTGCTTAACCTAACTTAAACCATTCTCCCCATAATAAGAGTTTCATTGCATAATCGTTTCATGAAAGGCATTCAAAGGTAATGTACTCTGTAGAAGGAACAAGGCCGGCCATTGAGCCAGAACAAGGCCTACTGCTCAACAGCACATGCATGGCTGGGTTTCCACATGCAGGTGGCCTGAGACCTGCTTGGACCTGTCTTTTTTTTTTAATGTTAAAAATTTTTACTGTCATATATTCTTTTTACAGAGTCCTGGGTTCCTCAGACCACCTTCATAAAAGTATATAAAATGTACATTGAATGTATTCCCTATGTATGTGTCTCCTCTCCCCTTTCCCATATCTCCTAACTCCTGTTAATCCACTAGACTCTGCTTCTACTTTCATCTCATATATAACGTATACTAAGTTTTATGTATCTAATACACAAACATATATACACACACATACACAAACACACACACAGATATGATTTTAAATACAGCTTCCACATCTGCGACAAAATATGGTATTTCTTTCTGAAAATAGTTTATTCCACTTAACATAATGATATCAGCTCCACACACTTCTTCAAATGTCATGATTTCAATTTTCTTTACAACTGAATAAAATTTGACACCACACTGGGTAATGAGCCAATGCAGAAGAGCCACAACAGCCTGCGGTTCAGGAGCCAATGGGACTCTGGGCAGAGGGTATAAAGGGGCATGCTCTTCCTGCAATAAACGGGTCTGCTTTTGCCACTTACCAGATCCCCAGAGTCTGGGCCGTTGACCCCTCGCCAGCTGATTCTTGCCCCCAAGAGTCCTGATCATGGGTCCTCCGGCAACAGTGCTCAAGCTACTGTTAATCTTGTTTTATAATATTCTGTGAGAATTAATAGCAAAGGTTACTGATGGGGTAGTGTTAAGCATTCTAAATGTTACTTGGTCCTGCTTGCTGTCTGTTACATTGTCTCTGATTGGTTAAATAAATGCTGAGGCTTGAGATTGGGCAAAGACGGAGAAAGGTAGGACTTCCTGAGATTAGAACAGGAAGCCTACTCTTTAGAGAGAGGATTAATTCATTCCAGCCAGGAGCAAGAAGAAGGAGGAAACACACCATGGGTTAGAAAAAAGAACCTCATTCCACATGGCCAGGAACATCAGCATAGTGTGGAGAATGGCAGTCCAAGGGGACGTATGTACATATGGAGTCATATTTGGGTAATAGAATTACGAGCTAGATTAGATGGGCCATGATTGCACAACTCAGGCCAAGGCTTGTGAAAATCCATGTGATCTCTGTGTGCTCATTTATAATGGTGGGTTAAGGATTAACAACCACTGAATCAATTAAATATAATATAAATATTGGTAAACAATTTAATTAATTATTTCTCTGCAAATGGTGCCCAACGTAATTTAATTAAATTTTTTCCTACAGGTTAACCTCACGTATTCTCCTGTCATGAGTATGTTATGTAATATATGGTTTTATGAGGAGTATGCTATGGTAACATATGCTTGTGTCTTCCCCAAATTATTATTTTGATGCCTAATTTCCATCTTGGGAGGAACTCCAGCCCTCATGAGTGGAGTTGGTACCACTTAAAATTTGTGAGGACAGCTGATCTCAAGGCTGAGAAAGGAAGAAGAGGAAACATTTACATGCGCGCCAGGAAGCTAGCCCTTAGCGGACACTGGCTCTGATGGCACCTCGAGCCTAGTGTCCAGGCTGGTGAGAGATAAATGTCTTTCTTAAATACACACAGTATATGCTGTTTTTGTTAGAGCAGCCCAGGCTCACTAAGGCATAGTGGTAGACAGAATTCTAAGATGACTTCAAAGAGTCCAACCCCTGACCACATGTCCTGTGGCATCTCTCACAGTTAAGTGGGAATGATGGGGGGTCTTAGGCTGGGTTCTGGGCCACGTGGTGCTAAGATTCCCCATGGCCATGATCATACTACATGATATAAGACTATGTCACTGCTGACTGGAAGGACATTGGAAGCAGGAGACAGCACTGCATAGGATGCAACAGAGCAGGTTAAGGTGCTTTCCATGGTTGACAGGCAGAAAGAGATTGGGAGCCTCTGGTCACAGGTACAGTGAGCAGATTAAGCTTATGACAGGTTTCTACTCACACTGTGTCTATTATTTCAAATTGAATTACCAAGTGTCACTGCACCGAAAGAAGCCTCAGCTCTAGAAGGCAATGCAGGCCAGGCAGCGAACACTTGGAGAACACAGAGAAACCAGTTCTACCACAGCCAGATTCTTGACCTAGAAAAGGGCATGAGGCAGGAAGGGGCATGCTCTGCAACCATTAACTGTGCATGTTTTTTCACTCGGAAACAGAAAGCTAGTGTGCACTTGAAAAAAGTGTTTCATATGACTAACCTCTTACAGTTGTGTTTTCAATTTTTCAGTTTTTACAAATTTAACTTTTATGTGTAAGCATGGATGTTTAGAGAGGAACACTTTTAGTTAGTAAGAAAAATCCTCAGGGATGCAATAATGAAGCTTTTCAGTGACCCAAAGGAGACTGGTATGTGGAGGTCCAGATGTCACATCATCGGATAAGGCTCTTGACTTGTGGGAAGGCCCACAGGACCCTGATGGCTCAATGCTAATTGCTAACTAACTTAAAACAGGAAAGATCATGAAAGTGTAATATTCAGAGAGTTCTATGTTCCGCGTACGTGTAAAATTATTTATCTCTACTTTGAATATTCATGAAAGGAGTTTTAAAGACAGAATTCAACCAATAAATTTTAGTTATAAAAATGTAGTCAAAGAGACTCTATTTTCAAGGGAGGCCAGGAATTTCTGCCCCACAAGGACGACCAACTGTAGGTCGTCAACCCAGTAATAGCAGTTTCTCTGATTCTTAGTTCTCCTTTTGGCATAGGTAATTCTACTTGAAAAGTCTGTATTTATTTAAGTTTATAAAGTCCAAAACTTAATTATTTCTATGTCTAGTTGTTTGTCCCCTCCACACTTTCTGTTGATGAAGACTTTGCTTTCCTCTAGTTTTATACTACTCCAATTTTTTGGAAGCTTCAGAAGAAAATGTTATTTTCAAAGTTATTTCCCCGTATCTTCCTCCAACTGTCTCTGCAATGTGGCATCACCTACATCACATTTGTTATTTATACTTACAATCAACTAAGACTCTCTTTGTTTCAAAACTGTTTTTAATGTTGCCTTAAGGCAGCTAGATATCTGTTAATTACCGGCCTCTGGGTGAGAAGTATCTTTAAATATCATAGTTAGATGAGAACTAGCTGGTCAGGGGCTGTGGAGCTGGCTCAGTTGGTTAAGTGTTCACTTCTGAGGGCTTGATGTCAGAGCCCAGCACCAACGGAAAAGTTTCACAGAGCTGGTATGATGGAAATGGATGGAAATCCCCCCCATGTGTATGTGTGTGTGCACTCACATGTACATACATACTGCTGGCTACTTTGTGTCAACTAGACACAAGCCAGAGTCTTTTAGGTAGAGGGACTCTTGATTGAAAAAGCACCTCCATAAGACTGGCCTAGACCAGTTAAGAGGTTTAACTGTATGCTGTAAATAAATTAAGGGTTACTACAGTTCAATCTGGTTTTCTAAACCCCTAAGAGCTGAAGTAATTTGGAGATAAGGTAAAATATTTAAGAGCGGTGTTAGCCCATGCTTTTAACTCCAGCAGAGACAGAAGGATCACTACAGAGTTAGTTGTCTTGTAAATTCCAGAGTTACAAGGAAAAGGGTGGTGATGGTTCACACCTTTAATCCCATCACTTGAGAGGGATACACCCTTAATCCCAATACACTGGAGACAGACACATGCAGATCTCTGAGCTCAGGGCCAGACTGACACAAAACAAGCTCCAAGTAGAGAAAAATTTAGATCCAGGGGTGGTGGTGCACATCTTTAATCCCAACAATTGGGAGGCAAATGCCTTTGATCCCAATACTTAGAATGCAGAGGCAGGCACATAGGATTTGGAATGATTTAAGTTTAAAAACTACTCACAAAAAGGCATTCTGAAATTCAAAGTGAATTATCCTTTGAGATCTACGTTTAGTTCCAAAATATCAAAATAATTTCTTTTTTAATCTCAATTGAAAGGTAATACTTTTCATATTGTCAAAAAAAAAAACCAAATTTGCTCTAGGAAAAATATTACCCACCCTCCCCCCAAACAAGGAGTGTCCCAGAGTTAGGATTAGGGCAGGACTCTGTTCTTATCTTTCCAGGAGATTTAAAGCATCCATCCAAGGAATCCAGGGACAACTAGACAACTGAAACCTCAGAAGAAAACAGATCAGACACTAAAGAAGACAAGTAGCCCAGAAGATCCAGCCTCGCAGACTTCCTCAATAGCTGTTTCCTCAAAAACTACAACCACAACAACTCAAAATCATTAAGATTGTTCAGCCCCACAGACTATTCCAGCCAGAACTTCAGTAAAGCCCTGAAGTTCAGCTTCTGTCTACAAACTTCTTAGGACATTTAAATAGCTGAGCACAAAAGGATTGAACATCAAATGATTCTACTAACATGCTTAACCATTTTTTAATTCTTATTTGGGTCCCAAACAGGTTTACTATGTCCCACATCAGCAGGATGCAACTTTAAGAGAGCGACGTCCCACTAAAAGACAGAGCAAAAAAACCCAAATCAACAAAATCAGAAATGAAAAGGGAGAAATAACAATAGGCATTGAGGAAATCCAGAGAATATTTAGGTCCTACTTTAAAAATCTATACTCCACCAAATATGAAAACTTAAGTGAAATGGACAACTTTCTTGATAGATTCCACCTTCTGAAGTTAAATCAAGATCAGGTCAACAGATTAAACAGCCCTATAACCCCTAGGGAAATAGAAACAGTCATTAAAAATGTCCCAACCAAAAAAAGCCCAGGGCCAGATGGTTTCAGCACATAATTCTATCAGACCTTCAAAGAAGAGCTAATACCAATATTCTTCAAACTCTTTCACAAAATAGAATCAGAAAGAAAACTGCTAAACTTATTCTATGAGGCCACAGTGACCCTGATTCCTAAACCACACAAAGACCCAACAAAGAAAGAGAACTTCAGACCAATTTCCCTCATGAACATAGATGCAAAAATACTTAATAAAATACTAGCAAACTAAATCCAAGAACACATCAAAATTATCATACACCATGATCAAGTAGGCTTCATCCCAGTAATGCAGGGATGGTTCAACATACGAAAGTCTATCAACGTAATTCACCATATAAACAAGATGAAAGAAAAAAAAACACATGATAATCTCGCTAGATGCAGAAAAAGCATTTGACAAAATCCAACACCCCTTCATGCTAAAAGTTCTGGAGAGAATGAGCATACAAGGACCATATCTGGAAATAATAAAGGCAGTATACAGCAAGCCAGTAGCAAACATCAAAGTTAATGGAGAGAAACTTGAAGCATTTCCTCTAAACTCAGGGACAAGACAAGGATGTCCACTTTCACCATATCTCTTCAATGTAGTACTTGAAGTTCTTGCTAGAGCAATAAGACAACTAAAGGAGATCAAGGGGATACAAATTGGAAATGAAGAAGTCAAATTATCCTTATTTGAAGTCGATATGATAGTATACATAAGCGACCCCAAAAATTCCACCAGAGAACACTTACAGCTGATAAACACCTTCAGCAAGGTGGCTAGATACAAAATTAATTTTAAAAAATCAGATGCCCTTCTTTGTACAACAAATAAATGGGCTGAGAAATAATTTAGGGAAACAACTCCCTTCACAACAGCCACAAACAATATAAAATACCTGAGGGTAACTCTAACCAAGCAAGTAAAGGACCTGTATAACAAGAACTTCAAGTCTTTGAGGAAAGAAATTGAAGAGGCCATCAGAAGATGGAACGATCTCCCATGCTCATGGATAGGTAGGATCAACATAATAAAAATGGCCATCCTACCAAAAGAAACATACAGATTCAATGCAATTCCTATCAAAGTACCAACACAATTCTTTATAGATCTGGAAAAAGCTATTCTCAATTTCATATGGAACAACAAAAAACCTAGAATAGCTAAATCAATCCTGTACAAAAAAAAAAAAAAAATCTGGAGGTATCACCATCCCAGATTTCAAGCTGTACTACAGAGCAATAGTAATAAAAACAGCATGTTACTGGTATAGAAACAGACCAATGATCAATGGAATCGAATTGAAGACCCAGAAATGAACCCATACACCTATGGTCACCTATCTTTGACGAAGAAGCCAAAAACTCACAATGGAAAAAGGAAAGCATCTTCAACAAATGGTGCTGGTCTAACTGGATGTCCATTTGTAAAAGAATGAAATTAGACCCATACTTATCACCTTGTACAAACTTAAATCCAAATGGATCAAAGACCTTAACATAAGCCCAGTCACACTAAATCTCCTAGAAGAGAAAGTGGGAAAAACCCTCGTACTCATTGGCACAGGTGACAGCTTCCTGAACAGAACGCCAACAGCTCAGGACCCAATACCAACAATCAATAAATGGGACCTCATGAAACTGAAAAGCTTCTGTAAGGCAAAAGACACTGTCATTCAAACAAAACAGCATCCTACACATTGGGAAAGTATCTTCACTAACCCCACATCTGACAGAGGGCTAATATCCAAAATTTACAAAGAACTCAAGAAATTAAATGCCAAGAAACCAAATAATCCAATCAAAAAATGGGGGAAAGAGCTCAACAGAGAATTCACAAAGGAGGAATTCCTAAAGTCTGAGAGACACTTGAAGAAATGCTCAGCATCCTTAATCATCAGAGAAATGCAACTCAAGAGGACTCTGAGATTCCATCTCACTCCTGTCAGAATGGCTAAGATCAAAAGCTCAAATTACATACAGCACATGCTGGCGAGGGTGTGGAGAAAGGGGAACCCTTCTCCTTTGCTGGTGGGAGTGCAGGCTTGTGCAACCACTATGGAGGTCAGTCTGGCGATATCTTAGAAAACTTGGAATAGCTCTGCCTCGGGACCCAGCCATACCACTTCTGGGTATACATCCAAATGATTCCTCACTAAACCACAAGGAAGTTTTCTCATCTATGTTCATAGCAGCCTTATTTGTAATAGCTAGAAACTGGAGACAACCCAGATGTCCCTCAACTGAAAAATGGATTAAAAAACTATGGTACATCTACACAATGGAATACTACTCAGCTATCAGAAACAAGGAAATTATGCAATTTGCAGACAAATGGATGGAACTAGAAAAGCTCATTCTGAGTGAGCTAACCCAAACTCAGAAGGATGCACATGGCATCTATTCACTTATAGTCGAATTTTAGCTATATAGTATAGGATGTCTATACTACAACCAATGCACCAAAGGGAACAGGAACATAGACTTTTTCTTCCTGTCAATGAGACACTTTGCCCTAGTGGTGCTGCCTTGTAAGTCCCCAGTGTATGAAGAGGTTCTTGTCCCTCATATGACTGCTGACCTGGGGCGGGGGAATGTTATGTAGGGACACTCCACTCCAGGGGAGTGGGATGTAAGGGTTAGGGGGTAGAGGGTGGGAGGATGGGACTGGGAAGGGTTGAAAGAGGACACTATGAATGAGATGTAACCGGAAGCAATAAATAAATTAAAAAAGAGAGAGAGAGAGCAATGTCCTATCCCCAGAAGGTGGGAGGGTGATTTTCCCCCTTTGGTCATTTGGTGGGTTATAGATGTTTGTTGCTATTTAGGGGGAAATGTTACAAGTTGTTAAATGGTCTTGTTAAATAGGTTTTGGAGGTTAAACCCAGAGATTTCTCTCTTTTTCTTTTCTGTATCCTTCTTTCTCTCCTATGTGGGGTGAAAAGACAAGAAAAAATGGGATATATACATAATATAGGAATGACAAAGAAAAAGGGAGAGATTATTGAATATATTCTTATATCTTTGCATATTGATACAAAATTAAGATGAACTCTTTTTTAAGGTATTGTACCTAGGTAATGCTTAAAAATGAAAAGTGAAGTTTTGGCCTTTTGTTCACAACTGTCACAAATTGTTTAGTATAATTAAGAAATGCAAAATAATAGTCATTCAAGCATGTCATTTTGTTAGGTACTAAGGTAGTCTATCACAGTTATTTTCTAAGTTAATCAGAAATCAAGTTGCTAAGAGACAAGCAACATTTGGTTATCCAAATATACAGAGATATAGGTGGCTTTCAAAAACCTCAAGATATCTGCAGAATATGGCATTCAAAGATGTTTTCTTAACTTACGATATTTTTGATATTGAGACATGTCAACTCCTGACAGCACCCCCTATTCTACTCCAAGTAGATGATGAGCATCAAAGAATCTCCAATTGGAGATGGATGCATTAGTGGCAAGCTTGTCACTTGGCAAGAAAAATCCCTTGCTTCACCTGTAGACAGCATGCTGTCCAAACAGGACAAAATTGGAAGCAGGTAAGCTGACAGCCTAGCTCTGCCAAGACAGGGTATGCAAGTCATTCATAATTCCTGCTTTACAATTAACGTCTGTCAGAGAAAAGGGGCCAAAAGGCTGAAGAATGATGCTGTAATGTATGGAAAGAAATTGGGAACTTTCCAGGTTCCAATTTGTCAGTTGTATATCATTTCTTAGTTTTGGAATCTGTTGGTCCTGCACTTCCTATATAATCAGATATATTTATCCTTCTCTGGTCTCTGATGTGGTTGAAGTATACATAGTTATAGTCCCATAGTTAAATTTTGAGTTATTAGGAATTAAGAGGGTGTTCTAGATCTAAGAAGATGTTTTTAAGATGGTGATGCAAGTTAGGATGGAAGCTGAGTGGGATATAGAACTTTAAACTCATAGTAGAATGTTAAAGTCAGTTGCCGAATATGTATGGACTGGACATTGGGAATGTATGCTCAGCCTTATAATTTTCATAATTGTGGCCTAATTATTTTTGTTTTTTTGTATTGTATTTGTTGTTATAAGAGAAAGAGCCATTTTTTGGACTGAAAGGGGGAACTGTTGGGGGGGAAAGATATACCTTAAACTTAAAAAAAAAGAGAGAGCAGATGGGGAGGTGTGAGGGGGAAGGGGGAACTGGGGCCTGATGGGGGAGTGGGGAGGGGATTGTGATTGAGATGTAACTTGAAGAAATAAAAATATTTTAAAAAAGAGACTGGCCTAGACGCAAGTCTGTAGGGGATTTTCTTAGTTAGCAATTGATGTAGGGGGTCCCGGCCCATTGTGGGTGATGCATCCCTAGACTGGTGGTCCTGAGTGCTACAAGAAAGCCAACTGAGCAAGCCATGGGGAGCAAGCATGTAAGCAACATTCTTTCACGGTCTCTGCTTCAATCTGGCTCCATACCCACCCTGTTTGAGTTCCTGCCCTAACTTCCCTCAGTGATGTACTATGATGTGGAACTGTAGGCTGAAATAAACCCTTTCCTCACTAAGTTGCTTTTGGTTATAATGTTTGATCACAATAGAAACCCTAACTAAGATAATAGCATCTATATGTGTAGCAACAATAATTAATGAGGGGTCATAATTTTCAGAGAAGGAGACATGGGAAGAGTTATAGGGTGAGGGATGGGTGGGAGTCACATAGATGTAGTGTTCATGTATCAGCAAATGAGGATACACGGTGTTGACCTCTGACTTCACGTGCACACACATAAATATGTACCCCACCCCACCCACACATAAGGATTGTCTGGTGATCTGTCTGACCTGCTTTGCTGGTTATAAAGTTACTGTGGCACCTACTGACATGCTGAGCTTTTGAAGGAGCTGACTGAGGTGCAGAAGTCAGTTCTTTCTCCCTACTCAAGTTTTCTCTGACTTAGTCTTGTGAGATATTGAGAAACCTCTGGGTTCCCTTGATGATTATAGCAGTGCCACGAAGACTGTTTTCTGATCCCGAGTCCCAGGTGAATGAAATGAGAAAGCCAAGTCTACATACCTGTTTATACAGGTGCACATGCATCTCCTTAAGTTCTCACACCAGGTCATACAGGCGCACATGCTTCTCCAAATGTCCATGTACTTGTTAATACAAGTACACATACATGTCCTCGGAAGAGTATGTGAGTATTCCCAGTAAGTGTCCCTCATTTACTCTTATTATATTTACCTTGCCATTTTTTCACTTTTTAAAGCATTGACACAGTCCTTGAAGACTGCTAGATATTTGGCAGACAGTGTCTAGCATGTCTGGATAAAGTTGTTATTTCAACATCTGAAGGAAATTCTCAGTAGTGGTTATAACAGCATGGTGGTGGTGGGGGGGTTAATAGAATGACTGATCAGTGGAAGTAAAATTTTATCAAATGTCAGTTTGGTCTTTCTTCAGCTCTGGAGTAATGTCCACAGAAGTGTGGCCCAGCTCTTTAGTCCTACAGGGGCCTATTGCCTTGTTAAATACCACAAGCAAAACTCGGAGCCCATTGCTTCTCCCCTGCCCCCACAGTACTATTTCTGGAGGTGTTTAGTTATTATTTCAGACTCACTTTTATTTAAGGGAACAATTGTATATTCATAGTCCACAAAATAGCATTCAAGCAGGGTGGAGATGAGTGATGGTTCCTTTTAGTTACTAAGAAGAGATTCTCCAGCTTTCAAGCCAGGTCTATCCATTGGCATGTTGTAGCTTTTGCCCACACTCACACACTTCATAAAGAAGAAAGTACAGACAGGGGAAAGGGGTGTGGCTGGAAGACTGAGCACAATGGTTTTGGGAGTAGGAGGGTCTACCTGCTGTACTGATTTTCAGTGACTGAGGATTCAAAAGAGAAAAGAATGCAAGATGTCACAAGACATACTGTCCCCAGTAGGAAATATGATCTAAGTCAATCAAATAAGAAGGACAGTTTGGTACCCTCCAGTCAATTCCCACTTGAGATGGGATAGCTGTTGCTGGTATTTTAAACATGTTGTTGAAAACAATTTCATAGAAAATTCATTTTCTTGTGGAAAGCTTACATGAGTACTTTATTGACTTTGTCTCTAAAGAACAAAATTTAGTCTGTGACGTGGCTGGTGCTGTGATTCGGAGGGATGCAGGGGTCAGAAACTGGTACATGGGAAGGCATCCATGTGATCTCAGAATGTCAGGATGGTACGGATACTGAAATACAAAATATAAGATATTGTTTTCACATTCCACAATTCACACTCCCCATGTGAGTGAGTAAAGCATGTGCTATGTATGAGTCTCAGTGAAAATTCATCCCGGTTCCCAACCATCCCATGTCCATCTCTGTGAGGAAGGTCAAGTCGGTAAATGAGAAATCTACCTTTTTTTGATCTCTCTTGCATTCTCTTCAACTCTAAACTCACACATAACATTCTAATATGACTGCCATTTAGATTTTGGTCCTCAATTAGCATTTTTAAATAATATTGAAAGCCTGCATGCCTTAAGAAATGTAACAGGCATTTCTTTCTTGCTATTTGCCATGCACTTTGTAGAAGCTTTTTAGGCATTATTATCTCATTTAAACTTCATCCTAAACAGCAACACTACAAGGGAGGTTATCATATTTTGTCCATTTTAGAAGGTGTGAAAACCGAGGCTTAGCGTGTAAATCACCCTAGGTCATATATCTGTGTGCAGAGCCTGAACTGGTGACAGATGTTGGGCCCCCTGTTTTTGTTCTTATCCCATTTCTCCTTCATTTTCTGTTAGCCAATTTCTCTACCATGAAAATAATCCCAAAGATTACCTCTTTCCAGTACGAAGAAGGTCAAATGCTTCATTTATTTTTTCAAAAGGTAAAACATGGGTAATTAATGGTTCCAATGGAAACTTCTTAGCCATAAAGTCAGACACAAGTTGAGGGACAGAATCTTTACTTTTAAAGCCTGAAAAGAGAACAGTATCACCGTGAGATCCAACTAGGGGCCAAGCAAGAGAATTAGACAAGAGGCTTTCCAGGGAAACTAAAGTTCATAAAAGTATGGTAGTTTACAGGCTGCCACCTCCGTCACAGACACAGAAGATCAGTCACATTTAGCATTGTAGTAACATTTTTATAGTATGCCGCCCTGATAAACCAGGGTCTCTGGCTAATGAAGGTGGTTTATTTACTCTTTCCTAGAGAAATTATACTGCAGATGTTTATATACAAAGTAAAGGAGCTGTCCAAATTTAGGTAATAAGTGTAGGAATAAACTACTGCCTTGGATTCCCTGTATCCTATGAGGCATTTGGAGGCCTAACAATGACAAAAGTAGAAGGATCTGGGAAATCCCTAGGTAGTTTATAGAGTGCAGGGAAGCTCGTCTTGGAATTGTCTGCATTACTTCTTGCTTAGAGAGGACAGTGATTTTCATGGTTTTAAACCATGTTGCCTTCTAAAATCTAACTTGTTATGTTACAAAAAGGAAGAAATTCTGAAATAAGAATTTTATCCTCAAAGCTGAGGAGATGGTTCAGTCAATAAAGTTCTTAGACCTGAGTTTGAGCTTCAGAATGTAAAACAAAACAAAACAAATCACCACCAACCAACCAGCCAGCCAGCCAGCCAGCCAGCCAGCCAGCCAACCAACCAACCAACCAACCAGCCAGCCAGCCAGCCAACCAACCAACCAACCAGCCAGCCAACCAACCAACCAGCTGATTTGGTGGTGGGAGTGCTTGTAATTCCAGGTCTGGAGAGAGGAAACTAACAGATTCAAGGCAGCAAGGAGAGCCTGATATGAACTGCAGGCCACAGTGACACCCTGTCTCAAAGAACAAGACAGATGGCTCCCGAGTAATGACATCAAATGTCCTCTGGCCACCACACACATGTATACACGTCCATCTTGATGTACATGAACATATTCAGAATTTTGATCCTTAGCTGTAAATACATACCACCAAATATTGCTCCTTTCCAGGTGCGTCCCATCAACAGTAACAAGGGGTTCATCGAGAGACTTTTGGAGTTAGGAGGCACCCCTACAACGACACTTACACCGCATGATGGGTGGCAGCTTAACAGGGCAGATGTCTGGAATAAACATTAATATTTAAAGTAGATTTTCTTGTGGTCTTTATGCACAACGCACAGTTTCATGTAATACGAAGAAATGTGCAGAAGATTTTTTTGAAGGAAAGAATGAATTAATTTATGTATGTTTAATTCTTCCTTATAAGCTATAAGGAAGCAAGTATTGTGAGCACATAAAGCCTGGGTCCCCAAAAAAGTATATTGTTTCCCCATCACATAACTCTCAGGCAGTCTATGAGTTGGAGAATTAAGTTTTCTTTCCCCTGTAGACCAGGTTCACCTTGAACTCACAGAGTTCTACCTGCCTCTGCCTCTCAAGTACTGGGATTAAATGTATATGCCACCATGCCTGGAGAATTAGCTTTTCATTTATTCATTAAGTACAATTTTGAAACTAGTACTCCAAGCCAGAAATTTTGATGGTGAGGAAGATGTAATGACGACATCATGAAAAGTTGTCTCTTGTCCATTTGTCCAACTCTCTTTTAATAAGTTTCTACTCTGGTACTTATATCAAGAATAGAAATGTTTTAATTGGTTATGCACTGGTTGTACATTATTCTATATATTCTATATGTACATTATTCTATATATTCTATATATACATTATTCTATTCTACACCTATAGACTTCCATGAAGTTTTCACTTTCCAGTAGGTGTTTTTGTTTTTGTTGATGATGTTTTAAACACATTCTATAGTAAAAAAATGATTTAGAATCCTTGAGGATATATGATGACTGGTCTTTTGATTTTGAAATATGACATTTAGAAAGCCAGATGTTCTCAGAACATGTGGCTATCAGACTTTCAGAACTTCAAAAATCAACTGACAACTAAGTTTAAGATGAACAAATAGGGAAAATTGCAAGTGAAACACAGAGGAGCTATGTCCCTGGAAAAAGCTGGAACCCTGAGCTTAGAAGGACTCTCCCTGAAAGAGGAGGTGCCATCCTCCCTTGGATCTTCTACCATCTACGGCATCTTGTCTCAGTTCGAGGCTGAGAAAAACATCATTCCCAGGGTACCATACCCTTTTTCTATCACCAACTCTGCTAAAACTATCTGGAGAACTTCAATTATACTGATTTTTAAGGTTTCTTGGGACATATTTCTCACTTTCTAGAAGTCTTTGGTTAGGTGAGATGTAGCTGGAGAAGTATTCTTTAGCAAAGAATGACATTTGGATGTGTGACTATTCGAATGCAATATCATGTGTATTCCAATAACACAAACGCTACAAGCTTGACAACAGTATTTATCATGATTCCCAGCTGACCTTAACTCAGTATTTACCACATGGCAGATGGCTCTGTGGTAAGTATTTTATAGGCACTATCTCATGTAAATCAAAAACAATCATAATAGAATGTGTCTCTTAATATTAGGGGGTGTGGCAGAATCTGTTGTCTTTTTAAAAAAGGTTTTAAACTCTAACATGTCGAGCTGGATGCCCAGCCTTGCACTGTCTCTGCGATGAGAACATAGTGATTAAAATGGTCACCTGCCTCTACATGTTTTATGTTAATAAAATAATAATTAAATAAAATAGTTAATTATTCCTTTTGGCCATATGATGATGCTTGAAAACACTTTTGAGAATATTTAATTTCAAATATTAAATAATAATACTTATTTCATATTCATCCATTTAAGACCAGAATTCATATTTAAATTTATTTGATGAATTGATTTTTATTGAAAATCAGTAAGTTATTATGGGGGGGTAGCCTGAAAGGTGCTTGTATTTTGTTGCTAATTCCTGGCTCCAGAATCTGGTTGCAAACCTTTGTTGTCTAAACATTTTTCTACCTAATTTGAAGTTGATTGGTTGAATAAATGCTGCAGTCTGGATTGGGAAGAGAGAGAGGTAGGCAGGGCTAAGGTACTTGGATTCTGGAGGAGAGAAAGGATCATGGGAAGAAGAAGCCAGGCTGGAGGAAGGAGGAAAGAGGAAGGAGGAGATATCTTATGGGTTAGATAGAAGAATCATATCTCCACATGGTCTGGAACATTGGCACAGCCCAGGGGATGTATATATATTATATGAGGTTTTCTTTGGGGAATAGAATTATAAAATAGCTTAGAAGGACTACGATTATACAATCCAGGCTAAGGTTTGTCAAAATCCATCAGATGTCTGTGTGATTATTTATAATGGCGGGTTAATGATTAACACCACTGACCGACCAATTAGCTATAATATAAAAACTGGAAATAATTTAATTAATTATGCCTACAATTATTTACAGTGTCTCAGTTAAAAGTTTTCCTACATTAATGGAGGATTATTACTTGAGACAAGTTTGTAGAACTGACAAAATGAAAGGTTTATCATAACAGTGAATTAATTGATCTGAGTAGGAAACAGAAGACAAAAAATTACTATTCTAAAAATAGCTTTCGCATGAGATTTCTATTTTGCTGTCTAGAACACATTCTACATGACAGGATAGATCTCAAGGCATGCCACAGTACATACCATGGTGTCAAGACGGCCGATGACTTCAAACGAAAAGTCTACCCCTCCATCAGTTATTTCCTGGATTACTTCCTGGATGGGTTTGTTGTAGTCTTCAGGATTAATGCACTCAGTTGCACCCAACTCTTTGGCCTTAACAAACTTGTCCTTGTTGATGTCCACAGCGATGATCCTAGCTGCTCCTGCTGCCTTACAGCCAATTATGACAGACAGACCAACACCTCCAAGGCCAAACACGGCACAGGTGGAGCCTGGGGTCACCTATGTTTTCAGAAAATGTAAAAATGGATCTAACAGTGATATTTAGGAAGTGTTCCATGAAGTGCTTTACTTTGTCCTCTATCATGGCTAATCAGACTTCATTCCATTTATCGGCAAACCTTCTTCTGGTTACAGTTGCCTAAAGAGGTACATCATTGGTTCTCAAAATTTGCTGTCTACTAAACATATCTGGAGAGTTTTTTAATTTAATCTCAGGATCCAGTAACAGCTTCTACCAATTAAATTGGAATCTCTGTAGGTGGAACCCCATTCCTATTCCAATGGGAAACCCAAGTTGAGACCAGCTGTACTGGATGGTCTTTGAATTCTAAATAGAAATGACTTTAATCTTCAAGGACCTCACATTAACATATAATGTGTGCACATAAGCAGTTTGAATAAATGAAACAAGTCTTCAAGGTTACACCAGGAGACTAAAAAGTAATCCAACTATCCTTCGATCATTAACTCCTTCCTTGGCTCACGAACTTTTAGTAGTCACAACCACGGTACTGAGAGCAGAAGCCAGCTGGGGAAGCATTTAGAAGTCTTCCCTGGCTTAAAGCAACAGGAAAATGGCCACAAAACTCTAAGAAAATATGAGAAATGTAGTCCTTGTGGGACTATAAGCCTGAACTTTTAAAAAAGCAAATGAAAAATACTTCAACAAAAGCTGGTCTGTATTTTAATAATGATTGAAATCCATTGTCACAAGCACCCTTGGCTTACTCAGCCCTCTTGCTGAAAAGGCAAAGCAACTGCACAAGCACTAACTACATTTTGGACTAAAGCCGTAAAAATTGGAAAAGAGAAGATCATTACTTTGATTGGCTTAGGTCTTCTTAATAAACCCAACCATCCGGAGGCTCTTGGCCCTCATAGGACTGCTGAACTGGGGTGGGGGACTGTTATGTAGGGACACTCCACTCCAGAGGAGTGTGATGGAAGGGATAGGGGATAGAGGGTGGGAGGGCGGACTGGGAGGGGTGGAAAGAGGACACTGTGATGGAGATGTAACCTGAAGTAATAAATAAACAAACCCAACCATCTGTCCCAAGTGCTCTCACTGTCATCTCCCCTTGGTGGTGTCTGTTTTATTATTCATCCATCAAATGCTCTAAAATGCTATAGGGCACATCACCACTCTCTCCCTTGACTAGAAAAATGCAAGGCCTATTATTGCAATTGAAGTGATGGCCATTATGCATTCTAGTTTCAGACTCAATAGACAATTTGAGAGAAGTTCTAGTCTCTCTTTCCTTAGTGGCCAGCCATAAAAATTTAAAACAAATAGCTTTATCTTTTTGGATCTTAGTTTTCATAAAATGAAATAATACTAGATTTTCAACCATTTTGCAAGAAAATTATTTTTTAAATTACTGCCTAAAATGTGACACTTGTGTGTGTGTGTGTGTGTGTGTGTGTGTGTGTGGTTTTGATTGTAGGTGAGAAGATATGGTGATGAGGTCTCAAATGTATTAACTGTTTGGCTAAAGTTCTCTAGGATCCACTCGGTGGGAGACCATGGTATAGATTAAGATTGGGAGGAGGCAAAATATTTACTTTGGCTATGTTAGAATCTAACAGAACCCATTGTGACTGATATGAGTGAAATTTCTTTCCAACTATAGAATGAATGACTACATGAGTCCCCAGCTCTAAAATGTGATAGTCATATAGAAAACAGAATATAATTATTGAACATAAAATACTTATTTTTTCTTATTCAGTATCAGCATCATTTTTATCTGTTTAAATGAAAAGGTGAATTTTCTTCATGCTTTCAAATTCTTTCTGGGGTTATTTTTCTATTAATAATTTAATCAACACAATAGATCTATAAAATGATTTAGGAGAAACCTTGAGTAGTAGATTGATGCTTTAAAGGATCTACTAACAAACTTGCTGAGGAAATATTAAGTCACAAAGCAGAGCTTAGCTAACTCACTAAGTGTGCAGCTCACTAAGCAGACTTTTCAGAAATTATAGGAAAGAGTATGCCCCTGACACCATTAATGTTTAGGTTTGCTGGGAAAAATGTTTCTGTTACGGTTTGTTCACAATCTCCATAACAAAAGGAGACAACCCTGGTGGACAGCTGGCCACTAGGCTCTTCCCATTATCAAAGAACATGCCTCCAACAGGCAGTTCAGAGAGGCTGCAGTGGGTTATAGTGTCATTAGGTCCCGGTCCATCATTAAGCCTTGGTTTTCTTATCAGGAAAGTTCTACCAGACAGGCAGGACAGTTCTAGATGACAATGATGGTCTAATAATAATAGTATATCTGCAGTACAAACCTCCCTACTTTGGCTTGCCTTAGAGATAACAGAGTTGGCAGCTCCACTTTATAAAGTCTCCCAATTGTCCAAAATGGTCAAGCATTTCTGTCTCTTTAAAACATGTTTTCTCTTTTTTTACTTTTTAAAAAAAGGTTTATTTATTACTTCATTATGTCTCCATTGCCACCCCTCCCTCCACCCCCTCCCGGCCCCTCCGTCCCACCCTCTACCTCCTCTCCCACCCATCCCATCCCTCCGGTGTGGGGTGTCTCCGTGTATCAACCCCCCTCAGTTCGTTAGTCACATGAGGTCTAAGAGCTTCCTCTTGCACAGGAGGCACACATGGCAGTTCCACTAGGGTGGGGTGTCCCACTGACAGGTAACCAAGTCCCTGTTCCTGCACTTTTGGGTCTATTGATTGTTGGATAGTTATCCTATACTATAATGGCTGAAATCCATTCTAAGTGAATATATGCCATGTGTATCGTTCTGAGTCTGAGTTAGCGGACTCATGATGAGCTTTTTAAAAACATGTTTAGTTGCTCAGTGTATTTGCAGCTGGGGCATAGCAGAGATTTGCAGACTACAGCATATGTAAAATGTTATAGCTCAGGATCTATATAAGCTTCAAATAATTGCTATGAGAGGCCAGTTTTTCTTTGGGGCACTCACCAGACCTGGAGACGCACTAGCATAGAGGTTTTCCTTGTTTTTCCATGAGTGTGTGGACAGAATTGTCACTGCTGTTGGAAGGGCTTATTTGTCTTCTACAAAAACACTCTCTGATGCCTGTGAGTAACTGCTTCCCTTTCCCCATACTGTATGATATGTGTACAGCTTGTTCCACGGGCCACCATCCATCCTACCTTGGCGACTTTGACAGCAGAGCCATACCCAGTTGAGAAGCCACAGCCGATGAGGCAGACTTTCTCCAGTGGTGAAGCTCCGTCGATTTTGACCACGGCCATGTCATCTACCACAGTGTACTGGGAGAAGGTGCTGGTGTTGACAAAGTTGTAAATGGGCTTCCCCTTGCAAGAGAACCTGCTGGTGCCCTCAAGCAAAGTTCCCCGAAGATTCATCAAACTGGCCAGTAAAACACAGGCATACAAAGGACATGAGACAGAATAACACCAACCCCAAAAGTGTGCAACCCAGTTGTGCAAGAAGACAATAAGAAACCTACTCATTCTGGTTACAAAAGTTGCTTTCTGGGTGCTTGCAAATCCTGCATTTTCCACACTGGGGAGAAAAGAGTGGGATGACTTTGTCACCTAGGAAGGAAAACAGAATGACTTAAACGTCTATCGGGGATTAAGAAAGCAAAAACTTGTATGTAGAGACGTGTATCATTGAAAAGTCTCTAAGAGATAGGGCCCAACCACACTGTGTTATGGGTCATTGCCTCCCGGCCTTATTATTCATTCAGGATTATATGTGCTTGAAGATTCCCAAAGAGAAAAAGAAAACATAAAACCAGCCACTTCCTCTGATCAGCAGTTAACTTTTGTTGTGTGCCTCAGTTTCTCTTGCGGGCCTTTGCATATATTATTCTAATCAAACCTCGGATATTCTCACTGCTAAGTATAAATATATGCTTTAGTTGCAAGTGAACTGCTATCTTCTTATTAGATATTGAAGAGATCTGATATTTTGTGTAATAGTAATAATAAAACTAAAATAAAAAACACAATATAGGAAATATTTTATAATAAAGATAAAACAAATTAAAGTTGATCATAAGCTAAAATTAAAGTGAGAATTTTGATAGCTAATTTTTTCTTTGTTAAATATTTGGTTTTTTTTTATGTGCATATGAGAGTATCTCTGTGTGTACAACACTTGTGTGTGGGTGCCCCTGGAGGCCAGCAGAGGGCCTTGGGTCCCCTGGAGCTGGAGATACAGGTGGTTGTGAACTGTCCAATTGGGTGTGCCTCTAAGCTCTGCGTTTTTTTCTCCATACCCTAATTTTTTGCCTTTCAAAGCAATTGTGCTCCTCCTATTATTAAATAAATGCCTAAAATAATTGTGATGGAGACATAACTTGAAGTAATAAATAAACACACGAAAAATAACTTTAGTTATTTTTTGAGGAAACATAATAAAAATGTGATAAAGAAGTCACAAATTACTTTGGAAATCTCAGTTCTTAACAATGAATTAGATATTTCCTCTAGGAAATAAAAAATGACTGTCAATTTGTTTAGATAATTATTTATGAATTATCACATTTTCTGCTATAGGAAAAGCAATTTGGGAAGTAAAGTTATCATTTTACTGTTAGTTTTTTTTCCAACTAAAGGAAATAATAAAAGCTTAACTCAAACCAGACTAGTTCTTTTCTTATTTTCTGCTAACAGTTTAGTTATTTAGAAGAGAAGAAGACTGACTCTACTGGCTAAAGCAATTTTTTTGGAGATGAACATATTTTTTTTAATCATGTATGCTACCTATATTATTGGACCAGAACATTGGCTTGGTCATTATGTTCCTTAGAAAAAATTAATGTGGGGTGACACCACGGAAAATTTATTTTTATTCACCATTCACCTCTGCAAACTTAAAGTTAGAATAAAAGCTAAAACGAAAACATGAATGAAGTAATAACTAATGTGCAACCTACCACCTTCGGCCATGATTAATGATAATAAAAAGATCTTTGTGTTTGGGGCCTTTGGCTATGCTTTTCCCTCTGGAGTTTCTTCTTATCATGTTTTTTCCCCTATATTCAAGAAGGAAGAGCATATAGGAGAAGAGGAAGCCATCATGTTGATGCATATGGTTCAACCTACAGCATTCTGCAAGCCACACAAGCAGTCGGTTCTCTAAACTCAGCACAGAACAGCTTCCGTATGTCTAGACACTCAGAACCTGGACCTGCATTTTTTGCCCTGGATCCGTCTGTAGGTCTGTCTGTGTCTCGAAGGTCCACGGTGCTCAGTTATGCTAAATTGGAAGTTAGCAGATTATGAATTACGTTCTAATTGAGGGCACCATGCCTCCTGATCCTCACATCAGATAGGCACTCTGACTTGGTGCTTGACATCTAATAGATAATAAATAGATATTGCAAGAGAAAAGACATGATTGGATGTAACACGACGGAGGCATGCCGGGAGGAGTGGAAATAGGAAACCCTCTAGTGCCTGGTCAACTGTGACCTTATGTGAACTTTCCCTATCTCCCACTGTCTCGGCTTCCTCTCTTGGGAGGGATGCTTTTGGGATCAGAACTAAAATACAAGCCTTGAGGGTGAGTTCTGTACCTGGTTTTACAGAAGTCACCCCTTCTCCAACGCTCTCCACAATACCAGCTCCCTCGTGGCCTAGAACTGCAGGCAGAGGTGTGACAATGCTTCCACTAACCACGTGATCATCTGAGCGGCAGACTCCTGTGGCCACCATCTATAGATTAAAGATAAAGCTGAATCAGCCGAGTTCGTGAGTGTGGAGGTCTCAAACGCCCCTTCTCCTGTAACTGTGCTTGTCAGGAGCTTGCTAACAATCCTTATTGCTTCCAAACTCCAACGATTCCATTTATCTCCAACATTCTCCAGTGTTGTGCCGTCTACCTTTTCCTAATTAAATGACTTGAGTCAATGATCATCCTGTGACCCTGAAAAAAATGTATTTTATACAACATATAAAGATGCATGCTGAATTATGGAAATAGAAATAGGAAATTAGCACCAAGAAATTACCTAGTATTAATTGGTTTTGGAATCAAGATGCTTATTACTTCATAAATACATAAACATAAAAATTCTGGGATCATTTTAAACATACTTTTTAGTCACTTCAAACTTTTGGCGATTGATAATGATAGTTTTCGTTAGAAACAAATTAATTCATTGTCAGGAGAAGCATATTAAAGGGGCTAGTAATGGATTTCTGGATGTGTCTGTGGAGTGGTTCTGAGTTTTTCAAACCAACTTTATAGAAGTTGAAAAGGGGCGTCACCTTAATGCGGACTTCATTGGCCTTGGGGGGTGCGACTTCGATGTCCTCGATGGAGAAGGGCTTGTGAGGTTCCCACAGCACAGCGGCTTTGCATTTGATTACCTGGAAGGTGAAAGGTTACTTCAGCTCTATATGGAGGCGTGCCACAAAGCATGCAAAAGGCTCTTCGACTTCCAACACCCAGTTCTCACTGTTGGACTGAGCTGTTGGACTTTTGACCCACTCCTAAAATAGCTCCCATGCCAATATAGGCTTTTATAATTAAGCAATTGTGTCCTTTTTACTTTGTACAGACTGATATCTGTCTGTCCCCGGGTCTGCCCTCCCCAGTAAGTGTTGAATAGAAATGGACTCTTCTGAGTTACAAATAGTTAAAATATCTTTCAAAATGTATGACATGGCTGGGCGGTGGTGGCACACGTCTTTAATCCCAGCACTTGGGAGATAGAGGCAGGCGGATCTTTGCGAGTTCAAGGCCAGCCTGGTCTACAAAGTGAGTCCAGGACACCCAGGGCTACACAGGCTACACCCTGTCTCAAAAAAAAAAAAACAAAAACAAAAAAACAACAACAAAAAATTTATGACATGATAGTCTAAGGTCAGAAAAATGCAACTAAATGTAATACACGGAGATGAAGTGGTACATGTTTTTCCAAGATAAGCTTCACTGTGTGTGTGTGTTTGTTTTCCTTATAGTCAGTCACCAGTACTGTTCTCAAAAAGGTTTTTTTAGCTATAATTCTTGGATTTGTGTTTAATTCTAAATTGTAATTATTAATATATTTTTGAAGTGCTGAGAACAGAATCCAGACTTTCTGTATTCTAGGCAGGTACTCTATCGCAGTTAACCCCCAGGCTTTGGATTTCTAATCAATATTCTAATAAACAGCCCGGGCTGGCCTTGATCTAGGGACCTTTCTGCTTGGCCTTCCTAGTACTGGGGTTTCAGGGATGTTTTTACCACACCTGGTTATGTTATTATTTTGCTATTTTAGGCAATATAAATTGAAACCAAAGATCATCACAGCATTCTCATTGACTCTGTACCTAAGAGGCTGGATCCCCTCGTCCTTCAATTATTGGTTGATTTACACTTTTACTGTATAAATTCACTGTTTCTTTTAACTTTTCAGTCACTGATTTTTTTTTCCTAACTACTTTTCTTTGAAATGTAATATGGGATCCTAAACATAACTGCAGTGAAAGAAAATAAAGTGAGTTGGAATAAAAATATTGGCAACTAGCTCCATATGTGATCCTCAATCTGTCATTTCAATGTGGAGGTATGTCACAAAGTATGCAGAAGCCTCTGTGATTTCCAACACCCAGTTCTCACTGTTGGACTTTTGACCCACTCCAAAAATATCCCCCATGCAAACAGAAACATAGGCTTTTATAATAAAGGAATAAATCAATTAATTATGCAAGCAGTAATTGTGATATCATAAACAGACTGAACAAATAAGTGTAGCTTTTGGGAAAACTTAATATCATATGTGTGTATTCTTAGTGTTAACAAGTGATTCGGGGCTGGAGAGATGGCTTAGTGGTTAAGAGCACTGACTGCTCTTCCAGAGGACCTGAGTTCAAATTCCAGCACCCACATGGCAGCTCACAACTGTCTGTAACTCCTGTTCCAAACAATCTGATAGACACACATGTAGTCAAAACATCAATGTATATAAAGTGAAAATAAATAAATTATTAAAAACAAAACAAGTGATTCAGTTTTTACTAGAATTATTTTTCTGTAAAATCTGGATGATTTTTTTTAACAGAGAAGAGACTTTTTATAGAATTTCTGAAGAAATTTTGTGAGTTGTGTGGAAATGGACCCCTTAAAATCACAATTTGCATGATAATGTAATCTTACTGTGGATGATTCTAATGCTTTGAAATCAATCCACCTCTTGTCGGAAATTTTATATAAAGGTTACATACGGGGACAGTTCTACTAAGTTCCCAGAATCAAATTTCTCTTATGAAACTCTTGTCAGATTTAACTTTTCTGTGCTCATTAAAAATATGATTACAAAAAATAGCATCTTATTGGTATGTTAATATAAATACAGACTCTGTAAAAGACCTTTTAAAAACTTTCTATTTACAAAGTAGTCACTGTTGGCTTGGAATAAATTCCCCATACTGCAAAGTTGATGAAGAAATAAGGACTTTCATGGATCTAGATCCCATACGCTTTTGTTAAAGATATTTGGTAGCAGTCTAAAGTCCACTGCCTGTACAACAGCATATGTGACACGGTGCATTTCAGTGGATGTCATTTCTAAATCTAGAATCTACATATTAATGAGAATATATTTCCAACAGTTTGATCTTTTTCTTACTTTTCCAGCTGTGCTCATGTTGTTGGTCCTCGCTGCAAGGCAAGCAGGCAATTGATTGTTAGCTGTAGGCTTCTTCCCTCCTTCAGTGCACTGGGCCAACGTTGCACACATATTTTGTTTGCTGGGATGTCAGCTGATTCCACACGTGATCTCGCCCTTTACAACACGCCCATCAATTTGCTCTCACTGCAAGTTAAGCTAAAACAGAGGCCACTGTCCTATCAAGGAAGTATTGCTCTGGGATATGCTGTTAGGCACATTTTGTTTCCATTAAGTTTAACACTTCCTTTCTCGTTTATCTCCTCCTCTCTCAGTCTACTTTCCCCAATTCCACAACTGCACTCAGTCATATCAGAGCACTGTTTTCCTTTGCCTATAAAAAGCTGCAACTTAAAGTCCACAGGGTTTGTAGTAATGAGGAAAGTGGAGGAGATGGGACTAATGGAGTGGACAGACAGAGAGATTCGGGAAGGAAGGTTTGGCCTCTATTCTTCCAAATAAAGAAACACCTTCAGTCACAGCAAAGGCGCTGAGTCCCCTGGTAATTCTGCAGCACACACTGCTGGTCAGCACTGACTGGCAGGCTGTGGCAGGGATGGAATTGGCCCAGGGGGTGGCAGTCATGAGTAAGATACAGACTCCACTCCTGCCAAAAGATAGTCGTTTTAATATGCCCTATTCCTTCTAGCTGAGAGAACTTGGACGTACATAGCTAACTGCTCTTTGCCATGGTTTCCTTCTCTGTAAGATACGGATGAGTGAGAGCGTCTCTTCAAAGACAGATTACTTAAATAAAATTAAATAATGTCGTATGGAGCCACCTAGGAAATAGCTACAACTACCGTCCATGAAGCCAAGCTCATGATACACTGAGGGAGAAAGGCACACAGGTACACATGCCAGCTATGTAGTCAGTGCTAGGAGAGAAATGGTCATTCTGACTGAGGACTCAGAGGTTTATAGAGAGCATACACTTGAGTTAGTCTTGAGAACGGTTGTTTGGGCAAATGGGTCAAAAAGTCACGTAAGACATCTCCATTGTCTTTTGTTTAATGTTGTGAGCTCGGGAACAAAAACATGCATTTGATTTTCATTGACAATCAAATCTTCTACCAATGCTAGTGGGCCATAATACAGACCACTCCTTAATTAAACATAGGCGGTCAATGCATATACAAAAGCATGCAATGTGCACTTCTCTAGGGTTGTCAAAGAAACAATAAAGTTGTCCGTGTTCAATTTTAATGTTCAACTAGAGGTCACATGATCTGATCAGGCACCTCTTCCAGAGAATGGCTGTCATTCTCCTCCACCCATCTTTATTTCCGATGGTCTGGATATTAGGCAGGAGCCGACTAGGTCCAACACCTTTGAAAGATTCACTGGATTGCTGTGTTTATACAGTTATGGAAGTGCACTGTAGGATATCAGAAGTCATTCATAATGGCTTATTTAGGAAGCACAAGTGTGCAAGAAGCTAGCAATATCTATTATACTTCTAAAACTCTAGTGGGAGTTCTTCCTATCTTATCACCTGATCTTAAGAGCAACGTACAAGGAAGGTTATCTTAACTCATTTAACAGATGACAATGAAGAACTGTAGAGATTTCGTAAATGCCCGTTCTAGACACAGATGTTGACTCCAAGAGTGGGACTGTGTGCAGACAGGTGTTCAGGAGAGTTTTATAGTATGAACACAGCAGACAGGCCACTAGACATCAAAGGACAAGTGGACCTCCTAATTTGAACAACCGAAACTTAGGGTAATTCATATTCCCTCCCACCCCCAATCCCCACCTTCTCTTTGAATGAACTTTGGTGGTAATTCTTT
The DNA here is from genome assembly GCA_907164525.1 of Lophiomys imhausi. Taxonomy (NCBI): domain Eukaryota; kingdom Metazoa; phylum Chordata; class Mammalia; order Rodentia; family Muridae; genus Lophiomys; species Lophiomys imhausi. Next base: position 5,793,824 of record CAJQZJ010033927.1, read on the forward strand.
TGACTTTTGACTAAGGTCTGTCACTCAAGTGGGTCAGTTTGGGTTTGGTGTCTAGTTCTGACACCTTCAGGTAAACACAAGAGAGTTGATACGATGAGTGCAGCCACAGTCTTGCAAGGTAGCATAAGCTGGTAATCCATTGTTCCAGGATCTTTGCACATAGTTCCCTGATTTACAGATGAATGCTTTTTGTGGTCATCCACCGAGAGGGTGTGGAGCAGTCCAAAGTTTATTCAGCTCTTACCCACACTGGTGGCCTTTGTATTTTTTTTTTTTTTGGTTTTTCGAGACAGGGTTTCTCTGAATATCTCTGGCTGTCCTGGACTCGCTTTGTAGACCAGGCTGGCCTCGAACTCACAAAGATCCGCCTGCCTCTGCCTCCCAAGTGCTGGGATTAAAGGCGTGCGCCACCACCGCCCGGCTCATGGCCTTTGTATTTTGTAAAGCTTAAGAAAACAAAACAAAATAAAACATATAGATAGCCTGAAGTTCAGATATCATTTCCAAATTCAGAATTTTGTAGGCTAAAGATTTTACCAAAGTAACTGTGGTTAATATTTACTTGAAACATATTTGGAAAAGAAAAGGTATATTTAAACTTTTGTATGTGTAAATAATCAAATAGCCTTCAAGTGCTGCCAGTTAAGGTAGGGCAAGCAGTCAAAATTACACTTCCTGGGGGTAGTGTTTTTAATCAAGATAAACCCAATACCAGACATCAAGAATTTGCTTAACATTTTACTTTGAAGCTGAAGCCACAGCTGGTGAAAAAGCGAATCCAATATCCCTTTCACAAGCTTAGAATGTATCACCAGCTTGGATCCTGATTCTGATGTAAAGAACATGAAGAGAATGCTGGAAATTTGTCCACAGACATGGCTGTTTAAGATCTTAGAAATAATTTCAGAGATCCTCAAAGGCAGTGGCAGGCAGGAGTCCTCTGCGGTGTTCTGGGAACCAACTAAAAAGATTGGCATGTTTAGCAGATGTGGAACAGAATTCTGTAGATCATGCAACAAACGTTTATGCACACAATTATCCTTAAGGTGGTGCAGAACCTGAAGCATGATAGGATGCATTTAATATCCTGCAAAGAACAAATTCCTACAGCCTTAATTACACAGAAACAAAGATTGCAAAATACAGCTGTATTTTGAAAATCATTACGTAAGAATAAATGGCAGCTTTTTTTTATAGCATTGTACTGTTACTGTTGACCATCACATTATATCGCCAAACACAGACAAAGTTTATCAGGACATTGTTTTATTCAGTTCCTGGGTAAATGGCATGTTTTTACGAAGAAAGGTCTTACCTGGGTCTGTATTTTCAAATGTTTCCCTGTGGTTTCTTTCACAGCTTTCAAAGCTTTTAGTCTTTTTTTTCTTTATTTTTTGTTTCTTCCAGTTACATCTCAATCACAGTCCCCTCCCTATTCCCCCTCCAGTCCTGTCCTCCCACCCTCAACCCCCCCATCCTCTTCCCTTTTTTTTTCTTTTAAGTTTAAGGTATATCTTATTTCCCCCTACATTTTCCCCTTTCAGTCCAACAAATGGCTCTTTCTCTTACAATAATAAATACAATACAAAACAACAGAGGTAATAACGCCACAGTTTTGAGGGTTATATGGCTTAGCGTACATTTCCAATGTCCAGTCCATATGTATTTGGTACCTGACTTTAACATTCTACTATCTAACCATCTCCATGAGTTTAAAGTTCTATATCTGACTCAACATTCATACTAACTTGAAACACAATTTTAAAAGTATCTTCTTAGATCTATAACACTCTCTTGACTCCTAAACAACTCAAAATTTAATTATGAGACTCTAGCTATCTGTTCTTCAACCACCTCAGAGACCTGAGAGGGATAAATATATCTGATTTTGTAGGAAGTACAGGGCCTGCAGCTTCCCAAACTAAGAAATGACATACCAGTGGCTGCCTGGACAGTTCCCATTTTCTCTCCATACATTACAGCATCGATCTTCAGTCATTTGGCCTCATTTCTCTGACAGACATTGATTGTAGAGAAGGGGTTATGAAGGACTTACCTACCCTGTCTTGGCAGAGCTAGGCTGTCGACTTACCTGCTTCCAGGTTTTGTCCTTTTTGGACAGCATTCTGTCTACAGTTGGAGCAAGGGGCTTTTCCTACCAAGAGATAGGCTTGTGACTAATTCAATCATCTCCCACTGGAGATTCTTCGATGCTCATCTTCTACTTGGAGGAGAATAGGGGGTGCTGTCAGGAGTTGATATGTCTTCATATAAAAAAATCTAAAGTTACGAAAACATCTTTGAATGCCATATTCTGCAGATCTCTTGAGGTTTTTGAAGAGGCCCTATCTATCTCTTATATTAGGGTAAGCAGATGTTGCTTGTCTCTTAGCAGGTTTATTTCTGATTAGCTTAGAAAGTAACTATAATAGGCTGTCATAGTACCTAACAGAATGACCGGCTTGCATAACCATTAGTTTGCATTTCTTAATTATCCTAAACAGTTTATGACAATTAGTAGTAAAAGGCTGAAACATCACATTTCATTTTTTTTCTTTACCTCCTAACCCTTCCATCCCATTTCTCTGGGGTGGGGTGTCCTTATATAACAGTCCCTCATCTCAGTTGAGAGGTCGTATGAGGGCCAAAAGCCTCCTCATTCATTGGGGGTCTACGAAGCAGTACCATCAGTGAAAAGTGTCTCGTTGCCCGGGAGAGAGAACTACTAAACAAACAAACCAATAAGCAGACAATAGATAAAAAAGACTAAAAAATATAAAAAATATAACTAATATATAAAAAATAAATAAAAATTAAAAATAAGAAGTCTATGTCCAAGTTCCCTTTGGTGTGTTAGTTGTAGTATTGATACCTTCTACTATATAGCTAAAATCCTACTATAAGTGAATAGATGCCATATGCGTCCTTCTGAGTCTGGGTTAGCTCACTCAGGATGAACTTTTCTAGTTCCATCCATTTGGCTGCCAATTGCATAATTTCATTGTTTCTGATAGCTGAATAATATTCCATTGGGTAGATGTACCACAGTTTTTTTAACCCATTCTTCGGTTGAGGGACATCTGGGTTGTTTCCAGTTTCTAGCTATTACAAATAAGGCTGCTATAAACATAGATGAGGAAACTTCCTTATGATTCCGTGAAGAGGCATTTGGGTGTATACCCAGAAGTGGTATGGCTGGGTCCTGAGGCAAAGCTATTCCAAGTTTTCTAAGATATCGCCAGACTGACCTCCATAGTGGTTGCACAAGCTTGCATTCCCACCAGCAATGGAGTAGGGTACCCCTTTATCCTCACCCTCGCCAGCATGTGCTGTCATTTGAGCTTTTGATCTTAGCCATTCTGACAGGTGTGAGATGGAATCTCAGAGTTGCATTTCTCTGATGATTAAGGATGTTGAGCATTTCTTCAAGTGTCTCTCAGCCATTAGGGATTCCTCCTTTGTGAATTCTCTATTTAGCTCTGTCCCCCATTTTTTGAATGGATTATTTGGTTTCTTCGCATTTAATTTCTTGAGTTCTTTGTAGATTTTGGATATTAGCCCTCTGTCAGATATTGGGTTGGCAAAGCTTTTAGTCTTATGTTAAGACCTTTGACCCACTTTGAATTGATTTTTGTATAGAAGGAAAGACGGGACTCTACTTTGGTTCTGCTTATGGACTTAGGGTGTTCCTGGTACCATTTGTTGGAAGCTTGGTTATGTTTTGTTTTGTTTTCCGGAGTATGTTTTCAGCACTTTAGTTAAAATTCAGTTCACTGAAACTGAGTTGATGTAAAAAAAACAAAAAACAAACCATAAATCTCACCTCAAGGGAGATAAGCATTTATTCTGGAGCCAAGTTTTAGTATTAGGGTGGCCTGGGAATATAGATATATATTACCCATAGTCTATGTTCCAATACAGTAGCAGTTCTATGAAGTTGCTATGGAAACAGAACAAATCAAAACACTTTCTAAATACATTGGTGGGGGTAGGGCAGGTGAGCTAATCCAGGATGAGGGGAAGCCTCTAGAACTCAGATGTGATCTGATGATGTCCTAGCTTTTGGGCTGATGGAAGATAAGTCTGCTTGTATGTTCCAAAAGAGTTTACTAGTAGTCACAAGGCTGTCACAGACACAGGTGTCCAATAAATGGCCATTTAAAGAACTAAGATAGCCTGGGATAATTTGACTCTAGTCCTGCGGTATTCCAACCTCCCCAAATCATTAAAATCCTAATCAGTTGACCAGCTTCTGTGGACTGTGCAGTGTAGGCATGACTTCTTGGGGGGGGGGGGACTTCAGTTGCCGCCTGCCTAGTTTTATTACAAGCTTGTTTTCTATTCTGTTGGTCTAGGTATCTGTCTACTATCACCTTGTTTTGTTACTATGGCTGTGTGGTATACCTTAAAACCAAGTGTTATTGTGGCTTCAGCATTTTCCGTGTCTCCCAGGATTGTTTAGTTATTCTGGGTCTTTTGGGCTGGTGCGTGGCTTTTAGAACTGGTTTCCTAGTTAAGTGAAGAATACCCCTAGAATCTTGATGGACTTGGTGGTGAATCTGTAGACTACTCAAGGCTATTTTAAGTTGTTCCCAAATCATTGGAAGTTCTGGTTATGATTTCTTATTTTTCCTCTTTGTTATTGCCTGAATGTGATGATCCACGAAGCTAGATTGCAAACCCTGTTATCCTGCCTTCTGGTTGCTCCTGGGATGCTCTCAACTGAGGTTTTAAAAATATATTTATTATAGAGGTGGGGGGCATAAGCACACATGTGGAGGTCGGTGTGGAGTGAATCTCTCTTTCCAGCTTTCTGCAGGTTCTGGTTACTTAGTACAACTCCCTAGGCTTTCACTGCAAGTGTCTTTGCCCACTGAGACTTCTCATTGAGTTTTTATATTGGATTTATCGATCTTTTCATTTACAAGGGTTTTTATTTTGTTTTTTGGTTGTTCCCCTTTTTAGAATCTCTTTCTCCTCACTGAATTCTTTCATGTTCTGAATTGTCTTCTTTAATCTATTCAGATGTTTATTTGTACAATTCCTGAAGTCATTGCTTACTTTTAAAATTATCCCTTTGATCTTCTTTTTTTTTTCTTTTCTGGTTTGGCATTCTGGTTCACTTCTCTCCCAATTCAGCCACTGTATAGCTATAATTTATCAAGAGGTCAGTTATCTTTCTTTCTCAAACTGTTTGTATTTTGTTATTGCTTTGCAAATCTGTTGGGATGGAGGACTGTCCCACTTACAAGCTGAGTTAGAATTTCTGTTGTGTGGTAAAACACCATGCCCACAAACACTTTGAAGTGTAACAGGTTTATTTCACCTTATGCTTGTAGTTCATCATCCAAGAAGTCTGGCCAGAACTGAAGCAGAAACCATGGGGGGTGCTGCTGCTTTACTAGCTTGCTCCCCAAGGCTTTCTCAACCTTCTTTCTTTATTCCAGCACCAAGGACCACTTGCCCAGGGGCAGCATGATCCAGAGTAAGCTGCTCCCTCCCACACCAATTACCAATTAAGAAAATGACTGCTAGACTTGCCTGAAGGGTGATCTTGTGGGTCATTTTTCTCAGCTGAGGTTTCCTTTTTTCAAATGACTCTGGCTTGTCTCAAGTTGGCATAAAAGTAGTCAGCACACTGAGGATTGGAGGCATACTCCCAGCCCCCCTTACACTCACACTGCAGGAATTAAGTAATACAGAATCTTCAAGAGAAGTGAAAAGTGAAGAAACAATTATCACACTGGAGGTTATCCTAGGAGGGTGTGCCTGCAGCCAAAGGCTGGGGACCAGATGGTATGAAATGGGGTGGGGGGTTTCCTCCTTGAGGAATGAAGGGAAGGAAGCAGAGAGCAAAAGGGAGACAGGCTACCCAAAGCTGGGTTTCTCATGGCAGTTTGTGGTCTGTGTGCAAAAAGGAGAGCATCAGGAAGACCTAGTAAGAGTGTGCCCTGGAGAAGGGACAGCCTGGAGAAATGGGGTCTGTAAAAGAGGGGAAGCATTTAGCCTTTGAGAGAGACCTCATGTGTGGCAATGAGCAATGCTGAGGGATTTGAAGATATGAGGAGGCGGGAGGGAACTTCTTTCCCAGTTCTCAGTGGCATCTCTCCATGCTGGGTCACTAGCTCCATCTGCCACCTGCGTCAGGCCCTGAAGACACTAGCCTTGCTTGGCCCCCTCAGAAAGGTGAGCAGCAGCTAGTCTACAACTCTGTTGAGATTTGCTTTCTAAGTAACCACAGGCTAGCCTGTTTCATCAAAAGTCTCTTTGTTTTCTAAATCTCTAAAAGTTGAAGTAATTTGGAGCAAATATAAAATATGTGAGCAGGGCCATGTTAGCCCATTTCTTTAATCCCAACAGAGGCAGGCAGATCACTATAGAATTAGTTGACTTCTAAATTCTAAAGCTACAATGAACAGGGTGGTGATGGTTCACATCTTTAATCCCAACACTTAGGAGACAGAGGCAGGCACATAGGATTTACAATGATTTAAGTTGAAAAGCTACTTGCAAAAGGCAAGCTGAAATTCAAAGTGAATGTCCTTTGTGATCTCAAAATATATACATTGAAAGGTATATTTAGTTCCAAATTTTCAAAAGAAGTTTTAAAAATCTCAATTGAAAGATAATAATTTTTCTATTGTTAAAAAACCCAATTTGCTCTAGGAAAGATATAACACCTCAGAGTGAGGATTAGGGCAGGGTTCTGTTCTTATCTTTCCAGGAGATTAAAAGCACCCAACTAAGGAGTCCAGGGACAACTGGACAACTGAAACTTCTGAAGAAAAGGGACCAGACACCAAAGAAGAAAGGACAAGTAGCCCAGATGATCCAGCCTCACCAACTGCCTCAATATCTTTTTCCTCAAAAATCGACATCCAGTACAACTTCAAATGGCTAGCTAAGATGGTCCAGCCTCACAGACTGTTCCAGCCAGGACTTCAATAAATCCCTGATCTTTCCCTCCCAAAGTTCAGCTTCCGACTACAAACTAACTTCTCAGGACATTCAAATTGCTATGAACAAAAAGATAAGATAACAAATGTTACTATTATCTTGCTTAAATATTTTTCCATTGTTTTTCTTTTTTTTCTTCGTTTCCAATTTATTTTATTTTTTAATAATTTATTTTTTATTTCTTCAAGTTACATCTCAATCACAATCCCCTCCCTACTCCCCCCTCCAGTCCCACCCTTCCACCCTCCTCCCCCTCAACCCCCCATCCTCTTCCCTTTTTTTTTTAGTTTAAAGTATTTCTTTTCCCCCCAACAGCTCTCCCTTTCAGTCCAACAAATGGTTCTTTTTCTTATAACTATAAATACAATACAAAACAACAGAAATAAATAAGCCACAATTATGAGAGTTACATGGCTTAGCATACATTCCCAATGTCCAGTCCATATGTATTTGGCACCTGACTTTAACATTCTACTATCTAACCATCTCCATGAGTTTAAAGTTCTATATCTAACTCAGCTTTCATACTAACTTGCCTCACAATTTTAAAAATATCTTCTTAGATCCAGAACACCCTCTTGATTCCTAAACAACACAAAATTTAACTATGAGACTCTAGCTATCTATTCTTCAACCACCTCAGAGATCTGAGAGGGATAAATATATCTGATTATACAGGAAGTGCAGGGCCTGCAGCTTCCAAAAATAAGAAATGACATATCAGTGGCTGCCTGGACAGTTCCCATTTTCTCTCCATACATTACAGCATCAATCTTCAGCCATTTGGCTCCGTTTCTCTGACAGACATTGATTGTAGAGTAGGAATTATGAAGGACTTACCTACCCTGTCTTGGCAGAGCTAGGCTGTCGACTTAACTGCTTCCAAGTTTTGTCCTTTTTGGACAGCAGTCTGTCTACATACAGTTGAAGCAAGGGGTTTTTTCTTGCCAAGAGAAAGACTTACCACCAATTCAATCATCTCCCTCTGGAGATTCTTCGATGATCATCTTCTACTTGGAGTAGAATAGGGGGTGCTGTCAGGAGCTGACATGTCTCGATATAAAAAAATCTTAAGTTAAGAAAACATCTTTGAATGCCATATTCTGCAGATCTCTTGAGGTTTTTGAAGATGTCCTATATATCTCTTATATTTAGATAAGCAAATATTGCTTGTCTCTTAGCAACTTGATTTCTGAGTAGCTTAGAAAATAACTGTGATAGACTGTCATAGTAACTAACAAAATGACACATTTGCATGACTATTAGTTTCCATTTCTTAATTATCCTAAACAGTTTATGACGGTTGGTAGCAAGAGGCCAAAACTTTACATTTTATTTTTAAGCATTACTAGGTACAATACCTTTAAGAAGCATTACCCTTAATTTTGTATCCATATACAAAGATAAATACAGATGTAGCCCAATACAATCTTAATTTTACATCAACATACAAGGGTCAATACCATTGTGGCCAAATATAATCTTAATTTTGTATCAATATACAAAGATCAATACCAATGTAGCCCAATACAATATTAATTTTGCATTAATATACAATGATCAATACCAATTTAGCCAAATATAATGTTAATTTTGTATCAATATACAAAGGTATAAGGTCATATTAAATAATCTGTCCTTTTTTCTTGTTCTTTCCTATACTATGTCTATGTCCCATTTTTCTCAAGTCTGTTCACTCCTACATAGGAGAGAAAGAAGGATACAGAAAAGAAAAAGAGAGAAATCCCTGGGTCTAACCTCCAAAACCCATTTAACAAGACCATTTAACAGCTGTAGTCTTTCCCCCTAAATAACAAAATTTTCTATCATCCATCAAATAACCAAAGGAGGGGGAACACCCTCCCCACCTTCTGGGGATGGGACGTTGTTCTCTTAAAACGACTTCCTGCTGATTTGGGACGTAGTAAACCTCTTTGGGACCCAAATAAAAATGGAAAAATGGTTAAAAATGTTAATAGAATCATTTGATGTTCAGTCCTTTTGTGCTCAGCTATTTAGATGTCCCAAGAAGTCCATAGACAGAAGCTTATCTTCAGAGCTTTACTGAAGTTCTGGCAGGAGCAGTCTGTGGAGCTGAACGATCTTAGCGATTTTGAGTTGTTGTGGTTGTAGACTTTTGAGGAAACTGCTATTGAGGAAGTATGCAAGGCTGGATCATCTGGGCCACTCATCTTCTTTGGTATCTGATCTGTTTTCTGCTGAGGTTTCCATTGTCCAGTTGTCCCTGGATTCCTTGAATGGATGCTTTAAATCTCCTGGAAAGATAGGAACAGAGCCCTGCCCTAATCCTAACTCTGGGACAATTACCTTTTTTTTTTTCTGGGGGGGGGTCAGGTAATATTTTTCCTGGAGCAAATTTGGTTTTTTGGCAATATATAAAGTATTACCTTTCAATCCAGATTAAAGAAGAAATTATTTTGATATTTTGGAGCTAAACAAACCTTTAGTGTATATATTTTGAGATCTCAAAGGACAATTTGTTTGAATTGCAGCCTGCCTTTTGTACGTAGCTTTTAAACTTAAATCCTTCCAAATCCTATGTGCCTGTCTCTGCATTCTAAGTTTTGGGATCAAAGACATGTGGTTCCCAACTGATGGGATTAAAGATGTGCTCCTCCACCCCTGGATCAAAGTTTTTCTCTGTTTAGAGCTTGTTTTGTATCAGGCTGACCTTGAGCTCTGAGATCTGCCTGTTTCTGTCTCTAGTGTGTTGGGATTAAGGGTGTATTCTTCTCCAATGATGGGATTAAGGGTTTGCACCATCACCCCCCTGTTTCTTGTAACTCTAGAATTTATAAGACAACTAATTCTTACAAAAGGCAGTTTCCGCTGTATTTTTCCATTCTTATTTGGGCCCCCATCAGGTTTTCTAGGTTCCATACCAGCAGGAAGCAATTTTAAGAGAGGGATGCCCCATTCTCAGAAGGTGAGGTGGGTGATTTTTTTTTTTTTTTTGGTCATTTGATGGATTATAGACATTTGTTGTCATTTAGGGGAATTGGTTACAAGTTTTAAATGCTCTTGTTAGGAGGTTAGACTCAAGGATTTCTCTCTTTTTCTTTTCTCTATCCTTCTTATATAGGGGGAAAAGACTTGAAAAGAAAAAAAGGGGGGATATAGACATGATATAGGAATGCTAAAGAAAAAGGGGTAGATTATTGAATCCACTCTTATATATTTGTATAGTGTTACAAAATTAAGGTTATATTTGGCTACATCAGTATAGATCTTTGTATGTTGATACAAAATTATGGTTAACTCTTTTTAAGGTATTGTACCTATGAAATTCTTAAAAATGCAAAGTGAAGTTCTTGGACTTTTGATAGCAACTATCACAAACTGTTTAGGATAATAAAGAAATGCAAACTAATAGTCATTCAAACTTGTCCTTTTGTTAGGTACTAGTTTAGTACATCGTAGATGTTTTCTAAGTTAATCAGAAATCAAGTTGCTAAGAGACAAGTAGCATTTGCTTATTCAAATATATGGAGATCGATGGTCTTCAAAAACCTCAAGACAGTTGTAGGATATGGCATTCAAAGATGTTTTCTTTAGATTTTTTTGATATTGAGACATGTCAGCTCCTAACAGAACCCCCATTCTACTTCAAGAAGGTGATGAGCATTAAAGAATCTCCATTTGGAGATAGCTGCATTAGTGACAAGCAAGTCACTGAGCAAGAAAAATCCCTTGGTTCAACTGTAGACAGAATGCTGTACAAAAAGGACAAAACTTGGAAGCAGGTAAGTCGACAGCCTGGCTCTGCCAAGACAGGGTAAGCAAGTCCTTCATAACCCCTGCTCTACAATCAATGTCTGTCAGAGAAACGGGGCCAAATGACTGAAGATCGATGCTGTAATGTATGGAGAGAAAATGGGAACTGTCCAGGCAGCCACTGGTATGTCATTTCTTAGTTTTGGAAGCTGCAGGCCCTGTACTTCCTATAAAATCAGATATATTTATCCCTCTCAGGTCTCTGAGGTGGTTGAAGTGTAGATAGCTAGAGTCTCATAATTAAATTTTGAGATATTTAGGAATTAAACGGATGTTCTAGGTCTAAGAAGATGTTTTTAAGTTGGTAATGCAAGTTAGGATGGAAACTGAGTTAGGTATAGAACTTTAAACTCATGGAACTGGATAGATAATAGAATATTCTATTAGTTGCCAAATATGTATGGACTGGACATTGGGAATGTATGTTATACCTTATAATTTTCCTAATTGTTGTTATTGTTTTTTGTTTTATTGTTATAAAAAAGAACCTTTTATTGGACTTAAAGGGGGATATGCTGGGGAAAAAACATACACCTTAAATTTAAAAGAAAAGAAAAGAAAAAAAGTCTCCACCCCAAATCTCCATGGTCTTTCTCTGGAAATCCCACTACATTCTGTTTTCTTTCAAGTTTCAAGGGACTTAATGTTCTCAGTGTTCTGAATGACTTCATCTTGTGACCTTTTGGTCCTCTAAGATATCCATAGTCTTTAATTTAATCTACTTTGTTTGGATTGCAGAGTTTTCTTACTGGAAACATTGACATGTTTATGGTTCATGGCACCAGTAGCCCTGGAAGAACAGACTTTCAACAAACACATTCATTTAAACAGACAGTTAAACAGACGGGAATGGTGACTCTATGATAGTTCCTATTTGCTGAACTAGCAGTGGAGTGCGGCTGTGTATATGACTTGAGAAGAAAGGGAAAGATCTAGGACCAACATAGGAGAAGCCAATGGAGATGAGTGGCAAAGCCCAATGTCCCTTTTCTATTACTAGTATAAGAGAGCTTGGCTCTGAAGAGTTTGACCCTCCTCTTGCCTTCGTGTAGAGATTCCTACAGCACTTCCATGGTGCTTGAAATGTAGTACCTTCTTTGGAATTCATATATGACACAGTCACTAGAAATGTTACACACACACACACACACACACACACACACACACACACACCTACACATGCACATACTTAACAAAAGTTATGAAACTTGTTTTTAAACTTTTATCACTTTATTTGCAAATCCTCAGGCATAACGACTTTTAGTGTCTTTATCATTTTTTCTTTGTTTTCAAGCCTTCCATCTGTCACTTTATGGACACTGCACACACACATCTGTACACCTGATTTTCTCTGTGGCTTCTTAGTGAAGGACAGCAGCATTTGCTTTCTTACTTCCTCCTGCCTTTCCCCAAAGCCAGTGCTGTCAACTTTGAACCTTAATATTTTAATCCTTATCTTTCACCTCTAAGTACAATGATTGCCAATTTGACTTCCCTTCAGCATTTCTTTTTCCTTCTTTATTTTTTAAAATTATTCTTCTCTCATATGTTACATCCCAACAGCAGTTTCTCCTCTTTCCTCTCTTCCCAGTCCCAACCCTCTACCTCTCCTCTCTTCCCGATTCTTCTCCTCACTCTTCAGGGTAGAAGAGGTAGAAACCTAGGGCAAGGGAAACTCCCAGGAAGTCTACCAGGGGACTCTTTAGCACTTCTAATACCATCTTGGTGGAGGTGGATTTGTGACTTTAGGGACAGATCCCATTGCTCTTTCGTTTCCTGACCAAACAATAGAGTGCTGGATTACAGCATGAACATGCTGTTGCAAACCAGTCATGCCATTTATGATGCCTTTCCCCTATAATCAAGTGCTTCCTTAAAGCTTTAGCTTAAGTTTGCTTAATAGCTGTAAATAATTTAATTCCCAGAGTATCGCCAGTGTCTGAGTTTCCTTTCAGGACAGACAGATGTGTCAAGTTGTCTGCCAATTTGTCTATAGCAAAGTCTCTTCCGGTGTCTTAACTGGCTCCGAAGGCCTGGGTGGACTCTGCATCTAGGGCAAACCTATTGTGTTGCTGTCTTAGGAGTATGTTAACAAATTATTATTATTATTATTTTAAATATTTTATGCTAACAAATTGTTAAAAATTACAGGCATTTGTTTCCTTGCTATTTGGGAAGCCAGATGTATATGAACTCTCTATCACTAGGTTAGAGAGTGTTGGCAATTGCCCCTCTCTCCAGAACCTTGAGCAAGGACATTTTTTGAACCCATTCCCAGAGTCTGTGGTTGCTTGCATTCCTTAGCATGTGGTTCCATCACTCCAATTTTTCCCTCCTTCCCCTACCCCTTTTCCTCCTCCTCATCCTTCTCTATCTGTCTTTAGGAATGTATAGAGTGTTTTGCTTATATCTGTTAGTCTGAAATTGTATAACAATATGCTTTGGGTGGAAGCATTTTTAGTAATTTTTACCCTGCTGAGATCCTAGAAATGCAATGACATAGAACAGAAAAACTGGAGAAGTTTTTAACATATTTAACATGAGTGTTACCTGACACTAGAGGGTTAATTAAAAAAAAGAAGGCCAAAGGCAGAGTAAAATACTTATGCACTGAAATGAGTCTAGGGTACTTAGTGAATTAAGAAAATATGATGAAGCAAATGTGGTTGAGTCCACTGGGTAGAGTAGCAACAAGATCATTTTATCTGTCCATTTCCCAAAGCTAACTAGCCTGAACATATTTTTATATTTCCCTAGAGAATCCCAACTGACTCAGAGATAAATAACAATAAAACTCAAATCCAACCAGCGGAAACATGGATCAAACTCATGCAATCTCCAACAATGTGAGAGAAGAGACACCCATTTCTTGACATAACTAAAATATAGCTCAGTTTCTGGAATTCTAATCAAGATGTCTGGCATCCAGTGAAAATTAAGACAAAAATATAAGAAAATATTATCCTTTATCAATACATAAAGCAATCAAAGAGACAGATATGATGGAGATGGTGCAAGGGTCTGAAAAAGACTTGAAAATAATTATCACTATTATGTTAAAATAGTAATAAAAACAGAAAACTCAAAGGAACAGGTTGGGGAATTTCATTAGCATGATGGAGATATACAAAACAGTCAAGTAAAAATGCAGTAGGAATTTTAATGCACTGTACTACAGATGAATTACTCTTTTGATGGGTCTGTGAAAACAACTGTGCACAGCCAAAAAAAGCAAAAAAGAAATTAAGCAATAGAAAGTCTACAAAATGAATGACAAAAAAAATGGATAGGAAAAATACATCATCCACGTGATCTGACATCTAAGAAATAAGAGTCCCAGAAAAACTACAGCCAATCAAAATGTTGAGTTGTGGAGCCCAACCCAACTGATGCATGTACAACATGACTTGAGCCTAACGCTTAGAAAATGTCAGAAGCTACACCCATAAATCATCAACAACATGGTACCCTACACATGAGCTGAAGGAGGACAATAGCAATAAGCATATTAAAGTGGACAGAGTGGACCATGAGGGCTCCACTCTACACAAGGAGTCACAGACAACTAAAGAATGCTGAGTGAAGAGTTTTCCCAAGGGAAAGCACACCAGTTGGTCATTCAGTACCAAATATCTAGTCCTGAAAACATACCTACAAATAACATCATATGGACACAGCAGGTTACATCTAGGAATATAACTATATACATAGTTGAATCTCCATGTGTCATTATAATATATGTGCTAAGGAAATGATTTAGAGACTGGTTGGGAAAAAGAAAGGGCTCAGTAGGACTGAGAAGGCAACAAGAAGGAGTAAGGGATACATATCTACATTTTACACACACACACACACACACACACACACACACACACACCTAAAATTAATGAAAAAAGTGACCATACATTTGAAAGAAAGCAAGGATGGGTACATGGGAGGGTTTTGAAGGAGGAAAGGGAAGGGGGGAAATGATGGGATGTATTATAATCTCTCAAAAATTAGAGAAGAAATTTTTAAAAAAGAGTTCCAGAAGAAAAGCAATATTAGAAGGAATAAGAAATATTTAAGAGACATTAATTAATTAATTAGTTAATTTTTAAGCTAATAAAGGAAAATTGAGTTAAGATACAAGAATTCTGAGAACTTCTCACACATGTGATCTGAACATACACACACATATGCAAAAACACACACCAAGTACATTGTACTTGGACTCAATGAATATTAAAGATGAGAGAAAAATACTGAAGATATTGGTACACCAGAAAACACACAAATCACAGGAAAAAAAAAGAAAACCTGCCCATAATTCCTCACTCATTGAAAACCTTTTAAAAATGAGGGTGAAATAGCTTTTAGAGAAACAAAATCTGAATTAATTCCAGGCATAACTATGAGACCAAAATGTCACAGGGATTTCTTTCTTTGATGTTCTTCATTAACATATATTAGTTAAACAGGATAATAGGTTTTATTGTGACATTCTCATACATGTGCATATGTATTTTGGTCACTTTCACCAACTCCTTCTTGTTGCCTTCTCTCTCCTGCCAAGCCCCTGCCTCTTCCCAACTAGTCTCTAAGTCATTTCCTTAGCACAAGGATCATGATGCCACATGGAAATTTGGATACACATAAATGAGGAACATTGAAAGTCAAAATGAAGACATGTGTAGAAGATACTTCCTCTTATTTTTAATTCCTGAAACTTTTGTTGTCTACATCAAATCAACGAACAATGACACTAAAAGTGAACTGCGTGGTACCAGCCACACTGAGAGTGAAGGGAGAAAACAGAGATGCACAATTCTAGTTGGTTTCTATGAGGAGCTACTGCACTACTTGAAGGTGGATGACTACGAGCAGTAAGGAAATTATGATGTCTCAATGAAGATGAGACGCAAGAGACGATCATATTAAATGAAAAGTCTAGGCCCAAGAAGAAAGACAAATATCACAAGTTCTGTCTTGTACTGATATTAGGACATGAAAGTAGATATGAGAGGGGGATCCAAGATGGCGGTGGCCTGTGCGGACGTATTTTGATTTCGGAGTTAACAGTCACAGGGCAGCGAGTGTTGCAGGATGCTGTACAAAAGGCTCGACCTCCTCTAGATCTCACCCAACTACCAAGGAACCACTGAGGGTCCCTGGGCAGGATGCTCCTTCCCACTCTCAGACATGCAAGGAAGCCGCTGGACCTGGGAATCTGGATCCCCCCCATACCCCGCCAGGAGAGACACCTGGTAAGTTCTAATCTAATACCCAGTGGACAGATTCATATCCCACACAGAGATAATCCCCACCCTGCTGGGCACCCCCAGGTCTTGCAGACAATCCAGCTATCTGGCAAAAGGTTGCGACCCTTGGAAGTGAGCTCAGCTTGGCTGCAAAGTGCCTTCAGACTGAAGATTGCAACCCACTGCTGTGATGTCACTGGCCAGTTTCAAGGCCACGGGAGTGGCAAGGCTATTGGGGGTGAAGGGCAGATTTACCCACCACAGGACCCAACTCCAGGCAAACTGCGAGGTATTTGAAACTGTTGTATATCGGACTTTTGTACTAGTACTGGCCCTTCCGGCGGGGAACCAGAGCTTACTTGTACACAGCTCCACCCCCTGGATTAGTTAGGTCTCCACCTAGGAGGCAGGGCTGAATGACTCACCTTATAGGAGTGGAGTAAGGCAACTTGACTCCTACACCAAAGTGCCCCCTTTGGACCCAAGTCCAGAAGACAGCTAAAAAATTCCACATGGCCAGAGGCCCCAGACAAAAAAAAAATAAAAACAGAGTGAAATGACTCCAACAAAAGAAAGCAATGCTATTCCATCCAGCCTGAACCACCTCACACAGCTGAAACACATGAAAACGATGACAATTCTACATTATGGAAAGTGATAGAGTCCCTTCAAGAAGAACTTAAAATTATGAAGGAATTCAAAGAAGCCACAATTGCACATACAAAAGCGATGGAAAAAAACCATTAGAGAAATTCAGAACAAGGTGAATCAACTTGAACAAGAAAAATAGAGTGCAATGGAAGACTTCCAGGCAAAGACAAGCAAACGGGAGCAGGAAATGTACAAAACAAATAACATCACTCAAGAAATGAAAATGGAAATGGAAACAATAAAGAAAACACAGTCAGAGTTAAAAATGGAAATGGAGAATCAAGGGAATAGAACAGGAACTATGGATTTGAGTACCAAAAATAGGATTCAAGAGATGGAAGACAGGATCTCAGGAATGGGAGATTTGATGGAAGAAATAAATACAACATCCAAAGAAAATGAGAAAGCTAAAAAATCTCTCACCCACAATATCCAAGAAATCAAGGACTCAATGAAAAGACAGAACCTAAGAATTATAGGCATAGAGGAAAGAGAAGACTCCCGACTCCATGCAGGAAATATCTTCAACAAAATCATAGAAGAAAACTTCCCAAACCTAAAGAAAGAGATGCCAGTAAAAATCCAAGAGGCTTACAGAACACCAAACAGATTAGATCAGAAAAGAAACTCCTCTCGCCACATAATAATAGAAACTCCAAATGTAGAGAATAAAGAAAGGATATTAAAAGCTGTAAGAGAAAAAGGCCAAGTCACATACAATGGCAGACCCATCAGAATCACACCTGACTTCTCCTCAGAAACTTTAAAAGCTAGAAGGGCACGGACAGATGTCCTACAAGCCTTGAAAGAATATAGGTGCCCAGCTAGACTATTATACCCAGCAAAACTCTCTATCAACATAGATGGAGAAAACAAGATATTCCATGACAAAATCAAATTCAAACAATATCTCCCCACAAACCCAGCCCTACAGAAGATCCTAGAAGGAAAATTCCAACACAGAGATGATAACTACACCCAAGAAAACAGAGGAAATAGAAACCTCCACAGAAACTAAACAAAAAGAAACACAGGACAACCAGTTATACCAAAATAATGGGAAATAACAACCCCTGGTCACTAATATCCATCAACATCAATGGACTCAACTCGCCAATAAAAAGACACAGACTTACAGACTGGATCCATAAACAAGACCCATCTTTTTGCTGTATACAAGAAACACATCTCACTATTGAAGATAAACACTACCTCAGAGTAAAGGGCTGGGAAAAGGTTTTCCAAGCAAATGGACCCAGGAAACAAGCTGGAGTAGTCACCCTAATATCAATCAAAATAGACTTCCAATTGAAGTTAATAAAAAAAGACAGGGAAGGGCATTACATACTCGTTAAAGGAAATATCCACCAAGAAGACATCTCAATATTGAACATCTATGCCCCAAATACAAAGGCACCTACATTTATAAAAGAAACGCTTCTAAAACTTAAAGCACACATCGATCCAAACACTTTAATAGTGGGAGACTTCAACACCCCACTCACAACTATGGACAGATCATCAAGACAGAAGCCAAACAGAGAAATAATGAGTCTAACAGAGATCATGAACCAAATGGACCTAACAGATATCTACAGAACGTTTCACCCAAACACAAAGAAAACACCTTCTTCTCAGCACCTCATGGAACCTTCTCCAAAATCGACCATATAGTTGGACACAAAGATAGCCTCAACAGATACAAGAAAATTGAAATAACCCCTTGTATCTTATCAGACCACCATGGAATAAAGCTGGACTTCAATAGCAAAAGAATCAACAGAAACTCTACACTCAAATGGAAATTGAACAACTCTTTACTAGAGGACCACTGGGTCAGGGAAGAAATAAAGAAGGAAATCAAAGGGAAGAAATAAAGAAGGAAATCAAAGACTTCTTAAAATCCAACAAAAATGAAGACACAACATACCCAAACCTATGGGACACAATGAAAGCTGTGCTACGAGGAAAGTTCATAGCACTAAGTGCCTTCAAAAAGAAAATTGTGACAGCTCATATTAGCGAATTAACAGCTAAACTGGGTGAATTGGGAAAAAAAAGAAGCAAATACTCCCAAGAGGAGCAGAAGCCAGGAGATCATCAAACATAGGGCTGAAATCAACAACTTAGAAAGAAAAAGAACTATACAAAGAATCAATGAAACCAAGAGTTGGTTCTTTGAGAAAATCAACAAAATAGACAAACCCTTAGCCAAATTAACTAAAAGACAGAGGGAGAAAACACAAATCAACAAAATCAGAAATGAAAAGGGAGAAATAACAACAGACATTGAGGAAATCCAGAGAATATTTGGATCCTACTTTAAAAATCTATACTCCACCAAATTGAAAACTTAAGTGAAATGGACAATTTTCTTGATAGATTCCACCTACCGAAACTAAATCAAGATCAGATAAACAGATTAAACAGCCCTATAACCCCTAAGGAAATAGAAACAGTCATTAAAAATCTCCCAACCAAAAAAAGCCCAGGGCCAGATGGCTTTAGCATGGAATTCTACCGGATCTTCAAAGAAGAGCTAACACCAATACTTTTCAAACTCTTTCACAAAATAGAATCTGAAAGAACAATGCCAAACTCATTCTATGAGGCCACAGTCACCCTGATTCCTAAACCACACAAAGACCCAACAAAGAAAGAGAACTTCAGACCAATCTTCCTCATGAACATAGATGCAAAAATACTTAATAAAATACTAGCAAACCGAATTCAAGAACACATCAAAAGTATCATCCATCATGATCAAGTAGGTTTCATCCCAGGAATGCAGGGATGGTTCAATATACGAAAGTCTATCAACGTCATTCACCATATAAACAAGATGAAAGAAAAAAACCACATGATAATCTCGCTAGATGCGGAAAAAGCATTTGACAAAATCCAACACCCCTTCTGGAGAGAACGGGCATACAAGGACCATACCTAGAAATAATAAAGGCAATATACAGCAGGCCAGTGGCCAACATCAAATTAAATGGAGAGAAACTTGAAGCATTTCCTCTAAACTCAGGGACAAGACAAGGATATCCACTTTCACCATATCTCTTCAATATAGTACTTGAAGTTCTTGCTAGAGCAATAAGACAACTAAAGGAGATCAAGGGGATAAACATTGGAAATGAAGAAATCAAATTATCCCTACTTGCAGATGATATTACAATATACATAAGCAACCCCAAAAATTCCACCAGAGAACTCTTACAGCTGATAAACACCTTCAGCAAAGTGGCTGGATACAAAATTAATTCAAAAAAAATCAGAAGCCCTTTTTTATACAAGAAACAAATGGGCTGAGAAAGAAATAAGGGAAACAACCTCCTTCACAATAGCCACAAACAACATGAAATACCTGGGGGTAACTCTAACCAAGCAAGTAAAGGACCTGTACAACAAGAACTTCAAGCCCTTGAAGAAAGAAATGGAAGAGGCCTTTAGAAGACGGAAAGATCTCCCATGCTCATGGGTAGGTAAGATCAACATAATAAAAATGGCCATCCTACCAAAAGCAATATATAGATTCAATGCAATTCCTATCAAAATACCAACACAATTTTTTATAGACTTGGAAAGAGCTATTCTTGATTTTATATGAAACAACAAAAAGCCCAGAATAGTTAAGTCAATCCTGTACAATAAAAAAACATCTGGAGGTATCACCATCCCAGATTTCAAGCCGTACTACAGAGCAATAGTTGTAAAAACAGCATGGTATTGGTACAGAAACATACCAGTATATCAATGGAATCGAATTGAAGATCTGGAAATAGACCCACATACTTATGGCCACCTAATTTTTGACAAAGAAGCCAACACGGCACAGTGGAAGAAGGACAGCATCTTCAACAAATGGTGCTGGTCCAACTGGATGTCCACTTGTAAAAGAATGAAATTAGACCCATACTTATCACCTTGTACAAAACTTAAGTCCAAGTGGATCAAAGACTTTAACATAAGGCCGGTCGCACTAAATCTACTAGAAGAAAAAGTGGGAGAAACCTTCGAACTCATTGTCACAGGTGACAACTTCCTGAACAGAACACCAACAGCTCAGGACCTGAGATCAACAATCAATAAATGGGACCTCATGAAACTGAAAAGCTTCTGTAAGTCAAATACACTGTCATTCGAACAAAACGGCAGCCTACAGACTGGGAGAAAATCTTCACCAACCCCACATCTGACAGAGGGCTAATATCCAAAATCTACAAAGAACTCAAGAAATTAAATGCCAAGAAACCAAATAATCCAATCAAAAAATGGAGGACAGAGCTAAATAGAGAATTCACAAAGGAGGAATCCTTAATGGCTGAGAGACACTTGAAGAAATGCTCAACATCCTTAATCATCAGAGAAATTCAACTCAAGATGACTCTGAGATTCCATCTCAAACCTGTCATAATGGCTAAGATCAAAATCTCAAATGAGAGCACATGCTGGCGAGGGTGTGGAGAAAGGGGTACCCTACTCCATTGCTGGTGGGAGTGCAGGCTTGTGCAACCACTATGAAGGTCAGTCTGGCGATATCTTAGAAAACTTGATATAGCTTTGCCTCAGGACCCAGCCATACCACTTCTGGGTATACACCCAAATGCCTCTTCACGGAATCATAAGGAAGTTTCCTCATCTATGTTTATAGCAGCCTTATTTGTAATAGCTAGAAACTGGAAACAACCCAGATGTCCCTTAACCGAAGAATGGGTTAAAAAACTGTGGTACATCTACACAATGGAATATTATTCAGCTATCAGAAACAATGAAATTATGCAATTGGCAGCCAAATGGATGGAACTAGAGAAGCTCATCCTGAGTGAGCTAACCCAGACTCAGAAGGACACATATGTCATCTATTCACTTATAGTAGGATTTTAGCTATATAGTAGAAGGTATCGATACTACAACTAACACACCAAAGGGAACTTGGACATAGACTTTCTATTATTTATTTATTTATTTGTTTGTTTGTTTTTTTGTTTATTTATTTATTTATTATATTTTTTAAATATTTTTTTCTGTTTTTTTAGCCTTTTTTATCTATTTGTCTGCTTATTTGTTTGTTTGTTTTTTAGTTCTCTCTCCTAGATAATGAGGCACTTTTCACTGGTGGTACTGCCTTGCAGACCCCCAATGAATGAGGAGGCTCTTGGCCCTCATACGACCTCTCAACTGAGATGAGGGACTGTTATATATGATACCCCACCCCAGAGAAATGGGATGGAAGGGTTAGGAGGTAAAGAAAACAAATGAAATGTGATGTTTCAGCCTTTTACTACTAATTGTCATAAACTGCTTAGGATAATTAAGAAATGCAAACTAATAGTTATGCAAGCTGGTCATTTTGTTAGGTACTATGACAGCCTGTTATAGTTATTTGCTAAGCTAATCAGAAATAAAGCTGCTAAGAGACAAGCAACATCTGCTTACCCTAATATAAGAGATTGATAGGGCCTCTTCAAAAACCTCAAGAGATCTGCAGAATATGGCATTCAAAGATGTTTTCGTAACTTTAGATTTTTTTTTTTTTTTGGTTTTTCGAGACAGGGTTTCTCTGTGTAGCCCTGGCTGTCATGGACTCAATTTGTAGACCAGGCTGGCCTCGAACTTTAGATTTTTTTATATTGAGACATATCAACTCCTGACAGCGCCCCCTATTCTACCTCAAGTAGAAGATGAGCATTGAAGAATCTCCAGTGGGACATGATTGAATTAGTCGCAAGCCTGTCTCTTGGTAGAAAAAGCCCCTTGCTCCAACTGTAGACAGAATGCTGTCCAAAAAGGACAAAACCTGGAAGCAGGTAAGTCGACAGCCTAGCTCTGCCAAGACAGGGTAGGCAAGTCCTTCATAACCCCTGCTCTACAATCAATGTCTGTCAGAGAAACGGGGCCAAATGACTGAAGATCGATGCTGTAATGTATGGAGAGAAAATGGGAACTGTCCAGGCAGCCACTGGTATGTCATTTCCTAGTTTTGGAAGCTGCAGGCCCTGTACTTCCTATAAAATCAGATATATTTATCCCTCTCAGGTCTCTGAGGTTCTTGAAGGACAGATAGCTAGAGTCTCATAATTAAATTTTGAGTTGTTTAGGAGTCAAGAGAGTGTTATAGATCTAGGATGATGCTTTAAAATTGTGTTGCAAGTTAGTATGAATGTTGAGTTAGATATAGAACTTTAAACTCATGGAGATGGTTAGATAGTAGAATGTTAAAGTCAGGTGCCAAATACATATGGACTGGACATTGGGAATGTTCGTTAAGCCATAAAACCCTCATAACTGTGGCCTAATTACCTCTGTTGTTTTGTATTGTATTTATTATTATAAGAGAAAGAGCCATTTGCTGGACTGAAAGGGGAAACTGTAGGGGGAAATAAGATATACCTTAAACTTAAAAGAAAAAAAAAAAAGGGAAGAGGATGGGGGGTTGAGGGTGGGAGGGTGGGACTGGAGGTTGGAATAGGGAGGGGACAGCTATTGAGATGTAACTTGAAGAAATAAAAACAAAGGAAAAAAATTTAAAAAAAATAGTTGAATATCAGCAAAAAAAAAAAAAAGAAAAAAAGAAAGTAGACATGAAGTGAAACTGTCTGAGACAGGAAGGTGATGGAGAGGGGAAGGGAGAAAAAGGAGGGCAATGGAGGGCGACTCTGATATTATGCACAAAATGTCATAATAAAGCTTGTTATTTTATACAATGCAAAAGCTTGAAGCAATCCCACCTGTTTTTAAGGGATCAAGAAACAAGTGTCTGATGAAGCTAAATTAGGGTTGACATGGAAACTCTAAATGGTGACAGAAGGAGAGAATAAAGACTTATATTCTCAATACAAGCTTTTCCCTAGTTAAGTAAGTAAATAAACGAATAAAAATAAAATTGAGCCCAGAATTTAATATAGATAAAAATAGGTATCCATAATAACAAACACAAGACACTAGTCTGGTTTATTAAAACACACAAATGCCAACCTCAGTCTTGAAACAGAAGGCAGACATACATGCATTAGTGTAGGCATAAGGTTATTGTGTAATTCACATGCTGATTTCTGTACTCCCCATAACTGTTTAAAATCCTTGTTCTGAGAATTTCCTGTCTCAATGTTGTATAAACACTCCCCAATTATCCCCGATATGCCAATAAAGTGCCTTTCAGCCAATTGCTGAACAGGGGAAAGAATAGGGCTGGACTTCCTGCCCTCCAGGGGAGGAGGAGTTAGAGGAGAAAAAGAAAGCAATTCAGCCAAGGGCAGAAGTCCAGGAGACACGAGGAAGATTCAGCTGGAGCAAAGAGAGCCCTAAACAGCAAGTCTCTTAGGGATTTTGCCAAAGAGGGAGTCAAACTAGCATAGAGGGTTAAGAACAAATTAAAACTTCAGGATCATGCTGTCATTGTGCCATAGTAAACAAATTAAATGATAGATCTCAGTTATTTGAGTGATAGCTGGATTAAGAGAAACTTCAAAACAAGAAACAAACACAACTACACAAATTTACACTAACACATTAAAGACTAAAATATCAGTAGTATTTACAAACATATTTATGCTGACAAACTTGACAATTTAAATGAAGTGAACAAATTCATTGGCAGCTAAAAGTTGCCATCTGATCAAAGGAGAAACAAAACAAAACAAAACAAAATCTTATGAGCCCTGTGGTTAATTAAAACATTAGATGTTTATTTTAAACATTTACACAAAGTAAAGTACTTGCCCTGGTAATATGGGCCATAAATTCTAGAAACATCTCAAAGAAGAAATAAACCAATTTTCTCCATTTCAGAAAACAGTGATTATTTACCGTTTCCAATTCATTTTATCAGATCAGTATTGTTAGCTAAACCTAACTCAGACATACACTTTGGGGGAAAACTTAAGATTTCATGATCATAGAAACAAAAATCCTTAACAAAGCATTAACAACTCATACTCAATAATATATAAAAATAATATATTTTATGACTGAGTAGAATCTACATGGGAAATGCAAAAACTTATTTAGCATTCAAGCGTTAATATAACTCAACACAAAATGTGTTTAACACATAAGAAAACAGAGGCAATATGCATATTATCATCCTCAAAAAGTAGACTTTTGATAAAAACCCAATTTCCATGCGTGATTACAAAGTTTAAACTTGAACAAACCTAATGCTATCAAATTTTATATGAAATGATTCACTGCCTATGTTTGACACCAAGACAAGTAATTACACTCTCAGAAATTTGACATTTACTCAGGGAAGGCATTCAAGCATGAGTACATTAGAGCAAGAACAGCAGATGGAAGCCAAAAAATGTTAGACAGGAAGACTAAGCATGCCTTTCTAACAGATGACTTCATTGTGTTGTGCTGAGGGTAAGAAGCTGGAATTCACATCTAGCGCTGGTGGGAGAAAAGTGAGCCAATTACATCAGAAAACAGTCTTGCTATTTTTTTTATAATGTTCAACCTTAACACAGCATATGAGCTAGCAATTTTCTTAGTTATTTACATAGAAAGGAATGAAAACATGCCTGGAATATTTGCAGATTATTGCAAGGGACACACCTGTCCTCTAGTGAAGGTATAATTTCTTTTAAAATAAATTCAGTGGACTACCATCTAGTAAAAAAAAAAAAAAAAAAAAAGAGTGAATACTTTTTGTCTCCAAAATACTGGTGCACAGTAGAGAACTTATGATTATTCATAGATTTTTTTTCACTTAATATGTTGAACCATTATTGATTCTATGTAACTGAAGCAATGGAAGGCAAAAGCCAGGGTTAGGCAGTGGGGGTGGGATGGGATGGCTTTCAAATAAAATCACAGAATAGGGTTGACAAGCTGGATCACTGGATAAAAGAGTTCATCACCAAATTTGACAGCCTGAATTCAGTCCCTGGGACTCACGTGGAGAAAGGAGAGACTTGACCCCTGGAAGTTGCTCTCTGACCTACACACACACACACACACACACACACACACACACACAAACAATGCTCAATTAGTAAAATTATAGATTACATAAAGCAACCTTTGTAGGTAGATGAACCATAAAGAGCTACAAGGGAACTTTGAGGGAAGGAGTGAATATTGTATCTTGTTTGTGGGTGGTGAATAGTATGTAGTGAGCAGTAGCTAAGGCTCATTGAGTTGTACAAGTAAAATGAGTATACTTACATGGAAAGTTGATACTAGAAGCAAGTTAAATATTAGAGATATAAAACCTCAGAGCTCCCCTTCTTGGAATTTACTTGCTGTCCATGGTCCAGGTCCTTGAACTATCCAAGCTAGGGGAGACAGGATGATGCTATGAGATGACGAGCCCCTGACTCCATCATTTTCTATTTTTTATACTTATTTGAACATTTAAGGGGAAATACTTCTTAACGTTTTATGTGCAACATAACATTTTACTACTATTCTGTTAGGTTTTGCTTTCCTGGAGCTTGAAGCTACTCAAAAGAAACACTGAGTCCTGAAGTTTCTCTCTCTCTCTCTCTCTCTCTCTCTCTCTCTTTCTCTCTCTCCCTTTTTCCCTAATTTCCCCTCTTTGGACTCAGTTCTCAGACAAGGCATCCCAGGAAGGTATTTACTTTTGACATGAGAGTAAACAACACATTCAATTTGGGACTATTGTGATTGAGTTTAAGACTACTGGATCATTCAAGGTAGCTGCAATCCCTGGCTGTGGGACTGTGCAATCCAGGTGTGGGGTAAATCAGAACCAAGACTTACGTAAGTGTGACTTTGCATTTTCTCTGGTTTGTCCTCACTCAAAGGGAGATTTCTCAATACTTGTCAGAGTGAATACTTTAAGAAATGTGTGCTTGCATATTCTAATACACAGCTGTAGCTCAGGATTCTAATATTCCAACTTAGAATGTAATTCAGGGTACTAAACAAATTCTACTAATGTCTGATGTTTTCGGGTAAATGCCTAAGTTAAAAACAGCAACAAACTTCAATAATAAAAAAAATCCATATGTATACTTTTACAACTGTAAAAGTTGTAAGCCTTTTTGCATGCATTCTTATACAATTTCTGCAGCAGCCAACTTCTACATTAGTGCAAGTTTCTACAAATATGACTTCAATGCAGTTGCCACTTTCAAATATTTTCCGGAGTACTTAGTGGAACTACCAATACCAACTACGTAAATATTCTGTTGTATAACATAGGCTTTGGTTCCCTCTGTTTAAACTACAGAGAGTAATTTCCATCTAATTCTACCGTATCTTTCAGGTACAATTGTTACTGACGTTTGCACTAGGGCTGGCAGAGCCACAAAGTCGCAGGGATTTACTAAGTACTTTTCCGTGTTATGCTTTTAGGTGGTAGCACTAAAATGGGTCATGGCTGTAGAGATGGTAGTTAAGCAACATGAGGTCCAATTCTGTAAGCTCTGATCTATCATGGAAGACTTAGCAACTGGTTTGTTCTGGTTTTTATAGTGCTCGTCCATCTGCCTTAGATCTGGCTGACAGGTGTCTATCCAGGGTAACCCTGCAGCTGGACATCCGAACTAAAACATGTGAGAGTGGAAGGGGAGTTCATTGTGACAATTTGTCACTGTGAAACCTACACGGTTATCCACTGTCACAGTGATTATGCAGTTTTCATGGGACAATGAGCTTAGCAGTCGTGATATAGATGTTGTCCTTTATTTCTCAGATGGCAAACATGAAAAACAAAAAGTCAGTATACCTACTATCATGAGTAGAAATAAAAATCTCCTCAGTGAGGATTTAGAGATGGACAAGAGTGGAGGCTGGCCACGCTGACCTTGCATTCAGTTACATCTCCTTCCTGAAGGGCTCCATTTCTCCTTCGCCTCCCGCCATTGTTGGGTTACCATTGTTGGGTTGCCATTGTTGGGTTGTAAGAGCGTCTCCAGTACTCTGAAACATTATGACATGCTCTGTCACTCCTGCCTTCCAATATGGACCTTGTTCCCCACTTACTTTCATTTTGGCAGGAACCCTCTAACAATTCTGTGGCTGCAGTCCTTTAGGGTGAGCATTTAGCTCACCCCCTCTTTCTCTAAAATCATGCTATACAGCACTATGGAGAAGTGCCCGACCTCTGCCTTAGTGGAATTCTGAAGGTCTGCCTCCATCCCTACTTAGCTCCTTTGGTCTTTGACACAATGGTTATGACTATACATTTTAAAGGTAGCAAAGGAATAACTTTAAATGTACTAACTCTTTCTGTATTTAGCACATTTAGTATCAATAGATTCACTCTGAGGTACATAATTAGTATCCGAGATTTCTCTGAGAGCAAGGTATGCATAATAGTTGTCTTATCTGTGATTAGCCTTTCAGAGGGAACCATAAGCCAGGAACAAAAATTGTGGTCTGGTAGGCAAAGGAACTCTATTGTTCCTTTGAATCTTTGATAGAGATAGTATTACAAGTATTTTCCCTCCATTGTAATTTGTCTCATTCGTGGATGCCCACATACCGTTTAATAAGTGTTTGTATTGGAATGTTTGTAGGCAACGTCTAACGTATGCAGCATATCAGGTATGTGTTAGGAATGAGGTCTCAGCAGTGGATAACTACAATGATTTATTATTGTTTTAGGTGTCACACCCATGTAATCTCAGCACTGGTGACTCTGAATCAGGAAGGTGGCAAGTTAGAGTCTGGTGTGTTTTAGACCTTGTCACACACAAACAAATCAATTGATGATAATGAATAAATCAGATGAACCTTTTATGTTGGGCTCTCTATCTTTTGGTAAAATGAAGCACTCAGTTCCCTGGTGTTGCCTTGATTGTCTCCCAGGTTATCAGACGAGGGCACTTGCACCTGAGGATAAGTGCTTCCCTTTCTTTGGGTCCTTCTCTTGATGGGGATGTCTTCACTTACTGCTGAAAGTCTTCCTACCTAGAACTCTGACGAGACACAACCTGTTGTTATTTCCTTAACGTAACTCTAGTCCATAAAACAAACCGGGTGACCTTTGTGTGGCCTCCTCATCTGATAATCTATTCCAAAACACCTGTTTCTCCTCCTCCATCAAGGCCCCATGGACAGAACTATATAATTTGACTGCAAATCACCTGCTTTCTTAATCACACCTCCCCTCCTCCCTGCTTCTGTCTCATATTACAGAGCTAAAGGGATGCTCAGTTTCTAACCTTGTCACTCATCAACAGACACTGGCCTGACTGAAAAGCAGAATTCAAGTGTAATTTCTGACTAATCACACTTGCTTGTCAAATTAAATTCTGATGTGGCTCTGCCCCAGGTTGGGCAAGTGGCCACTCTGCAGAGAACCAAACAGGACCCAACAGTTCTTTTCTTCCTACAGTGTCCCTGCTCTTCCCTGGCACTCAGTCCCAGTAGGGTAAGAAATTCAGATTGGACTCTTTTGTGGAGCTTCTCTCTTTCTTTTTTTTTTTTTTTTCCATCCCATAAACCTTAGCACCTGAGTGGCTTCACTGGCTTCCTTTATTTATTCTGTGTTGTTTCTCTCTTTCTATCATGTAGCAAGCCCTGGTTGTTGTGGGCAGGAGTAACAGAGACTTTTTTGTTTGGCAGGGAAAAAAAAGAAAGAAAAAAAAGGAAAAAATGAAAGAGAAGAAAAAGATAAAGTAAAAGAAAGGAAAAAAAAAAGAGAAAAATTCTCTTCCTTGAAAACCTGCTTCAAAGTTTAATTATCTCACTTCAAAGTCCTCTTTGAAGTGTCAGGGAGTGAGTACACACAATCTTGTACTGTATTTATTTGGCCACCAATCATATGACAGTTTCAGGTCAACTGAGAAGGTTTTAGAGCGGTAGAAAATTCCGGTGATTTTCAGATATCTCTCTTTTTCTTGCCCAGAGCTGAAGGGCATTTTGTTTTATAGTAACAGCTGCTTCCTCCCCTTTTGCATGCTGTGCTTGTCTTCATGGACTCAAGGTTTATGGAGACCTTACTGAGTAGCCCACACTGTCCACATAACTACATGTGAAAAACAAATGGAAAGATACGGATCTTTAGCAGAGCGGACATGCCATACATTGCTAAAACACAACTCATCTGTGCAGTTGTTTTTGCACATTCACCCTGTTTGCTCTGCTTCTCAAAGAAAGGAAAAATGGTATTTATCCTTCCCTGTGTCCGTGGTGCAGGGGGAACCTCGCCACATGTTTCAGCTGAGTTTCAAAGGCTTCATCCTTTCATCCTTAAAAGAAGAAGAGAGGAAGGGAGGGAGGATGGAGGGAGGGAGGGAGGGAGAGAGGGAGGGAGGGAGAGAGGGACGGAGGGAGAGAGGGAGAGAGGGAGAGACAGAGAGACAGAGAGACAGAGAGAGACAGAGAGAGAGAGAGAGACAGAGAGAGAGAAAGGGAGGAGCAGGGCAGAAAGAGGGGGAAATAATCCTTTCATGAGACTGAAGTCTTCTTGGAACACCACATGGTAACTGACCTTCGGGAAAAGACAAAGAATAGTGCTGGCCTTGAGATTTCATAAAGTCTATCACACATTTTAAGAATTATGCCTTTTGAAAATTCGACAGCCCCTGCTCTATGAGGCTTTCTGATTCTAAATCTCTCCTGGAGAAATAAACCTTTCCTGCTGCACTCTGAGGCCTTTTGCTTGTTTTGTTTACAAAGCTTTTGCATCTGGGTGAGATCATTCACAGTACATTAAGTTGAGAAAAGCAAAGGTCTTCTGAGATTGTGTAATCTATGCGGGCCAGATGGCCCTGGTGGCTGAAGTACCTGGAGATGGAGTTCACCTTCCAGTGCCCTTTGCTAATGTGGGAGTCTGTCCAGGTTTCATAGTCCCATCTGTAGCATAGTACACTTAGGAGTCAAGTTATTAGAGGCTATCTCTGGAGGAGACTAACCTTGCCTCACAACAGAGCAAATATCACCATAAAACAGCACCTGTAGAGTGAAGACCACAGGCAGAGTGGATTTTTCCATCTCTATGGAGAAACACATTCTTTGAGACATTTCCTGTGTACTTCAGCTTTTGAATCATATTGCCCTTTATATTGCCAAAAGAAACAGGGAAGAGTTTTGATTTGTTCTCCCCAATGCTCTGTATGTCTTTTCAAGGTGAAGGATGCTACTGGCCAGTGAGAAATTTGGCCCTCCCTCAACTGACAGTGAGGTGTTGTCTTAGAGCCAGACGCTATAGCATCACTGCCTTCCCTTCTCCATCTAGGATTCTCCATGGATGGAGAATTTTGCATAAAAGATGTTGGGGAAATGTATATGCCATTATATTAGAGTTTCTATTAGTGTAATTTAAAAAAACAAAAAAACCCAAACCAAAACAACAACAAGAAAACCAAAAACAAAACAACAACAAAAAAAACCCCAAAACCCTGTAATTAAAAACAACTTAGTGAGAAAAGAATTTATTTCAGTTTGCAACTATCGGGTTCCATGTCATCACTGAGGGAAGTCAGGACAAAAACTCATGATGGGGGCCTGGAGGCAAGAACCGTAGACGAATGCTGCTTACTGGCTTGTTCCAATGGCTGGCTGAGCCTGCTTCCTTAAACAGCCCAGGACCAGCTGACCAGGGGTTGGAGCCACCGCAGTGAGCTGGGCCTTCTCATATCAATCATCAGTCAAGAAAATGCCTTGCAGACTTGCCTACAGGCCAATCTGGAGTCATTTTCTCAATGAGGTTCCTCTTCTCAAACTGTGTCAAACTGACCAAAGTAAACAAACAAACAACAACAACAACAAAACAACAAAAAGCCAGGTGATTGTGGTGCCTGCTTTTAATCCCACCACTCGGGAGGCAGAGGCAGGCAGATCTCTGTGAGTTCAAGGCCAGCCTGGTCTACAGAGTGAGTTCCAGGACAGCCAGGGCTACAGAAAGAGAAACCCTGTCTAGAAAAACAAACAAACAAACAAGCAAACATAAACAAAAAGCAAAAAACCAAAATCAAAACAAATCAACCAGGATAACCATCCTGAAACATTTGGTGGACTTAGGAAAAGCATGTCCAGATAGATTCAGGATGCAGAACAGCTCCTATCAAATCAGGTCTTGTGCATTACATTTTTCAATTAAGAAAGCATAGTGCATGAGTTGCTCTGCAAGGCAATGAAAATTGAACTAGGAACTAAGTTCATGAGTTGGAAATTCAGCTTTAGCCACAAAAATTGGCTCCCAAGTTCATAGAATGGAAACTTACGCCTGATCCATCCATCCTTAGATAGATGTAGATTCTGAATAGACGTAAGGGAAGGAAGAGTGAACAAGGCAAAACTACAGTGGGGTTTTAAAAGAATATCAACACTTAGGAGAAGACAATACCCCAAATACAAAGGATTATAATGTTAAATGAGACAAATGGCTGTCTAGAATACATTGGTGCTATTGGTCTTCACCAAGTATTGCAATGCGTGGTCTACAAATGGATGTTTTACACATTAGGCTAAGGTGAAAGCTGGAATTCCAGGTGACAAACTATGAATGGGCAACTTCCACAGAAACAACTAACTAGAAACCAATAGTAAGAAACAACAAATAAACACATCCTCAATGTGAAAACAGTATGAAATAGAACTGACTTCTTTTACACCAGGTCATCAGTCTAGAGGACAAACTTAAGATATTGAAAACCCCCTCAAGTCAGAGAGAGAGAGAGAGAGACAGAGAGAGGGGGCTTGTCAAAACAAAATGACAAAGGTCAAAAGCAAACCATTTAATTGATATTTATTTAGTACCTACTATGTTTGAGGCATATAGTGAACAAAGTAAATGAAAACAAATCAGAGCCATCTCATCCTGCAGAGCACTGCTCAGGAAGCATGGAACATGACAAACGGGTTTTGATCAGGAGGATCACCATGAATTTGAAGCCGGTCTGAGCTGCATAGCAAGTTCTAGGCTAGTTCCAGCTACAAAGTACGATGCTGTCTCAAGAAACCAAAGCGAGCAAACAGACAAAAGGGTCATTGACAAAAGGAAAGTTCCAAAATGAGGCAATTTCCTAGCATTAAACAATGCTGCCTTTGAAAAGTTAGAATTACAGAGAAGTGAACAGCAGGATTTAGAAGTGCCAATTTAATCCATGTAAAAAGGGTGGATACAGATAAGGCTGTTGTTCATGAGGGTGAATAGACTACAAGCCATATGATACCAGCTAATAATGGCTCAGGCAAGTTCTTGCTACACTAAGTGTGGTTCACAGTTGAGCATCACCCCAGAGCCTAATAGAGTTGGAAAAGAGTAAGGCCTATCCCACTTCTACTGAATTACAACAAACTTCTTAACAAGATCCCCAGGTAACTTGTGACCTCTGTTCACAAGCATATAGATGCTGGATATACAAAGAATATTTTATATTAATGAGGTACAGTTATATTACTATATATGTTCTCTCTGTATATATAAGTATCATTGTCCATTTTGAGCACTTATGAAGGAAGACTTACAAAATGCATAACTGGCCCATGGATCCAAACTCCTGTCTCCAAAAGGCACATATTATCTGATTCATATGCTCTAAAAACCAAATCAAAATTGAATTACACCAATTTACACCAACTAATTGGCAAGCACAAAACATAATTAAGTATCATCTCGGGACGCAATGAAGAGGCTCTGGAGATGGCTTGGTGGGTAGAGTGCTTCCCATGCAAGCTTGAAGATTGGAGTCTGGGTCCCTAGAACTCTAGGTAAATTGGACAGTTGTATCATCCTGCCTGCAATTCCAGTCAGAAGGCAGAGGTACAGAATCCCCAGAGTGAGCTGGCTAGCCAGAGTAGCTGAAGCAGCTGTTTCTGGAGCTGATGTGGTATCCTACCTCAATGTATAAGGAGTTGAGTGATTAAGGAAGACATCTGACATCTACGTCAAGACTCCTAAAAGTGTATGCACATGTGTGCACCACACACATGTTAGCATGCTCACTCACAAATGTGGAATAAAAAGAAAAGAAGCAATGAAAAACTGAACTTTTTAAGGAGCTACTTTTAGCCAGGATTATAAGACACTTCTGCCTGTATTCATAACAAAAGGCTTTAGTGAAAAGAACTATAATCTCTATATTTAGGTCAAGGAAATAGGAAAAACTAAGACTTAATAAGACAGGGAACACCAAGATGCACATGTTTGAGGGGGCAGAATCCATTCAATCACTTTTTATATGCGTAACTTATAAATCACCTTGTTTAATCAGCTCCAGTGCTGTCCCTGTGCTTTATTCTGATGCAGAGAGAATTGCAGCCCAGCTAAGGCCATTGACTACATTCTGTCCAGCCCACCCTGAAAATAGGCATTCACAATCATTGTCTCCCAAAACCGAGACTAAGTCTTCCAATTGATGTCTGCTCAATAGAGTGCTGTAGAAAGGCTCTAGTTTGGAATCCCCATCAGACCAACCTGACTTCACCCCAGGAAGAGAGGAAAAGAGGGCTTTCGTCTTCCTCTCATGGTTCCAGGGCAAGTTAGACGGGCCTATTGTGCCCTTAAACAGTTTCATTCCACCCTGGCTCAGGACCCAAAGCACAAGCTTCTTGCTATTCTTTATGAACAAATAAAATATGTGATATTCTAGATTATTGCTGTTTACCTCTCTTACTGTTTAAGAGTTATCAGATGATGCCCAACCCTTGGTACACTTTATTTAACAACACAAGATAAAATTATTCGGCACACCTTTTCCTATAAAGAAACGTGAGCTATGTGACTGTGCCAGGAGAATGGAGTAAACCTATTCATAGCAGCCAAGCAGTCTGCAGATTCCATGAAATCCATATCACAATTCCAAGGAAATGCTTCACAAATGCAGAAAAAGTGTCTTAGAACATACATGAGACTTTGCAACATTGAATCGCCAAAGCAGTCTTAAGAGAGAAGAACAAAATTGGAGTCATCACATTTCCTGATGACAAAACGTATTACAAAGGTATAGAAATCGAAACAGTATCTGGGAGGGGAGATAACTCGGTAAGCGAAGTTGGTCTCCAGAACCCACATTAAAAGCAACGGTAACTAGGTGTGCTACGGAGGTAGAGAGCATGTCCATCATCACCAGGAGGTGCTCACCAGATGGCTTACTTGGCAAGTACCAGACTAGTGACAGATTTTATAAAATTCACCCCCCTAAACAACTACAAGAAGCAAAAACATGGATAGCTCCTGAAGACAGACACCTGAAGTTGTCTCTGGCCACCACATATATGCACACACACTAGCGTGCATGCATGCATACATGTACCTACACACCTACATACACACAAACATATACCACTATGCGACTACATAAAAGCAGATATAAGGACAAATGGAACAGAAAAGGTATCCCAGAAATCAACACACATTCATGATCAACTAACCTCAGCAAGAATGTCCAGACACACAATAGGGGTGGGGTGCCCCTCAGTAACTGAAGCACAGTATAACTTTAACTACACACAGAAGAATGAGACACAAAAATCCAATGGGTTAGTATTAAGTGTAACACGAACCTTACACCTTTTTGAGCTTCATAAGTTTAGTTACCTCTTAAGTCTTTTAAAAAAATTATTTTATTTATTATTATTGTGTTGTTGTGTGTGTGTGCAAGAGAGTGCCCCAGTATGGTGTGTGAGTGGCACACATGCCCCATTGGAGGTGGAGGTGAACTCTCTCCTCTTTCTAACCCACGGTTCTAGGGATCGAATTCAGTTATTCAGATTTGAATGGCAAGTGCTACCGGGACATTTCACTGGCCAACTTCCTGACTCTAAATAGAGTTTCAATTCAGAGGGAAAGCCACGAAACAGGCATGTTGTCAATCATTGTAACATCTATTTAATGTTTGTAGCATTCAATGTGGCTGCGATTTTTATTTTTATGTTTTCTTTCTAACTTATCAGAATGTCTCTCTCTGGATAGTGGCTGTAAGGCCTTAAAAGGAGATAGTCTCTGGGAGTACCTCCCATTGGAAATTAGGTTCAGCATCCACAAGGTGACAAGACCACTCAAGGGGAGGAAAACCAAACCCTTCTTTAATGTTTTTAGTGATACTGTATACCACATGAATTAGAATGAGCCTGGACCTCATCCTAGTTAAACAAAAAGACGACCCAACTTGAAGAAAAATGGGGGAAAAGAACCTTTCAATTGTGAAACTCCAGTCAGAAAACAGGTCAAAGCTTTCATATTGGATTTGGCAATTTTTCATGTTTTTATAAGTGTGTGTGTGTGTGTGTGTGTGTGTGTGTGTGTGTGCATGTGCGCGCATGCCACGGGGTGGATGTAAAGGTCTGATGACAGCTTGCACGAGTGAGTTCTCTTCTTCTATCGTGTATGGCTCCAGGGATCAAATTCAGGTCATCAGCCTCGTAGGTAATAACTTTACCTTCCAGTCATATTGCTAGACAGCAACCATTTCTTGACTATGACATCAAACCCATAGGAGATAAAACAGCAAGAGACAAATAAGATTACACAAAGCCTCAGCCCCACACAAGAACTACAATCAACTAAGAAATGCTGAAAGCATGAGAAACAGTCTTTCCCAGGGAAGAGCACACCAATACCTTATCCAATACCAAATGATCAGCCTGGAAAACATAGTCAGAGAAGTAATATTATACAGATTTTCAGGTTGCATTTAGGAAGATATATGTATACACATATATGTATGTAACAGCAATTCATGAAAAACAAGGCCATGAATTTGAAAGAGAGCAAGTAGGGGTATGTAGGAGGAAGGAGAAAGGGGAAATAATGTAATTAATTATACTATAATCACAAAAATATACTGTTTCAATCTTGCAAGATAAAGATTTATGGAGGTGTACTTTAATAATCTGAGTAAAGGTAGCATTACTGAACACCACACCCAAAATGATTAAAATGGTGACTTTTATGATGTTTTACTATAATAAAAAAAAGCATCCAAGTTGAACTTTCAGACATGTAGATTAAAACACTCTCCATGAAATCAATAGTAGACTATATGCTACAGAAGGAAAAAAATTATTGAGTTTAGAAGAAAAAGAAAACTAGAAGCTATCTCAAGTTAAATATAAGAAAGAATGGCAAAAGGACTAGAGAAAGGTGGGTTAATGCCTAGAGGAGCAGGGTGCCAAACTACAATCCCTGAGAAAAAAAGGAGTGTAAATATAACTGAAGATTATGACTGACAGACGTATCAAAGAAACTAGGCTGTTTATTTTGCAAAGATAAAAGCTCAGGGACAGTATAGAAAGTCACCTTTAGGTGCAAAGAAAGTCTGATGTGGGGACAAAAGACCAGACCCATTTTGGAGTCTGTGGAGCTTGCTCAGAAGAGCTAGGGACCAGAAAGAGGCAGCTGAGTCTAATGTGACCAACAGCTTCCAAAACCACCTTCTTTCTCTGTTGAAGTGAATTTGATCATTCTTCCTTGGTCTGTTTCTATATTACATTTGTATTCATGTCTACTTGAATCCTTTGTTTATTTATTTCCCCAGCTGTTAAGTATAATTAGGGAAGAACTGTGATTTATTGGACTTGGAGATGTTCTGGCAGAAATTACACACTTTGGCAGACCACAGTGGAGCAAAGTCCAGCACCTGATGGGAGGGGTGGGTATCTCCTTGGACGACTTCTGCAAGGGTCTCCAAACCAGTGGTTAGGACTGTTTGGCAAGCTGTAGAGCACACATTGTTCTCTGGCCCTTTTCCAACAGCTCCATCTGTTCTGAAGTTTGACAATAAAGACACACCAGCTTCTGCGAGGTAAAGTGACCCACTTGGAAGGATCAGAAGAAAGTGTATTAAGAAGAAACCTTGTTTTTCTAGCTCTGCTTTGAACCCACCAGTCTTTCAACTATCCCTGTACCATCTTGTCTATAAACAAAGGGGTTCAATTTGAATAAATGTGAAGACATTTCCAGCTCTCTGTGCCTATAATTCCAAAATGTTTTCTTTAACAGTTTAACATCTGCTCACCACATACTGTTCATTGACTTCCATCCCAGATTTCAGTTTCTTTTGGTCTGGTTTGGATTTTAGATTGAAGAATTTGGGTAATCTCTTTCAGCCTGGCATACACCTCAGGTTGTTCAATGTTGTATAGACAGAGAAGACTGGGACGTGTTGGGAGTGTTAGTGGATACAGAAGTAAAATGACAAGTGTCAAGGGATCTCCCTTTCACACAAATTAAGCACAGAGTTTTCTTGTGTAAATTGTGAAAGACAACATTGGTGAAAACACACTTTCACAGGTGAAAATGATAACCACCTTCAATCCATCCTTCTGCTGGTACACAGGCATCAAACCAATGCTCTGCTCTGAAAATGTACAGTTAATAATGACAAAGAGAGTGAGCCCTTGTGTGGGCATCACTGATTTCTTTTTTTCTGTCTTCACAGAAGACTTTCTTTAGGCTCACTGATCTTATCCTCTTGTCTATCAGCCTGTGCCCAAATCAGAAGTGCCATGGTGAGAGCCACGGGGCTCTGAAAGCTCATAACTGAGGAAGGAAGCGGCCTTTGTCATGGAGCTCCTGTTCCTCAACCATCCTCACACTGACCTAAATTTATCCTATAGCCTCTTGGGGAACTATTGTCCAGCTTTACCACAAGGCAGTGGAAGAGTCCACTGGTGTCCTCAGGAGCAGAGTCATTCTTCCCACTCTATGGCTTTCCATACTTCACCAAGCAAGGGGGCAGAACATGGAATTGTAAATATTCTCCCTAAGGAAAGAACTTGGTGATTCCCACCTTCTTTTTCTTCTTGAGATCTGTAAATGCAACTAGTGTCCTGGTCATTTTATGTTCCCAGAAGCATGGACAGCACTAATTCTGGAAGCTCAGCTCTGAGCTGGTACAACTCCAGGCAAATACCACCTATGAAAGGATTCTTAAGCAAGGAGTCTTCAAGTTCTTAAATATGAGAGACTGGTTGAGTTCACGGGCCTGACAGCCAAGGGACGGATATGGTAAGCCCCACTAAGACTTCCAGGTTTCGGGATGGTCTGAAGCCCCCACTTTCTGACTCTAGGGAGAAGTGTAACGGTAAAGGGAAACACCCTGACACACTTGAGAGTTTTCTCCTCTCAGTAGATATTCTCCATGTTACAGTACCTCCATGGAATAGTACTAAGATCAATGTCTGTTTGGGCTGCTACCACAAAATACGGTTACTGAAAGTTGGTGCATAGACAATGGAAACTGATAGGAGATAAGCATGCTCAGCGGTTGGTGGATGCTTGGACGCTCTCTTCCTGGTTGTACATAGGCACTTTTATATGCTGGGGGATGTAAGTGGGGTTTCCCAGGCTTCTTCATGAAGTCACTGAACCCATTCAAGAGCATTATCTCCATGGACCAATCCTCTCCCAAAGACTGTATCTCCTAACACCATTACTTTGGGGTTTAGCAATTCAACATATAAATTTTAAGGGGGACACAAAGATTCAGAACATAGAAAATTTTTCACAAGCAGAAATAAGACATGTTGAGATATTAATCCATCCAGAAGGGACTCCTTGGGATCTGGGTATACTCCGTGGACCCAAACATACATTAATAAAATAATGCCAGCTCTAGGAGTACTTGCCTACAATCCCAGTACCAGGGAGGCCAAGGCAGGAGGATCACCATGAATTTGAAGCCAGTCTGAGCTGCATAGCAAGTTCTAGGCTAGCCACAGCTACAAAGTAAGATGCTGTCTCAAGAAACCAAAGCGAGCAAACCGACAAAACTAAGAGACAAACGACAGATGCAAAGCAAAACAATAACGCAAACAGGATGCTCATGGGACTTTCACAGCTGGACTTGAACCGGTATGTATGCAACAACTGGACAGCCCGTGGTTGGAACATGGAGGAGCTGGAGCAGCCAACATCTCCCAGAAGTGGGTCAGACTCTCATTTTCAGTGCACCAGCCATGGGGCACTAACTTCACCTTTACCCAGCAGTAGCCCCTAGGACTCCCTGAGAAGCCCCATCCCCAATTCTCCTGTTCAGAGTGATGAACAGCACTGAGTCTTTAGACTCAGCGGTCAGCTTCGCGCCTGGATGCTGAAGTGGAGCATGAGCGGTTAGGAGCCAAAGGCTCAAAAGGCCACAGCAGAAGGAAGCCCTCACCCTGATGGAGTGAGCACATGCCCCACAAGTCACTGTCCTTTCGGAAAAGGACATAGCTTTCATAGCCTTCAGAGCTCCCAACTTCTGGTCATGAGACATGTCTCCTTTCTTATCCAGCTCCATGTTCTAGCTGGGAAAAGAAGACAAGTTCTCTTGCTGTACACAATGTCCTAAGAAAAAAGTTCCCTTCAGACTTCTACGACAGTCACTTTTGCTGTGTGGCTAAGTTACTGAGGCCAAAGGACCAACACAGACATTTCCCTACCCAGTCAACAGTTTCCATTGTGACCAAAGCAAACGTCTCCGTTGCCTTCCTAAAGAGACTCCTGAGTTAATTGACAATGTTGCACCACTTTCAAATACCCCTTTAACTACTCCTGAAATGCAGTGTGACTTTGTTCTAGAAAAGCATAAAAAGGCTGGCAAGGGTATCTTAAATCCCACATCTAATCACCTCCCCCAAGAGAACTCATGGCTTCATGCAAACAGTTAGGATTCCTAACTGTAGGCACAAACCCTCACGTTGTGAATATTTGCTCAAATGGAACCAAGTATGTCCTGGTGATTTGTCTTGTATTTTTTTTTAAATGATCTTACACCTCACTCTTTTTTTTTAAGATTTATTTATTTGTTTATTTATTTATTTATTTAATGTATACAGTATTCTGTCTGCAGGTATGCCCAGGACACTGAATTTCATTATAGATGGTTGTGAGCCACCATGTGGTTGCTGGGAATTGAACTCAGGACTGTGGACCCTGACTGAATCCATCTTCAAAAAAAGATTCCATTTCATATTAAGTTTGACTCAGAGCTGACCTCCAGTTCCAGAACAACAACCAAATGTACCCGACCTTGTATTCCGGGGTGTTCCCTCGTCATCACCAGACAGCTCACTCTGCGTAAGCACCCAAAGAGTCTAAACAAACTTTCTGATGGTCAAGCTGACCACAGCTGGTTAGTCAGTAACAACGAGCCAATCAGAAATGGACATGACTAGCTACCCAAATGTCATCCAATCATATGGTAAAGAACCTGCTTCTTTGTCTAAGCCCCTATATAAACTCTGTGCTTTTGGGTCTGGGGGCTCTCAACTCGAACTGTTGTGTCAATGAGAATTGAGACTTCAAGCTCTGAGCTTGAATAAACAACCCTAATGTATTTACATCAGAGTTGGCTCCTGGGTGGTCTTTGGGGTCTTGAGAACCAGGCAGAATAGGACCTCTGGAAGAGCAGTCAGTGCTCTTAACCTCTGAGACATCTCTCTAGCCCCCTGTCTTGTATTTTTAAGCCCTTGGTAGCTGAAAGCTGAACTAATTATACACAGGGTACCCTGTACTTTAAAGGTTAATGGTTAATAATACAAGTCAGTTTGCTCTTGACTTTCTCTAAGACTGATTGTAGATAAGAGTGAAACCATCTAATACTAGATCCAATGTCAATAGACCTCACTGTCAATATTAACTGACATTCAGCCTGTATTAACCACAAGCCTTTGACAATTGAACATAGCCAATTAAATCCCACATCTAATCACCTCCCCCGAGAGAACTCATGGCTTATGTGGCCCCTTGTGTGGGCCTTAAAGGTGTAATATAAAATACTTATCTCCAAAGTAATGTTCAAAGTAATTGCCTTTAAAAAAATTTTGTCAGGTTCTAGGGTTGAGGAACAGTCTCAGTGGGTAAGAAGAGTGCTTGCTGTGAAAGCAAGAAAACCAGACTTCACATTCCCAGCCCCCACCTAAAGGTCACCTAAAAGCCAGGCATGGTTGCATCTGCCTGTAACCCCAGTCCTGGGGGTAGAAAAAGGCAGATCCTAGGAGTTTGCTGGCCAGCCAGGCTAGATGAAACAGTAAGCTTCATGTTCAGTGAGAGATCTTGCCTCAAAAATGAAGGTGTAGAACAAAGTGGAGGACATCTAACACTCGCCTCTGGTGTCCACATACACACCCTGGCATGTGCCCCACATCTACGGTATGTGAGGCTCCAACCTTGATTGTCAAGGAGCAAGACTGTTTACTTACACTTTTCAGAGAAAGAAACTGGGTGCTAGATGGAGAAACAGAAAGACACTACACAGTGGAGTGTGGGTATGATCTGAGGTGGTATAAAATCCAAGCTTGCTTCATCCACAGTGTGTGTCCTGGGTGAGAAAATGGAGTCCTTCATCCTGGCCCTTCAAGATTCCAAACTCATTCACAGACACATGCATCAAACATTCCAGTTACAGAAGGGAAGGTAGTGAAAGGGAGTTTCAAATTTCACATTTACTCTAATTTCTCTGTAGAATGCAGCTTGCTAAATCCTGAGGCTTACTGCACTGGTTCGGTTCCTTGCTTTGTGGAAGGAGGGGCAGGAGCTAGTTTAGATTTAAGCAAG
The DNA here is from genome assembly GCA_907164525.1 of Lophiomys imhausi. Lineage (NCBI taxonomy): Eukaryota > Metazoa > Chordata > Mammalia > Rodentia > Muridae > Lophiomys > Lophiomys imhausi. The sequence continues at coordinate 5,835,875 of CAJQZJ010033927.1, forward strand.
CTTGTGTGTTTGTCATATGCTAACACTTTTGAGGGAAATAAAGTAATCAAACTGCTTTTGGCCGGGCAGCCTGAACTCAATCTAGTAACAGTTGTTCGTTTTGGGGTTTTTTGTTTTTTGGTTTTTCTGATCAGAGTTGAGGAACAATGCGTTACTTGTGCTTATAATAATGAGGAAAATAGCTATTGCATTACCTGAAGTTCATGTGGAGTCTATCACGATGAACAGGTTGCAGTGCATCTCATGATTGACAGACTATAGAAATGATACCTGAAAACAGAACCTTATTTCTCATAATTGAAAGGAGACTCAGTCAGGTTTAATGGAGTAGAATTGGCTTTTGACTGGTGGGTGATTTGAACAGCAATTCTATTCCATTTTGTCCTCTGCTTCTGGCAGGCGGCCCTCATTTGTGGTTCTGACTCTTGCCAAATATGGTAATCCTCTTCTCTCCCCTTGCCCTTCAGGTCAAGGGGCAGTAACAGTGTCCCTTTATCACAAGGCCCTGGGTCCTTTATCATCCCCTTAATGTGACTGACCTTGACTACACACAGAAAAACTCATTAAACTATTTTTGTTTGAACTCTGACTCCAGCAGCCACCCTTCGAGGTACCTGACCCAGAGTTCCTTTCTGCCTTCTGGCTGCAGGCAGTTACCTAAGGAAAACTCAGGTTTCTGGCCTGTCCCCCTAGCACTTCACTGGGAGGTGGTGCCAGTGACGGTGGGGGTGGGCGGGGAGGGCATAAAATGAAAGTCCAGGCATCGCTGAACTAAAAGCCACGTTTTCAGCCTGGATTTATTTAGAACCTGGAGGCGAGTGGAGTGGAGTGCTAGACTAAGGAGAACACTCCTGTGGGGGTGGGGGGGGGGGAGTTGAACAAGAGTAAATGGAGCCACTGAGAAAAGGGTGTGGAATCACAGTAGAGGAGAAAACATCGTCGTCCTACTCCAATGGCTCCCTCGGTCCATGAAATTGCCTGTAACCTAGACAGCGGTTTATGGACTGAACAGACCATTTGAAAAGTAGGTTCCACTTCCACACACTACATGAACAAAGTGGGAGGGTGTGTATTTTACAGGGTGCTCCATTGGTCCCGTAGTTCGGGGGCAGGGTTGTTTCTATTAAGCACAAAATTTTCCTCCGTGGCTTCATTTTCCTGAATTCTATTGGGAAAGAGAAACAAAACTCAGCAGAAAGTTTATTCCCACACATTGTGTGTGTGTGTTTGTGTGTGGGGGGGGGAGAGGAGAGGGAGAGAGAGGGAGAGAGAGAGAGAGAGAGAGAGAGAGAGAGAGAGAGAGAGAGAGAGCTCACAAGCAGTTCTACATTTCTTCCTAGATGACCTGGCCAGTTTGCTTTTCCCGTATTTAGCTCCATACTGCCACCTTCTGGTCTTTTAGAGAACCTGCAGAAGAAACCAGTCCTTCATGTACACATGTACTCTAGAAACTGTTGGACTGAAGGAACAGACGCATGAACATAAAAATGAAGTGTGACAGAATCACATGAACCCAGGTTCACTAAAAGACAGTAGGGCATCTGATCAGACACACCAACCATCAGAAACCAACAGGGGATGCCTTAGGCACCAAGACAGCCAGCTGGTTGTGATTGGCATGGGAAGAGGGTCCAAAGTAGCTGTCTTCCTCTGGGTGGGGCTTCTAAGAAGACATTCCCACAACAGGAAGTTCTTCACACCTTTTAAAAGACTTCATTTTAATGTGTGTGTGTGTGTGTGTGTGTGTGTGTGTGTGTGTCTGGCATGTGCGTGGCTCCTCTGAAGACTTGAAGAGATCAACAAATTCCCTGGAAATGGACTTACAGACTGTCGTGAGCCACCGAGCATGGGTGCTAGAAACTGTACTCAGACCCGCTGAAGATCAGTATCATTCCTGACCGCGGAGCCATTTCTCCGGCCCCCGCCAAAGGCACCTTATTACCATGAGATCAACTGTGGTTGAGTCTTCTGCTTTGGAAGGACTCTACAAATGTTAACCTCCCAGCTATATTCAAGGCCACTCTGATGATGTACTTTTTTTCTGTTCTTAAGAACATGATAGCCTCACCTTGAACAATTTTGCTATTTTCTGTTTCCTCACAGGGTCAGAAGCTAGCCCCTCCCTGGAGAAGGGGTCTTAGAGCACACGCTAAGACAATCATGCTTGGGTCTCTAATCGGGGGTCCCGCCCTGTTTCCTGAGCCAACTCCTCAGGGAGCTTAAGCTGCACATGACAATTTACTAATAATAGCATTGTCTTCTGCTTTAGCCTTACACGGGGAAAGAGTGAAAGGCCAGAGGAGAGTAAGAAAGAGTTCCTGCTCTCATAGCAGGGAGGGGGAGGAGGTGAAGCTCTGAGCCCTGGCTCCTGAGCACACCTGTGGAGGCATTACCGATGCCCTTTCAGGTGGCATTCTGTTCCTTCTGCTCCTTCATTAACAAACATCAATGGTGCTCACACAGGGAGGACGCACACTGACCAGGGCACCTCATGCTTGCAGGCTTCAGGGGTAAAGGTGCTGGGAAGGGCTTTGGTTCTGCCGCCTTCTTTGCTCTTGAAACAAAACAAAACAAAACAAAACAAAAAACAAAACCTAACAACAACAACAACAACAACAAAAACATCCAAAAAACCCAAAACCCAATGTTTGGTATTTTTAAGAACAGAAAAGAGAAGCACTTGAATGAACTACTCTGGATCTATTCTACAGGAGGCAAGGGTGCACATTAGATTGCTGGAATCTTGGTGAAAGGTGCAGGGACAAGAGGAGGAAGAGGAAGAGGAGACTGACTCCTTCATGTTCCTCTGGGATCCATGAGATGTAGAAATGGGCAGCAAGGGAAGGTCCACATGGTGTCCAGGTTTTCAGTTTGAGGGAGGGAGCCTCAGGTGCTCGGGCCACAAGTTTGAGAACACAGGAAACAGGAAACTGTGGACAGAATGAAGGGTTGAGTTGAATTTCACCAGCTTTCAGATTTACCCACACAGGGAGGTCACAGTGTCATGCTATCTTCAGGGCAAAGTGCTGGGCATGGACTCTCAGTGATGCTTCATCTGTGCAAATTTTGGAAAGGAGAAAAAACTGGATTAAAGTTCAAAGAGAACTTGCGTTCGAGGTCTCCTGTGTGGAGTGGGGAGATTTCAAGGGATGACTAGCTAGCTATTTTCTCTTTTAGAGCCTCTTCCTGTTCCTGGAAATATTGTCTAATGACTGACACCAAGAAACATGTCTTACTGGCCCTCTACAAGTCCTCGGTGGGGTAGCCGTGGGCTAAATGACCCTCTGATACAGTGGCCACCTTGACTACTGTTAGAACAATGGCTCTTGCTTGTGAGTTAGCAACTTGAAGAAACTTGTAGAAAGAAATGAAAGACACTTTTCTTCAAACAAGATGGAAGTTCTTAGGTCTTTTTATTTTCAAAGGGATGACAAAGGGAGGACGCTCAGCATGCAGTCATGAGGGCCTGAGTTTAGACTGCTAGAACCCACATAAACCTGGGTGTGGTAGTGAACAACGATTCACTATAACCCAGCCCTGCTTACAGGCCACCTATCCTGTGGTGGTGAACCCTGTCTCAAACAAGGTGGAAAGCAGAGACTAACACCAGGTGTTGTCTTCTAACCTCCACACACACTTACTATGGCATTCACAAATACACACACACACACACACACACACACACACACACACACACACAGAGAGAGAGAGAGAGAGAGAGAGAGAGAGAGAGATTTTTTAAGATGTGTTTATTTATTAGGTATACAGTGTTCTGTCTGCATGTATGCCTGTAGGCCAGAAGAAGACATCGGATCTCATTATAGATGGTTCTGAGCCACCATGTAGTTGCTGGGAATTGAACTCAGGACTTCTGGAAGATCAGCCAGTGCTCTTAACCTCTGAGCCATCTCTCCAGCCCAAGAGAGATATTTTTAAGGGGGAATAGTCCAAATCAGGATCAGAATTCTGCCAGGCTAAGCACCCTCTAGGTAATAGGAATAAAATGGGGCTCTGCCTAGTATCAGGAGCAGCACCCTAGCACCCAGACCTCCTGTCATTTTGTCTGAGGGATTTAGCCCTCCATTACACTAATCCTCTTGAGTTTTTCTTTTGGATGTAGACAGGTGCTTCCCTAAACCTTCAGTGGCTTGCTTGGGAGAGCCCATTTCTCATCCCTAGACTGAAGCACTAGATTAGAAGAAAGGTATTAAGAGTTTAATTCATTTTTATTCCTGAGGATATACTCCTTGATCTCAGTTTTAGAAATAAGGAGCAGTAAGGAGAAAGAGCCCTTATTGTAATCATAGCCTTTGAGAGCTGGGATTATGTGGGAATGGTGGGGTGGGAACTGGAAATAGGGTTTCCGTTCAAGGTGGAACTGGATCAAACTGGGCTTCCTGCCAATCCCCCATGGCGTGAGGCTTTGACTGGAGTCATGATCTACAGTGTTTGCATGGCTTCTTACTTGTTTGTTGTATGGGAACGTTTGTTTTACAACAGGTCTTACTAGACGATTTACACTGTGTTTGACATATATCAGGTAGTTGTATAATTCTGTCGTTCTTTGCCAACACTTGCGTTCAAGCTTAAGCTGGTGAAGTTAAAAACATTACCTTTATGGTTTTTCAAATATGTAACTGCAAAGTCAAGTAAGCATTATTTGTAATGCTGTCTTAAACCTTAAGTGAAATTCGTATTTATTCACCACAATCTAAATCAAAATTTAGGATGGTTGAATAGCTTCAAGAGCAGTTGTCAAGAAAAGACCTTGTTTCTTCAGTTTGTTGACAAATCTGATAAAGTGTTTTATGAGTAGGAAAACCGACACAATCAGGAACAAATAACTCATTCAGTCCATTGTTGAATCACTGCGAATGTTTGCATAGTATCCACTGGACACAGAATCTTCTACTAGGTCCCCTTTGAAGACAGAACTTGGAGAATAAGCTTTCTACAACTCTGCACACATAAGTGAAGGAGTAACTATGAGGAGAGATGCTCACCTCTTCAGCCACTTCTTCAAAGGTGTCTGGCAATGTGAGAAAAATAGTGGAAAAGACCACTGAGCATACGACTGAGTGTGTAATACGAGTCTCACGTTTCTTCATGAGGGCAATCCAACCTCTGAGGGATCAAGGAACAAGCTGATGGAGAGATGCATCTACCCAAAGCCGATGGATACCGTAGATTTGTTTGTGAAGCTTCTGTTATTACACAGAAATACAATCTTATATGTAAAGAGAAGTCAGGCAAGGCATGAAAACGTGGTGGTGACTAGAGCTGAGGTGGTGTGCCCAGGGGCAATGACAGAAACCTATGGGGGTCTTTTTCATCCTTAATGTTAAAATAATTTCACATCAACACTGGCATTCATCAGAGCACATGACAAAGCTGATTATTGAATGAAATGAATGCATTAAAATGCCCATAGGAACTGATTTTTTAAAAAGCTTCATCAGTGTAAGAACCACTATTGACAAATACCAATCATACTGGAATTCTTGAAGTTTGCAGAAGTAGGGCTGGGCGTTGTGGCGCATGCCTTTAATCCCAGCGCTCGGGAGGCAGAGGCAGGTGGATCTCTGTGAGTTCAAGGCCAGCCTGGTCTACACAGTGAGCCCAGGACAGCCAGGGCTACACAGAGAAACCCTGTCTCGAAAAAACAAAAAAAAAAAGAATTTTGCAGAAGTAAATGGTGAGCCTTTACTAAGAGTCCCTTCCTAAATGATCCTCCAGCTCCTCCCAGATTCCTCCTTCTCATGTTCCCACTCCAAATTTGACAACTTTTTAATAATAATAATAATAATTTATATATTACTAATTAATCCATAATAAAATTAATATAACTATATATTATAATCATATAAATTTATTCATATAATATAATACAGTTATATAATAATACAATTATAATCATTTTTATTATTATAACCCATTGAGTCCAGTTAGTGCTGTCTGTATACACATGGTGTAGTCTGATCCACTGAAGCATGGTGAACCAACCATGGACCTCACCCCTAGAGAAAACTGACTCTGTTTCTCCTACCAAGCCATCCATTGTCAATATCTCTTTGGTAAGGAAGGGAGGTTCGTGTATCTTTCACCCACCTTGATGGAACATTCACATGCCTAGTCTGTTTTTTTTAAACATTTAAAAAATATATTGTTTCCTAAACAACTTAAAATTTAACTGTGAGACTATATCTAGTCTCACAGAGACCACATCAGAGACCTAAGATGTTTTTAAGTTGGTAATGCAAGTTAGGATGGAAACTGAGTTAGGTATAGAACCTTAAACTCATGGAGATAGATGATAGAATATTAATATCAGTTGCTAAATATGTATGGACTAGACATTGGGAAAGTATGTTATACCTTATAATTTTCATAATTGTGGCCTAATTATAAAAAAAAAAAGAATTGTGAGTTCTGGGAAAAGGAGGAGAGGGTGGGAGGGTAAGATTGTGATGGAGATGTAACTTGAAGAAATAAATAAACATTAAAAAATATGTTGTTTTTGGTTGTGAGTCCATCTTTCAATAACTGAACCATCTCTTCAGTCCATGGACTGGACATTGGGAATGTATATTAGACCTTATAATTTTCATAATTGTTGCCTAATTGTTCTTATTGTTTTTTATTGTATTTGTTATAAGAAAAAGAGCCTTTTATTGGACTAAAGGGGGAGCTTGCTAGAGGGAATAAAGATACACCCTAAATTAAAAAAGAAAAAGAAGATAAGAGGTTGAGGGGGAAGAGGGTAGGAGGGTAGGACCGGGAGAGGGAGGAAGGGGGGGGGGAGCAACTATGATTGAGATGTAAATTGAAGAAATAAATAAATGTTTTAAAAATGTGTTGTTTTTACTTTTTATACAATTTATTTGTTCATATTTTCCCTTTTCCCAACTTCTTGTAGACACACCCCATCCCTTACCCCTCAATTTAAAATTTTCTTTAAAATTTACCCCTCAATTTCATGATCTTTACCTCTCTTTCAAAAAATTAATTAAAAAAATAAAAAACACAAAGAAATAGAGAGACTCCTTTGCGTTGGTCAATGACTCCTGAGCATGAGGCCTTCTCTGCAGTATGATTGATATGCCTAGTGCCTCTACACTAGAGAAAACTGATGTTCCTTCTCCTAGCAGGTATAAACCCCAAATAACTTCATGGTTAGGGGTGGTACTTTATTTCCATTTAATCTTATCTGTGCTGGAGTTTTGTCTGGTTGGAACTTGTGCAACTCTTGTACACGATGTCATGGTCTCTGTGAGTTCATATGTATATCAGTTCTATTGTGTTATGAAGATTTATAAATTGTGTTCAATTTCTGGCCATTATTTATAAAACAGCAATGAACAGGAATGAGCAAGTACCTCTGTAGTAAAATGCAGAGTTCTTTGGATATATGTCTAAGAGTCGTATAGTTGGATGTTTTGGTAGATGTATTTTCAGCTTTTGGGGGGAAACTTCATACTGATTTCCACAGTGACTATACCAGTCTGCACTCCAACAGCAATGTATAAGTTTTCCCCTTTATCTCTATCTAGGCAGCAGCATCTGTTGTCATTTGTCTTATTATTCTTGGCCGTTCTGAATGGGATAAGATGAAATGTCAATGTGATTTTAATTTGAATTTACCTGATGGCTAAGGATGTTGAATATTTTTAAGAGTTTCTCAGGCATTTGTGTTTCAACTTTTGAGAACTTTCAGAAAAATAACAATACACAATTAACACACAAAAATTAATATTCTTCCTATAAAAAAGGACAAATGTACTGATAAAGAAATTAGAGAAACAATACCTTTCACAATATCCTCAAAAGTATATTGGAATAACTCTAAGAAAGTGAAAGAGACTTGTATAATAAAAACTTTAAGACATTGAGGAAGATGGAAAAATCTCCCATGCTTGTGGATGGGTAGGATAAACAGTACGAAAACAGCCATTCTACCAAAAGCAATTCCCATCAAAATTCCAACACAATTCTTAACAGAAATTGAAAAACAAAACTTAAACTTTGTGTAGAAACACACACATACACACACACACACACACACAGAGAGAGAGAGAGAGAGAGAGAGAGAGAGAGAGAGAGAGAGCAGGCTAGTCAAATCAACCCTGAACAATAAAAGAACTACTGTTCCAGATTTCAAGTTGTATTACAGGACTATAGCAATTAAAAACAGCATGGTATTGGCATAAATATAATAGAACTGAAGGCCCAAGAATAACTCCATATACATACAGATACCTGATTAATCTTTTTTTATAAAAAAGCCAAAAATATGAACTAGAGAAAAGACAGCATCTTTAACCAATGGTACTTGTCAAACTGATTAGCTTCATGTAGAAGAATTAACATAGATCCATATCTGTCACTCTGCACAACAACTCCAGATGGATCAAAAGTCCCCATGTCAGATGGGACACCTTGAATGTTATAGAAGAGAAAGTAGAGAACAGACTTTAACTCATTGGCACAGGAAAGGATTTTCTGAAGAGGACTCCAATAGCACAGGCATTAAGACTAATTAGAAATGGAACCTCATAAAAGTTTACGTGCAGTGAAAAACACCATCATTCGAGCAAAGAGGCAGCCTACATGATGGGCAACATGTTTACCAGTTAAACATCTGACAGAGGGTTAGCAACTAGAATATGCAAAGGACTAAAAAAATGTGAACATCAAGAAAACAAATAACCCAATGTAAAAATCGAATATAGAACCGCATTCTATCTTGTAGGACTCAGTGGTTTATTTTTATAGTATTTTACTGAAATTTTCTTTTTTTTTAATATGTGCACATGAGCACAGATGTCCCTGAGATTGAAAGAGTGTGTTGGATCTGGAGTTGTAGTTACAATCAGCTATGAGCTACCCAGTGTTGGTGCTGGGAAGCGAACTTGGGTCCTCTGCAAGAGTTTGTTCTCTTAACTACTGAGCCATCTCTCCAGTGCTTCATTGAGATTTTTTTTCTTCTGTGTCATTAGACATGTTGGTTTGCATTTTTAGTTTGTGTGTATGTCCTTGTCTGCTTTTGTTGTCAGAGAAACATGGCGCTCCTTAAATGACTTTGGAAAAGTAGAGGATCATGTTCGTCCCTTGGGTTCAAGTTACTTTTTATTGGAAAATATTTATTACATATTTGGCTCATAGTTGCCTGGACTTTTCAACCTATGTCCTTAGATGGAAATAACAAATTTCTGCTATTCCTATTCAACTTCTTTTTTCTTATAAATCATTTTGTTTCCAGATACTTCAATACTCTACAACCATTAAAATCTCAACAACTAACTAAAATTGTACATTTCAAACAAACTTGTCACTACAAACATTTTGTGTAACTTTTGATTTTATTAAGAACTTTCAGCCAGGTGTGCATGCTGGTAATCCTGGTTTGAGGTTATCTTGGGCTATATAGAGAGCTCTAGGTCAGTCTTATACATATCATAATGAAATTTTAATACATATTAAATTTATGTACATGTCCACAGAAAGATGCAAATACATGCTGGTGTAGTTACAGCAAACAAAAAAAATCTTCTTGTTAAATGTATTTATTACTATGTAACTTAAGGACTCATAATTCTACTTTATTAAACTGAATATCGTGGTAGATATTGCAATGTGGTTATAGCTGTGGTTCATATTTAATTGCTATTCTAAAATTTTTTGTCTTATCTTAATACTTACTGACAAATAGCCCCAGGCACTGTTATGTTTTTCTCATGGCACAAAGTTACATAAGGATAATTCTTAAGTTAATCATTGAAAAATGTGCCCTAACCTTAAATTTCCCAATTTCTTTCTTAATCTAATCAAGTGATGTGTACAGTTTCACAATTTAATTCAAGTTAATTTATAACCCATTTTAAAAGTGCATCTGTTAAAAAACAGAATGAACAGTTCTGGATTGATGGGTATTTTTATAAAAAATGCATTTACTCTTTCTCTACATGCTGCACCTGTTTTAAGTCACAACAACTGGGAAAATTTTTGAAAACAATTCCTATTCCAACAAGTAGAAATCCAAGTATATATTTATAAAAGTTTAGAATTATGGTCTTAGAAAATACAAAGTAAAACATCAATGTTACTATTGAGTTCTCTGTTAATCCTAGGCACTCACTAAGCTAAACTTATAAAGGTTATAACACCCCATAAATCTTCTATATCGTCCCCAAATCTGCTTCTGCACGCATTTCTGAGATGTTCTCATTGTCTCAGAGGGTCCTGTCGGGAAGAAGGCTTCAGGTCACTGTCACCCAGCACAGAACACCCAGCTCTCTGGATCTCAAAATGTTAGGACAGTCCGAACGCTGAAATGGAAAAATGATAACTTTTAGTCATCTGTGTGTGTGTGTGTGTGTGTGTGTGTGTTATATTCAATCAAGAAAAAATTTCCTTCCCATCCCAGAAACCCTATGGTTAATTCTGCTATGGGAAAGCTAACTGGGCTTGAGGTCCACACTGTTTGTGCATTCTGGTAGGGAACCTGAGAAGATACTGAGTTGGCTCTGGAAACATCTGCTTAACTGCAGTCATTCACAGCAAAGAGTTTGCCCAGAAAACACAGGACTAAGGCCAAGGTGGGGAGAACAGGAAAGATAATTCAGAGGGTGTAGATTTCTTGATGCCTAAGAGATGGTAAAAAGCAGGCAAGACTTGCTTCCCCTGTATCCCTAGAGTTTTGTTGTGGGGTCAGAGGGACTGCATACTGTGCTCTTAGTTACTGAATATTAGATAACTTAATAAATTAAAATGGACTTTAGTTCAGTAATAAAACCACTCTCAGACACTGATATTTGGAGTCATTCTGAACGCCTCTGCTACTGAAGGACTGGCTGACTAGGATTGGAAAACAGAAAGCCAGAGGCCCACTAAGTTAGCATGTCTGGAGAGTCATGATCAGTGGGAAGAGGAGAGATACTGGAGGAGATGGGGAGGAGGGACTGGCTGCAGGGCTCAGTGTCACTTTGGACGCCCTGGCCAGGGGTCAGAATGAAGATGCAGAATAAATACCATTCTCTGTTTAGCTGTAGAAAAGAATTGTCCTGGTGAAGTTGGTGTGAATGGAACTCGCTGGGGGTCCTGTGCAGGAAGTCATGGAAATTGAAGGGCTCAGATTTACAAATGTCATTTGAGAAGTTACTGCATTAGGGAGCTAGTGGAGTAAAATTTCTGAAAGGAATTTTATTTATTTGGAAAACAGCTAGTAATTGTTTCTCAAGCCATATTAAAATAGTAGTTTTGGTTTTGTAAATAAATGAGTTTTGACATTTTTACATAGATAAATAACATCTGGTAGAAAGCCATTTGCTGTTTACCTGTTTAAAAATTAAAATTTAAACATATGTACACAATGTTATGATTCTGTAGACTGCACTAGGCATAGAGATAACACTGAAAAGAAATGTTAGTTCCTATTGCTAGCAGGATCCAAACCCACTGCACACTGTAGGTGCTCAGTATTTATAAAACCAACGAATGTCATCCATTTTGATCTTGTAGGCGGTTTCAAACATCCATAAAGAAAGGGTAGATGAAATTTGACTTTGCATTCCACTTGGTACTTGCCCAGTGCTTAGGAGGGAGAAGGGGTGTTCCAGGAGCACTCACCATTTGCCTGGAGGAGCATTCACTCTTTACCTGGAGGGGCACTCACTGTTTGCCTGGAGGAGCACTCACTGTTTGCCTGGAGCTTGCAGGGCTTTGGATGAAAAGTCTGTGCTGTTCGTTCACACAGTGCACCCTGGCACCACTCTTCTGAGACCAGATGTTATTTATTTACCTTTTGTAAGCTTTGTTTCATCAGCTGAATATGGCAAGAATAACAATTGAGTAACAAAACTCAGAAAACAATCACAGTTGCAAAAGAGTTTTTGGGAACTGTAAAAAGTTCATGGCAACATTGCTGGAGGACTCTAGCAGCTTTTTAATTTAAAGAAAATGGCTGATGAGAATCATCTCGTGTGAAAAACTAAAGTCTAGGGAATTTTAAAGAGCTCACATAGGCATGACTTTCTAAGAGTAGAAAGAAGTGAGTAGGCATGTTTACATGGATAGCTTAAATAATCCAAAATAAAAATGAAAGGGAAGGGATATGTTTATAAATAGCAACAGTTAAAAGTACCCTGTAGGAAAGAGTCAAAAGTCACCACACATACCTTTTCCCTGAATAGAGCAATTCAAATCCTTTGTTGATGTTTTCAAACGGCAAGGTGTGGGTTATCAACTGGTCCAGGTCAAATCTCTTTTCCAGGAACTCAGTCACCAGTTTAGGAACATCATCTCTGCTCTTCCAACCTGTGAGTAAACTCAGGTTTGCTCCTTATGCTTTACTAAATAATCCTCACAGTTTATGGCTTATATTTGTTTATATTTGTGTCATTTCTCTCATGCATTATTGCCCTCCCCTCAGTCGAGTCATTCCCAATTTATAAATGACCTGTATTTCTCCCATCTTAAGACACAAAGGCTAACAAAACCCTTCTCCATTCCTGTATCTTCCTCCAGCTGTTCCACATCGCTATGTTGTACAGAACCACAGACAGAATTGTCTCCTATGCACTGTTTCTGGTTCCAGTCTCATGAATTCTCTCATGAGCTCACTCTACATGTATTCACACTCATGTATTCACACTCTGGCACACTGATGTTTCAGCTCTAATCAAGCTTACCCCCCCCCCCCGCCACCATTCTGACAGAATGGCAGACTATGATCCCTGAACTAATGTGTACTCTGGAGTCTTGGTGGTTGACTTCTCCTTGTCTCTCATTCTCTTCACTGCTTCTGGTCACATTATCATCACCATTATTCTAATATTTGAGCTAGGCCATCTTTCCTGAATCCTCCACACCTCCCAGATGTCTAATATGTCCCAGGGGTTGGTCCCCATATCTTCTCTCCCCTTTGTCTGTGTCTCTCAGGGTAATTTCCTGTAGTCTAATGACTTTAAATAAACTATATTTACAACATTTAAGTTTCCGTCTCTAGGGGATATTTTCTTCAGCTATAGACTCATAGTTAGCTGCCTGCCTGTGGCACGTGTTCCTAAAAGAATCAAAAAATCAGAAGGCCTAATGATATTTCCACTATTGGATATGTTCTGTAAATATACAACTAAGCATGTCATCATCGCTATGGGAAAAACCCGAATGACACTAGAAAGGACTATAGCAACAGTGGTAAATGCTGGCCACACAAGCTCATGCAAGCTTCATCTGCCCCTGGCTGTTCTAGATTTCCATCACCTTCCCACTAGCCAGAACCTGTTCCTTCTACAGTCTGGGGATCTGAACTTGGGTCCTCAGGCTTGTGCAGTAAAGGCAATTTGCCCCTGAACCACCTCCCAAACCCTATGTGAAACTTCCAACATATAATAAATGTTAAATGTCTCTTCTTACAATTGGTCCATTAACATCAGTATCAATGTTAATTTTATATTATTCTATTAATATTTTTGCTTGCATTTTCCAGTAAATTACATACTTCTCCAATTTTTTTCTCCTTTTTATGCTCTCAGCAGGTACTCAAATGGTTGTTCTCTGACACTGTATAAGACAGAGTCTGCTATGAGGAGTGCCTGGAAGTGCCTCATGCTGTATGAAGGTACCAGAGAACCAGACTCTGGAGGAGAGGTTGAAAGGGTTACTGTAATACCTACTGCAGGAGAGTGACTCTGGAATGATCTTTACTGCTTCTTGGTTGTTCTGCTGGGAAATTGAACTGTCCCTATAAAATGTGACACGTTGTCTCCTCTCTTATTTGGGCTCTGGGCACAGAACTTTTGTCAAGGTCTTTGAGTATAGCAGCTTCTCTTTCATGAGTGAGTGTTCTTGTGTGTATGGAGATCAATGGACACAATCAGAGTCTTCTGCCACAAAAGTCAGCCCGGGGGAGACCTATCTGGTGCTTTTTATTCAGGCCTTTGGGTGACAGAGGTTGCGGGTACTGCATGCCCACTGGTGTTGGCCCTGATTCACATAAGGAACAGATAATTATCTTTTCTGTGATTACTATCACAGCTCCATTTGGGGTCCTTTACCACTCATGCTTGGAAGAAAGTGCTTGGAGGATGAGGAGATAAGGACACAAGTCTCTCTCACTTGGAAGGCAGGAAAGGCAAAGTTAACACCCACTGGCCAGAGGCCCAGTTGCTCTCACCTCCAAAGACACAGCCCTTCCACGTACGCCCAGTGAAAAGCAGCATTGGGTCATAGCTGAGCATCTTGGCTGATGGAGGAGCACCAACCACCACACTGGTGCCATAGTTCATATGGCAAGATGAGAGGGCATCAACCTGAGATTAAAATGAAGGGGATTGCTGCTTATGGAGATCATGGGCTCAGAAATGACCAACAGATGGTCAGCGTTCCAGTAGTTAACATGGTTTCCAACTACAAAATGAAATTAGACCCCCAGGCTTTAAGTTTATATTTGATTTAAAAATTCTCAATGCAACTTTAGTACTTAGTAAGTAATCTCTTATGATCATATACCTCTTAAAGTATGAAGTAGCCTTTACTGTGGTCAGTGTATTTGAGATTCTTAGTACATTTAGTTGACCTTCCCTGACTAACAACACAAGGGAAATCCTTGTGGTACTTTCCCAACTACATCAACACTTCAGATAAGCCTTAAGGTATTTGAGCTAAATGAAATTGAATTAATCAATTAAAACGTTTGACAATTTTGTCTGAAAATTAAATCAAATACCAAACTATGAGGCAAAGGAGTCTCTTTTCTTGGTGATGTCTCTGAGGGAAGGCCCATATTTTTGGTCATTTACTTTTTCAGTTATTCATTAATAACACCTTTAAATATTCTGTAGATTGCACCAACAGACAATGTGCTTCAGATAGCACTTCCTTAAACTTCCACCTCAGAATCAACAGACTTCATAACGCACCTGGCTCTTTGCTCTGTGAAGTACAAACCTAGAATGCCACAGTTGCTACAGAATAAATTCTAGGTGACACCAGAAATGGTGTGATGGTGAGCTGAAGGTCTCTTCTCAATTACCAAGAGCCTCAGAGCAAATTTCACTTATTATGCAATTGTGAGCAAAATTGTTTTTGTTCAACTTCAGCTCACCATTCTACCCAGGGCCAGGGCTTTCTAATTCTTAGGACTCTGCAAAGCCTGGCACTGGGGTGCCACAAGGAAAGTGTAATTCAGAGCGCTGAAGTTTGTCTTCTGTGGGGTTTGAGGGGGCGGCATAGCCAGGTTCAGGTGAAAGACTTCGGGGAGGGGATCACATTTAGAGCAAACCCCCCCCCCCCCCCCGCATCACCTCCTTAGCTCTCTTCAGCCTGCATCACAAAAGAAATTCTAGAGGTGGAATAGCTTTTCTTAGACCTCTTAGACACAAGCAAACTTACAAGTTGACTCCTTGGACTCTAATTACATGAAAATGGCATGATTTCTTCAGTGATTGGGTGAAGCTGATTTGAAGATTGTGACTGAGGCAAAATTGCTGTGTGGTTATCATTACAGTTTTCATGCATTTATCTTTGCGTGGGCATGAACATGGGTGAGTGCATGACACGGTATGTGTGTGTGGAGATCAGAGGACAAACTTGTGGGACTTGGGTCTCTCCTTCTACCTGTGAGTATGGGACTCAAACTTAGATCATCAGGCTTGGAGACAAGCTCCTTTACTCACTGAGCCAAAAACACAATCAGCCGTGTTTTTTAGCCCTGGTCACAGATATTTCCATAGTTGGTTGTTAATAAAGAAGGCTATGCAAAATGACTTTTAGCCTGAATACACCTATAGCTTGGTACTTTGTAGCTTGCAGTACCTTGTGGATCCCCAAGTCTTGAGTCTTACCATGGTTTCAAGACGCCCAATAACTTCAAAGGTATACTGTATGGTGTTGCCTGTCATGTCTGATAGCACCTCGCTGATGGGCTTCGTGAAGTCCTTGGGACTGATACACTCTGTGGCACCTACATCCAGGGCCTTCTGGAATTTGTCTTTGTTGATGTCAATTCCAATGATCCTGGAGGCACCAGCTGCCTTACAGCCCATGATGACTGACAGGCCAACTCCTCCCAGGCCAAAAACAACACAAGTGGAGCCAGGGGTGACCTGCAGAGACCAAAGTCCCTCTAAGGGTTAACATTGAAACCTGCAAAGTGTTCTCAGTATCAGGAACTTAGAATTCTGGGAATTACAGTGACTTGGGCCAGGACTCCAGATGATTCATTCTTAAGACAATGACACAAAAAGAATTAGTTGTAGAAGAGTGAGAAAGGAAATATTTGTAGATCAACAGATGCCCTTCCTAAAGGCTTACCCACAGGCCAACAGCCTTTGTAGCCGGCTTGGCCCTACCTACAAACTGGTCAGCTCTCACAGGAGGGTTAGACAAACACTGAGACTTCTCTATTGTCTTCCCACAAAGCATGCTGATTTATTTTAGGTTTGGTCTGATTGACAGCATCTGCATAACCTAGATTCTGAGTCATTTAGAGATACATTGTCTTTTTTTTTCCCCTCCAGCCAAGTCAAACCATCTCCATGTCACATGCAATTCAGTAGTCGATGGGTAGCTCAAGGAAGGAAACCTATTTAAATCAACTTTGGGGTTTTTACCCGGTACTATGCTAGATTAAAGAAGGATTCAGCCCATAGTCACTTTCCTGCTAGAAGAATAAAAACCATTGAATCCAAATGGTCATTTAAAACCTGTCTCAAAAAACCAAAAAAAAAAAAAAAAAATCTCACTAGTGTTTTCATGTTTCACAGCAGCTGTTCCAGTTTTCCCTGTATCCTCCAATCCATGTGTTGAAATGGTAACCTTTCATACCTCCACATCTGGTTTTACTTGGTTAGTGTCTTTGCAGAGATCTTTGAGTTTACAATGAGATCATTAGGAAAAGCTTTGCTGTGGTTTGGATGTAGTTACAGCTGTCTTTCATGGGCTTGTGTGCTAGGGTCTTTGTGCCCAGTGCGACTGACCATGTACGAGGCTGTGAAACCTGGGTGGCCTGATGATGAGTGAGTAGGTCCTTGAAGTTGTTGTCCTCAGCAGGGATTAATTCTTGTGGGAATCTTAGTTTCCTGGAGGCTGTGCTAAGATGAAGTCTCATGCTGGGCTTGGCCTGCTATGCACTGCTGCCTCCTGTATTGGTTTTCTATGCTGTGAGGAAGGGATCCCTAGCCAAAGGCTAAACAGATGGAACCATGTGAGCTTGAAGTTTTGGTCTTCAAAACTGTGAGCCAAATAAACCTGTTTTTGTTACACATACCCATGTTCAGGCATGTGGTTATAGCAACATAAAACTGACTAGCACATCCCAAGTCCTACAGTACTGGTGTTCTTTTTTTTTTTTTTTGTTTTTCGAGACAGGGTTTCTCTGTGTATCCTTGGCTGTCCTGGACTCACTTTGTAGACCAGGCTGGCCTCGAACTCACAAAGATCCGCCTGCCTCTGCCTCTCAAGTGCTGGGATTAAAGGCGTGCGCCACCACCGCCCTGCCTGTACTGGTGTTCTTACAAAGCCAAATGAAATTTAGATATAAAGACAAGTTGGGAAGATGATGTGAAAAGACTGGGATACTGACAGCCATAGACACACACGAAGAGAGGCCTGAAGCACATTCTCCCCTAGCAACCCTCAGAAGGAACCAACCGTGCCAGTGTTTTGGTTTTGGACATCTGGTCTCCAGGACTCTATGACTGTAAACCTTTGTTGTTTAAGCCACCCAGTCTGCAACACTTCGTCACATTCTCTCCAGCGAACCAACATACCAGCACCAATATGTGTTTGGTGGGAAAAGAGATTCATACTAGGAGTGAATCTAAACTTTAGTGATTGAACCCATGAGAGATGTGGCAGAAACAGAAAAAATAAATCTAGAAGTTGTAGCTCATTGTATTTAGAAATAAAATTTCTATTTTGATCCTTCCTCTTATTCTTCCAGTTCATATTGCAGTGTGTATATTTTCAGAATGCAGTTCTATGAAAATCTCCTTCGGAAAGGCTATCAGGCAGGAAGGCAGACCCTGGCTAGTCCAACCTGATTCTTACCTTGGCGGTTTTAACAGCAGCCCCATAACCAGTGGAAAACCCACAACCAATTAGACAGGCTTTCTCAGGAGGAGCCGCGTTATCAATCTTAGCTACTGAAGATTCATCCAGCACTGTGTACTCGGTGAAGGTGCTGGTGTTCATGAAGTGCTGGACAGGTTTGCCCTTGCATGTGAATCTGGTAGTGCCATCAGCCAGTACTCCACGGCCTGTCAGACTGTTTGATACATCAAATGCACCCATTAGCTAATTCAATTCAGAAACTATCACAAGGAACTCAAATGACAGCGTGAAAAAAAAAAATGACACCTACTCGGTCCTAATGCAGAGATTGCCCTCCGGGTTAAGGCAGGTGTTGCATTCTCTACACTGTGGTAGAAAGAGAGGGATGACCTTATCACCTAGAAGGAAAGTAGTCTGATGTGAGATGCCCTTCATTTGCATTAAAATAGGAAGTAAGAGGCTTTGGTGGCTCACGCCTGTAATCCCTTTACATTGGAGAATGAAAAGGGAAGATTGCCAGTTTAGCCTGGGATACATAGTGAGTTTCAGGACGGCCTTGAAAACATCAAGACTGTTACTTCAAGGGCCATAAATAACTACATTAATTCATTCATTTATAGATGAAACAAGTACGAACTGAACCTATGCTATACACAAAAATATTTAAAATATTCTAAGGGTTATACAAAGCACAAAGTAGTGTTAAAGATTGGGATTTGACAAGCTGGCTTTACTCAGTAAAATCCGCTCTCTTTGTGTCTCCTTAAGGTGGGTTGCATCTCTCTAGGAACCCTTCGTGTCCAATGTGCTGTTTCCTTCAATAGAATAACCAAGGTCTACATACCTGGGCTCACCGTAGTGACCCCTTCTCCAACACTCTCTACAACCCCGACTGCTTCATGTCCCACAATCACTGGAAACTTAGACACCATTGCTCCTTTTATCACATGGTCATCTGTGCGACAGATTCCTGTGGCCAAAATCTGTGTTTAACACAAAGAAAAAACAACATTGCATAACCAGCAAATGGATCACTTTATAATGGGATGATATCTAACTTGCTCCTTTTTTTTTTTAACATTTATTTATTTCTTCAAGTTACATCTCAGTCATAGTCCCCTCCCTTCTCTCCCTCCTGGTCCTACCCTTCTACCTTCTTCTCCCTCACCCTCCTATCTGCTTTTTTTTTTTTTAATTTAAGGTGTATCTTTCTCCCCCCAACAGCTTTCCCTTTTAGTCCAATAAAAGTTTCTTTTTCTTATAATAATAAATACAATACAAAACAATAAGAATAATTAGGCCACAATTATGAAAATTATAAGGTATAACATACATTCCCAATGTCCAGTCCATACATACTTGACAACTAATAGAATATTCTATTATCTGTCTATCTCCATGAGTTTAAAGTTTTAAACCTAACTCAGTTTCCATCCTAACTTGCATTACCAACTTAAAAACATCTTCTTAGACCTTTAACATCCTTTTAATTCCTAAACAACTTAAAACTTAACTGTGAGACTATAACTATCTAGTCTTTAACCACATCAGAGACCTGAGAAAGATAAATATATCTGATTATACAGGAAGTACAGGACCAACAGCTTCCAAAGTTAAGAAATGACAGACAGCTGGCTGCCTGGACAGTCCCCAACTCCTCTCAATATATTAGTGCATCTATCTTCAGCCTTTAGGCCCAGTATCTCTAACAGACATTAATTGTAAAGCAGGAGTTATGAAGGACTTGCCTACCCTGTCTTGGCAGAGCTAGGCTGTCGACTTACCTGCTTTCATTAACTTGCTTTCTTTAACTACACATCATTTTCTCACATTAGAGTGTTGATGATAAGAGAACCTGAACCTAAATCAAATAACTGGCCAGGTTCCCTTGTTTCATGGACTTACAGCATTTCCATTTCCCTGCCTACTTATATCTTGATGCCTTTCTACAGGGAAGAGGTTAAAAAATTAGCATAAATCCCTGCTAAACAGGGGGATCTAAGCCAAAGATGGAGGAAGGTCTTTTCAAAGGTGTATGAGAGGGCATTGGAGGAAGCTATTGTTTCTCAGGCACAAATGAGTTCCTAGTGAGAATCCTCTAGGTGGTCCTGGTGGCACAGGCCTGTAATCTGGGAAACAGAGGCCAGAGGATCACCAGGTTCATGGACTACCCATGCTGTGAATTCAAGATCAGCCTATGTGACTAAGGAAGACACTGCCTCCAAGCAAGAAGTGAAAACACAGCTAGAGATACAGTTCCTTGGGAAAGTACTTGCCTGTCATGCATGATGCCTAAAGTTCTGTTCCCTGTGCCACATATATATATATATATATATATATATATATATATATATATATATGTATATATATATATATATACATACATACATACATATCTTAATACGTTTTGAGTCCCAGAAAATTGTAAGACAATCATTGGTAATGACTATTGATAATTTTCCATCAAACACATCAGTAAAAATTCAACAAATATTATTTCTAATAAGGTAGATTAACATTGTTAATTGGCATGTCTTACAGCCAATGACCACTTCCCTAACAACATTTCTGAATTGGTGGGAGAATTAGTTAAGAAACATATTTTTAAGAAGCCAACCTCTGGGCTGGAGAGATGGCTGACCAATCAGGCAGGAACACTGGCTGCTCTTCCAGAGGACCCTGGTTTGATTCCCAGCACCCACATGGCATCTTCCAACTGCATTTCTCTAACTCCAGTTCCAGGGGATCCAATGTCCTCTTCTGTCCTCCTCCAGCACTAGGTACACATGTGGTATACAGACAGGTGCAGACAAAATACCCCACGCACTAAATAAATACCTGAAATTTTAAGAGGAAGCCAGCCTCACAACAATGGCTTTCTCACAGTAAATGAGATTGTCTCTCAGACTTATGTGTTCCAAGCCCCCTTTCTTACCTTAACACGAACTTCCTTAGCCTTTGGTGGGGCCACTTCAATTTCCTCAATGGAAAAGGGCTGGTTCGTTCCCCAGAGTACAGCTGCTTTACACTGAATAACCTAAGAAATCAAGCATCATAATTGGTGTTAATCATACATGTAAACTTCCTGAGTCATAGGAATACTCACAGAAGATCTCATCTAACATTCTGATTTTCTGAAAATGCTTTCCTTCGGTGACAGAATTTGAAGCTTTACAGATGGTCTTGTGTGGATGTTTGTCTGATGCAATGGCTTGAGAAATGCAGGCCAGAGACATGGAATGACAGATCCATGACTACACAGTACATGAGGTAATTGTGTGAGGGATTCACACAATTTAACAATAAACTAGTCTATTGGTACAATTTCAAATGCAATAGTTGAGTGCAACCACCATCTCTGTATTGCTTATTAAAAAAGGATGAGTCTGTAACGCAGGAAACATGGCTGACATGTCTTCAAGAGTTTAATCCAGTCTTTAATTACATCTGCAACCATGAAGCAATGGTGCAGGAATGACCATCCGTGGTAAGACATGGCACTGCCACCATCATGAAGCATGTGGATTGTGACTGTGTTTTTGGAGTGTGACCTGTGTCTTCACATCTCTGCATTGTGTTTTGCACCTAGTCCAAGTCAGAGTTTCTTACCTTGTACAAAGAGTATGTACCCAGCAATTGGCCACCAGGCACATTAGTGGTTTTGCTAGAGCTACTCAGCTAACTAGGTTTAGTAAGATTATCAAATTCTAATGAGAGAGAGAGAGAGAGAGAGAGAGAGAGAGAGAGAGATTGAGAATTTGTAAGTTTGCTTCTGACTTCTACATGTGAGCTATGGTCCACAGCCACCCACATTCGCTCAAAAATGCACATGCATGTGTAAATACACACACACACGGTGAAGGAGGAGGGAGATATGGCAAGCACATACACACAGATAAAAATAAAACAAAATGTAGAACACATTTCAATGTAGAACAAGTTCAATGTGGTTCTGAAGTTAGTCCAGTCTAATAGGCTATTTTCATAATGAGTTTAAGACACAGACACAAGGGAAAGCCATAGAGACAGCATGAAGAACACTCCTCAGCATAGGAAAAGACTCCTAAAGGGATCTGTGAGTCCTGTCGACACTCTAGTCTGAGGATCCTAGCTTCCAGATGTATGAGGAAATGAATTTGTGCTTCTTAAGGCACACTGTCCCTGGTACTTTGATAATGGCATCTTTAGCAAGCTAATATAATTGTCTTTTTTTTAATGAAATAGCAAAATATTAACAGGAGGAGTACTTATATAAAGGGAACCTTTCTTTCTGAGACGCATGGAAACACCAAGACAATTTTATGGAGCATGATCCCCCGTGTAACATGTGCAACATAGCCAAATCAAAATTCTAAATCTGTTATGCTGTTTGTCATATACAGTGTATTCTTGATTATAGTTAGGAGGTGTTGCTTGAAGTCCCTGAATTCCCCGTCACTGGGAATGTTCTGACAATGACTGGCCATTCACATGACGGAGGCCACAGAGCTGGTTGTGTGGAGTTGAAAATACTTTAAGATACATTTTAAATCTGTCTCGTTTATTTTTATGGGGAAAGTTACTAACTTCTACAGTGCAAAACTAATTCTCTTGACAATCAGTTTTTACTGGAATTCTGACTCAAACTAAGATGTTCTCATTGTAGATCCCTTCAATTCTGGGGAAAATGTTATTTTAGGTTCTAATGTACAAGTGCCTCCTCTCTGGTGTTACCCAGACTTTAAACATCATCTTTATCTTCCTAAAATTTTAAGGTAGACTAAATGCAAAGTTGTTTAAAAGAAACATAGATAAAAGTACCCAACATCTCATGTAGTTATGTGCCCATTTAAAACAGTAACCCAACAATCCAAACTGCAAGTGGGGAAAAAAAAAAAGCCAGGCTTATTATTGTCACCATGTTGGCTCTATTGTCTTCTGAAGGAATAAATATGTTTTATCCACAACACAGTCCTATTTTTCAAGAATGTTTACACTTATACTTTGATATAAAGAATGTTCTCAGAAACTTGGAAAGTATGATTACTTTGTTGTTGATTTTGCAGTTCTGACTTACCATTTTCCACCCTCAACAGAAGGTCACATTTCCCCCAACAGCTACACAGGATATTCGGAACCCAGCAGATTCCAGAAATGAATTGAGTATATACTACTGACACTCCTTTTGGAAACAGTTTGCTATCCAAAGCAAGTGACTGACTAGCTGGAGCAAATGAAATTAAATTATGAATAACGTCCATATAATCCACAATCCTCTATTTTCCTTCACTGCTTTTTGGAAGAACCTTTAACATGTGGTTTTCAATTGAATCCTGCTGCTATTGGCATTCTGATTCAATTTATCCATGTTTGCTCCCCACATGCCTGTTCAACAGCCTCACCTTTCTCAAGAAATAGCCTCAAGTATTTAGTTACTCTACTGGATTCAGAGCTCTCAGAAGCAATCCCCATATTAGCTCAAGCGACCAAGCAAACCAAAATATTCCCCTTACTTTTCCAGCAGTGCCCATCTTGGCTGTCTTGGGTTTGTAGTCTGCAAACAGGAATGTTTTCTGACTGATGCTCAGTTCACTCTGCTATGAATATTAGCATCTTCTGCCTGCAATAAATAGCGTGACTTGGAAGCTCTGCCCGCCTTCAGCAACATGATTCATAGCCTTAGAATTTTCCCAACCCAAGAAGCTCCACCCACTTGCAAGGCAAGTGGTTAAAAGAAATACAAAAACTATTATGTTTAGGCAACAATAAGAGTACAGTAAACACTGGATAATCAACTCTACTGTGCAGGGCCAGAAAGCACTCTTATCCATCTTATTTTGGGGGATATAAAAACAGGTCAGATTAGCTCAGTTCAGTCCGGTTGATAAGGAATGTATTGTTCTGTAGGGCAGCTGGTTTTAGAGATGCTTTTTAATCATTTGTATTTGCACTTGATATGGCTTGTAGAAAATGCGGTCAAATATAAATGAGGGTTAGGTGGCACATGTTTTATCCTGGGCTCAGTTCTTAGCAACACACACACACACACACACACACACTTAATTACATTGTATGTATGCATGATGTATGTAATAGATGCAAAGAAATCTGTAAAAACAGTAAAGGTGAAGGCTGAGAAGAAGAAATTGGGAGTATATGAAATAGGGATAAAGATATCTATAATTTATAGATATCTTGGGGGTAGGAAATTAACTAA
>CAJQZJ010033927.1:5860131-5891918 GCA_907164525.1 Lophiomys imhausi
TTATAGATATCTTGGGGGTAGGAAATTAACTAAAACTTGTCCCTACACTTGGAACATCTGCCATCTGGCTCTAGATCGCATTATTTGCCCACAGAATTGCTTACTGCTTACACACAATGGTATCCAGCAGACTGACTGAGAGGGATTTAAAATCCTGCTATACATAGAGGCACTTGCATTCCAAAAGGAAATTCCCAAAGGGCTAGGGGTATGACTCCATGGTAGTGCATGTGTTTTGCCTGGGGCTCAGTGCTTAACAACACACACACACACACACACACACACACACACACACACACACACACACTTCATTATATATTATATAGTATGTATGTATCAATGTGTGTATGTATATGTATATATATGTGTGTATGTATGCACATATGTAATAGTTGCAAGGAAGTTATTGGGCAAGCATTTAGCTGTTTCACTATTTCAAGCCACTTTGTTCGAGAATGCACCAGCACTAGACCCTCCCGAATATACTTTCTCCTTTTATAGGATAGTATCCAAGGTATTTCTTACTTGACAATGGTTAGATATCACATTGACTGACACACTACTGCCTCCATCAAACTCTCCATACACTAATGTCACTCCTATAGAATGACACAGTGAGGCAGGCTTTCTCTCTTTAGACAGAACTCTTCAGTTCTGAAATACAGAATATGGACTCTTACCAACCCAGAAGACATTGCCAGTGTTTGTTGTTCAGCTACTTATATATCAACAAAACCCTTTCCTCTGAAAAACGGAAAACATAGCCACAAATCTCTCAACATAATGCAATAGGTGCTGAAGTCTGATTTAACACATATTTATATCTAATTCAGAAGCAGTAATTATATCAACAATGCTAGTGCAAAGACAAAATTAAACCCAGCAGGTAAAAGCATTACCAATGGACCAGGTTTATATACAAAGTGCCATTGTTTTAGAAGCAATGGTAGAGAACTCCAGCATATATTATAGGCACGATGGGTAAGAGTTAGGCAGGTATGGACAAGGACAGACATTCTGAGTCTCACATGTTAAAGACTAAACCCCAGCTCGGTCACAAAAACTTGTTTATTTTGAACAAAGCAAAAGAATACTAACATGGGCAGTGCTGGTACCAAAACAACAGAGCACCAACATGGTTGATACCCACACAAAGGCAAAGTTTCTCAGCTGATAAACTCCTTAGGGTTTGCAAAACTTCATAACATATTATTCTGAAAAGTAAAATATTCTCAAGTTAATGTACCAGGTGATATTTACTAGCTTAATAAGTTTTTATGTTCCCAATCCATTTCTCTCAGAATCGACTGTCTAAACTGATGTCAAAAACTGGAAGTTCAAAAATAACCAATACAAATGATTATGGTGGGGAGGGAGGCATGGGATCCAGGAAGAGTTGAAGGGAAGGAATAGGGGAATAAATATGATCAAAATACATTGTGCACATGTGTGAAATTCTCAAAGAATAAATAAAAATATCACATTAAAACACTACACTTAGAATGCATGGCTTGAAACTTCTAGCATAAGACAGCACGTTAGAAGCTTACTCCATGCAATGCAATGAAAGAGAAAAGTCAAGTAGCAAAGTATAGAATGCTTTCTAAACAGAGAGAGACCAGAGAGCACTGGCTAGAAGTGAGTTTATGGTTGTGATTGTTCACAAAAAAACTCAAACAAACAAAAAGAAAACCCAAAAAACAAAAACCAGATCTTGAATAAGTAAACTAATGATTCACCAAAAGCATTAGAAAGTAAGTATAGGGAATGAAGATGGCGGCGACCTACACTGATGCATTTTGAACGCGGGGAAAAAACAGCCATAAAAAACACAGAGTTATTGGGCACTGTGCAAAAACCGGAGGGGCTAGACCCTCCCGGGAACACTCACAGCTCCCAAGGGACTGTTAAAAGTCCCAGGGTAAGGCTCTCTCCCCATCTCTCGCAGACACGGAAGCCACTAAACCCAGGATTCGGGAACTCCCATTTGGAGAGGCGCCTGGTAAGATAGTCCCCAACTCACAGCAGGCAGAATCAGAGGCCATTTGGCGATAGTTCACTAGCCTATTGGACTCCCCACACCTCAGGTAGAACTTATACCCACTTAAAAAATTTTGCAAGATAGTGGAAGTCTTAGCAAGGAACAAACAGGGGGCTCAGCGGGTGGTCCGCAGCCGCTCATGAAGTGGAGGGCAGGAGGTTCCGACAGAACGGCGGGAAACCATGAACACAAAGGTGGGCGGGAGGGGCCGAATCCCACGCACTCATGGCAGCGCAGCTGGGGAGGGAGCCCAGCTGGCAGGGCCAAATCCCCGTGAACCCACGGCAGGACAACTGGGGAGAGAGTCAGGCGTGGGCTGGGCCAGGGATCCGCGCACCCATGCCCACAGAATCTGTGCCTGGGCAAACAGGTCCATACCATCAGAACCATTACAGGCTGATAACTCAGAGTGCAACATAGAGAAGTCTGAATTGGGAGCAGTGAAACAATTCCGGTCCATTACTCACAACCTGGGAATAGGCTGCACCAGCTCACAGTGCCTCAGACGATTAAAACCACAGTGACCCTGAAATCCCCCTGTAAGCAACGACAGATAGCCAAGTAACTCGTGCCCTGCACCAAAGCATCCACTGTGGATTAAAGCACAGAAAACAACAAGAACAGACACCTAAACGCACCCAATGGCCAAAGGTCAAAAAAAAAATAGAAATCAAGGAAATATGACTCCAACAAAGCAGAATTATCCTAGCTTATCCAATTCAGATGACCTCACACCAACAGAAACACATGAAAACGTTGACAATTCTGCATTATGGAAAGTGATAGAGTCCCTGCAAGAAGAACTTAAATCTATGAAGGAATTCAAAGAAGCCACAATTCTACAAATCAAAACAAGGAACAACACCATTAAAGAGCTCCAAGCCAAGGTGACAGAGCTTGAACAGGAAAAGGACAAGGCTATGAAGGATTTTCATACAAAAACATGCAAGCTGGAGAAGGAAATGTACGAAACGAACAAAACCATAGAAGACATGAAAATAGAAATAGAAACAATAAAGAAAACACAGTCAGAGTTAAAAGAGGAAGTGGAGAACCAAGGGAAGAGAACAGGAACTACGGATGTGAGTATCAACAATAGGATGCAAGAGATGGAAGACAGGATCTCAGGCATGGAAGATTCAGTGGAAGAAATCAGTACAACATCCAAAGAAAATGAGAAGGCTAAAAAATCTCTCACCAACAACATCCAAGAAATCAAGGACTCAATGAAAAGACGGAACCTAAGAATTATAGGTATAGAGGAAAGAGAGGACTCCCGACTCCAAGGTCCAGGAAATATCTTCAACAAAATCATAGAGGAAAACTTCCCAAACCTGAAAAAAGAGATGCCAATAAAAATTCAAGAGGCTTACAGAACACCAAACAGATTAGACCAGAAAAGAAACTCCTCTCGCCACATAATAATTGAAACTCCAAATGTACAGAACAAAGAAAGAATATTAAAAGCTGTAAGAGAAAAAGGTCAAGTCACATACAATGGCAGACCCATCAGAATTACACCTGACTTCTCCTCAGAAACGTTAAAAGCTAGAAGGGCCTGGTCAGATATACTACAAGTCCTGAGAGATCATAGGTGCCCAGCCAGACTACTTTACCCAGCAAAACTCTCTATCAACATAGATGGAGAAAACAAGATATTCCATGACAAAATCAAATTTAAACAATATCTACCCACAAACGCAGCCCTACAGAAAATCCTAGAAGGAAAATCCCAACCCAGAGAAGAAAACTCCACCCAAGAAAACAAAGGGAATAGAAAACCCCTCAGCAACTAAACCAAAAGAGACACAGGACCACCACCTATACCAAACTAATGGGAAATAACAACCCCAGGTCACTAATATCCATCAACATCAATGGACTCAACTCCCCAATAAAAAGACATAGTTTTACAGAGTGTATCCGCAAGCAAGACCCTTCCTTATGCTGTATACAAGAGACACATCTAACTACGAAAGACAGACACTGCCTCAGAGTAAAGGGCTGGGAAAAGGTTTTCCAAGCAAATGGATCCAGGAAGCAAGTTGGAGTAGCCATCCTAATATCAAACAAAACAGACTTCCAACTGAAGTTAATGAAGAAAGACAAAGAAGGGCACTATATACTCATTAAAGGGAATATTCATCAAGAGGAAATCTCAATACTGAACATCTATGCCCCAAATACAAAGGCACCTACTTTCGTAAAAGAAACACTTCTAAAACTTAAAGCGCACGTCGATCACAACACATTAGTAGTGGGAGACTTCAACACCCCACTCACAACAAAGGACAGATCATCAAGACAGAAGACAAACAGAGAAATATTGAGTCTAACAGAGATCATGAAACAAATGGACCTAACAGATATCTACAGAACGTTTCACCCAAACACAAAGGAATACACCTTTTTCTCAGCACCCACGGAACCTTCTCCAAAATCGACCACATAGTTGGTCACAAGGATAGTCTCAATAGATACAAGAAAATTGAAATAACACCTTGTATCTTATCAGACCACCACGGAATAAAGCTGGTCTTCAACAGCAAAAGAATCAACAGAAAGCCTACACACACATGGAAATTGAACAGCTCCTTACTGGATGACCACTGGGTCAGGGAAGAAATAAAGAAGGAAATCAAAGACTTCTAAAAATCCAACAACAATGAAGACACAACATACCCAAACCTATGGGATACATTGAAAGCTGTGCTATGAGGAAAGTTCATAGCACTAAGTGCTTTCAAAAAGAAAATTGTGACAGCTCATATTAGTGAATTAACAGCTAAGCGGGGTGAATTGGAAAAAAAAAAGAAACAAACACTCCCAAGAAGAGCAGAAGGCAGGAAATCATCAAACTTAGGGCTGAAATCAACAACTTAGAATCAAAAAGAACTATACAAAGAATCAATGAAACCAAGAGTTGGTTCTTTGAGAAAATCAACAAAATAGACAGACCCCTAGCCAAATTAACTAAAAGGCAAAGGGAAAGAACACAAATCAACAAAATCAGAAATGAAAAGGGAGAAATAACAACAGACATTGAGGAGATCCAGAAAATATTCGGGCATTACTTTAAAAATCTATATTCCACTAAATTTGAAAACCTAAGCAAAATGGACAATTTCCTCGATAAATTCCACCTACCAAAACTAAATCAAAATCAGATTAACAGCTTAAACAGCCCAATAACACCCAAGGAAATAGAAAGAGTCATTAATAATCTCCCAACCAAAAAAAGCCCAGGGCCAGATGGCTTTAGCATGGAATTCTGCAGGACCTTCAAAGAGGAACTAACACCATTACTTTTCAAACTCTTCCATCACATAGAAACAGAAAGAACACTGCCAAACTCATTCTATGAGGCCACTGTCATTCTGATTCCTAAACCACACAAAGACCCAACAAAGAAAGAGAACTTCAGACCAATCTCCCTCATGAACATAGATGCAAAAATACTTAATAAAATACTAGCAAATCGAATTCAAGAACACATCAAAAGTATCATACACCATGATCAAGTAGGCTTCATCCCTGGAATGCAGGGATGGTTCAATATACGAAAGTCTATCAATGTAATTCACCACATAAACAAGATGAAAGAAAAAAACCACATGACAATCTCACTAGATGCAGAAAAAGCATTTGACAAAATCCAACACCCCTTCATGCTAAAAGTTCTGGAGAGAACGGGCATACAAGGATCATACCTAGAAATAATAAAGGCAATATACAGCAAGCCAGTAGCCAACATCAAATTAAATGGAGAGAAGCTTGAAGCATTTCCTCTAAACTCAGGGACAAGACAAGGATGTCCACTTTCACCATATCTCTTCAATATAGTACTTGAAGTCCTTGCTAGAGCAATAAGACAACTAAAGGAGATCAAAGGGATAAAAATTGGAAATGAAGAAGTCAAATTATCCCTATTCGCAGATGATATGTTAGTATACATAAGCGACCCCAAAAACTCCACCAAAGAACTCTTACAGCTGATAAACAACTTCAGCAAGGTGGCTGGATACAAAATTAACTCAAAAAAAATCAGAAGCCCTTCTTTATACAACAAACAAATATACCGAGAAAGAAATAAGGGAAACAACCCCCTTCACAATAGCCACAAACAACATAAAATACCTGGGGGTAACTCTAACCAAGCATGTAAAGGACCTATATAACAAGAACTTCAAGCCCCTGAAGAAAGAAATGGAAGAGGCCTTTAGAAGATGGAAAGATCTCCCATGCTCATGGATAGGTAAGATCAACATAATAAAAATGGCTATCCTACCAAAAGCAATATATAGATTTAATGCAATTCCTATCAAAATACCAACACAATTCTTTATAGACCTGGAAAAAGCTATTCTCAACTTCATATGGAACAACAAAAAGCCCAGAATAGCTAAATCAATCCTGTCCAATGAAAAAACATCTGGAGGTATCACCATCCCAGATTTCAAGCTGTACTACAGAGCAACAGTAATAAAAACAGCATGGTACTGGTATAGAAACAGACCAGTGGATCAATGGAATCGAATTGAAGCCCCAAACATGGACCCACACACCTATGGCCAACTAATCTTTGACAAAGAAGCCAAAACCGCACAATGGAAGAAGGACAGCATCTTCAACAAATGGTGCTGGTCCAACTGGATGTCCACTTGCAAAAGAATGAAATTAGACCCATACCTCTCACCTTGTACAAAACTTAATTCCAAGTGGATCAAAGACCTTAACATAAGGCCGGCCACACTAAAGATACTAGAAGAAAAAGTAGGAGAAACCCTCGAACTCATTGGCACAGGTGACAACTTCCTGAACAGAAAACCAACAGCTCAGGACCTGAGATCAACAATCAATAAATGGGACCTCATGAAACTGAAAAGCTTCTGTACGGCAAAGGACACTGTCATTCGAACAAAACGGCAACCAACAGACTGGGAGAAAATCTTCACCAACCCCACATCTGATAGAGGGCTATTATCTAAAATCTACAAAGAACTCAAGAAACTAAAAGCCAAGAAACCAAATAATCCAATCAAAAAATGGGAGATGGAGCTAGAGAATTCACAAAGGAGGAATTCCTAAGGGCTGAGAGACACCTGAAGAAATGTTCAACATCCTTAATCATCAGAGAAATGCAACTCAAGACGACCCTGAGATTCCACCTAACACCTGTTAGAATGGCTAAGATAAAGAGCTCAAATGATAGCGCATGCTGGCGAGGGTGTGGAGAAAGGGGAACCCTACTCCATTGCTGGTGGGAGTGCAGGCTTGTGCAACCACTATAGAGGTCTGTCTGGCGATATCTTAGAAATCTAGGAATAACCTTGCCTCAGGACCCAGCCATACCACTTCTGGGGTATACACCCAAAGGACCTCTCACAGAGACATAGGGAAGTCTCCTCATCTATGTTCATAGCAGCCTTATTTGTAATAGCTAGAAATTGGAAACAACCCAGATGTCCCTCAACTGAAGAATGGATTAAAAAATTGTGGTACATCTATACAATGGAATATTACTCAGCTATCAGAAACAATGAAATCATGCAATTTGCAACCAAATGGATGGATCTAGAGGAGCTCATCCTGAGTGAGCTAACCCAGTCTCAGAAGGATGCACATGGCATCTATTCACTTATAGTAGGATTTTAACTATATCGTACAGGATATCTGTACTACAACCAACACACCAAAAGGAACATGGACATAAATTTTTTTTTTATCTTTTTCTTTTTCCTTTTCCCTTCTCTTTTTCCTCTCTTTTTTTTGTGGATATTCTTTGTTTTTGTGGGTTTGTGTGTTTGTTGGTCTTTTTTTTAGTAATCCCCCAGTAGCAAGGAGACACCTTTCACCGGCAGTACTGCCTCGTAGGCCCCCGGAGAATGAAGAGGCTCTTGGACCTCATATGACACCTGATCTGTGGTGAGAGACTGTTAGGCAGGGAAACTCCACCCCAGAGGAACAAGACGGAAGGGTCAGGGGGTAGAGCATGGGAGGGTGGGGCTGGGAAGCGGGAAAAGAGGACAATATGATAAGGATGTAACCTGAAGCAACAAACAAATAAATTTATTAACTAAAAAAAAAAAAAAAAAAAAAAAAGGTGGCAGGGCTGAAACACTGTGAATGGAACAGAGGATACAGCCATTCGGCCTGGTTTTGCAGACCTCCAGGTGTCGAGAAGACGTGGAGCTAAGGTAAAATACAAGAGAACTGTGGTATTGGCCCATGCCTTTGACTTCAGCGGAGACAGGGGGAGCACCGTAGTGTTGGTGGTCTTATGTATTCTGGAGTCATACAGAGCGGGGTGGTGAGGGTGCATACTCTTGGTCCCACCATTCAAGAAGAGTACACCCTTGGTCCAAGCTCCCAGCACATTGGAGACAGAAACGGGCAGATCCTGGAGCTCAGGGTCAGCCTGATGCTGGGCAAACTCTAAATAGAGAAAGACTTCGATCCAGGAGTAGTGGAACACATCTTTGATCCCTTCAGATGGGAAACACAGGTCCCTGATCCCAATAATTAGAGTTCAGAGACACACACATGGGATTTGGAGGGACCTAGGTTTGGAGGTTACTTACAAAAGGCCTTCTCGATGCAGGCAGATTGTCCTTTGGGATCTCAAAATATATACACTAGAGCTGGTTTAGCTCCAAGGTGACAGAATGATTTCTTCTTTAACCCGGATTGAAAGATAATGCTTTGTGTGTTGTCGGAAGGCCAAATTTGCTTCAGGAGAAGTACTACCTAGCCCCCCCGCCAAAAATAAAGAGGGCAATTGTCCCACGGTTGGGATTGGGGCAGGGCTCTGTTCTTATCTTTCCAGGAGAATCGAAGCGTCCATTAGGGGAGCCCGGGGACGGCTGGACAGCGGAAACCTCACCAGAGAGCAGAATCAGGCACCAAGGAGGACGAGTGACCCAGTTGATTCTGCCTGGCAGACTTCCTCAATAGCTGTCTCCATCGGGGGCCTGCAACCACCATGGCAATCCAATGTCGCTGGGACCGTTCAGCTCTACACAATGCCCCGGCAGGAACCTCAGTGAAGCCTGCAAGTTCAGCTTCTCCCTACAAACCCCTTAGGTCATCTAAACAGCTGAGAACAGAAGGACTGAACATAAAAGGAGTGTACTAACATTTTTAACCATTTTTTCCATTTGGGTTCAGGCCCCAAACAGGTCTACTATGACCCAAATCAGCAGGAAGCCACTTTAAGAGAGCGACGTCCCATGCCCAGAGGGTGGGGAAGGTGTTTCTCCACCCTTCTTTTTGGTTATTTGAAGGATAACTGAAAACTCCGATATTTAGGGGAAGAGATTACAAGCTGATAAATGGTCCTGTTTAATGGGTTTTGGAGGTTAGCCCCAGGGACTTCCTACTTTTCCTTTTCTGTATCCTTCTTCCTCTCCTATGTAGGAGTGCATAGGCTTGAGAAAAATGAGGTATAGACATAGCACAGGAAGGTCCAAGAAGAAGGGGCAGATTATTGAATATGCCCTTATACCTTTGTATATTGATACAAAATTGGTAGTTTATTTGGCTAAAGTGGTATTGACCATTTTTTATTGTGCAAAAATAAGATTGTATTGGATTACATCGGTATTGATCTTTGTATATTGATACAAAATTAAGATTATAGTTGGCCACAATGGTATTGACCCTTGTATATGGACGTAATATTAAGATTGTATTGGGCTACATAGGCATTGATCTTTGTATATTGATACATAATTAAGGGTATATTTAACCACAATTGAATAGATCTTTGTATATTGACACAAAATTAAAGATAACGCTTCCTAATGGTATCATACCTAGAGATACTTAAAATTAAAATGTGAAGCTCTGGCCTCTTGATACCAACCGTCTAAAACGGTCTAGGATAGTTAAGTAAAACAAACTCCTAGTCATGCAAACATGTCACTTTGTTAGCTACTATGACAGTCTATCACAGATATTCTCTAAACTACCCAGTAATCAAGTTGCTAAGAGACAAGCAACATTTGCTTATCTAAATACAAGAGATGGATAGGGCATCTTCAAAAACCCCAAGAGATCTGCAGAATATGGCATTTAAAGATGCTATCTTAAATTAAGATTTTCTTTTTTTTTTGATATCAAGACATATCAGCACCTGACAGCACCCCCTATTCTACTCCAAGTAGAAGATAAGCATCGAAGAACCTCCACCGTAAGATGGTTGAATTAGTGGCAAGCCTATCTCTTGGCATGAAAAAACCCCTTGCACCAACTGCAGACAGACTGCTGTCCAAAAAGGACAAAACTTGGTAGCAGGGAAGTCGACAGCCTAACTCTGCCAAGACAGGGTAGGTAAGTCCTTCATAATCCCGGCTCTACAACAAATGTCTGTCAGAGAAACAGGACCCAAAGGCTGAAGACTGATGCAGGAATGTATGGAGAGAAAATGAGAATGTCCAGGCAGTCATTGGTATGTCCTTTCTTAGTTTTGGAAGCTGCAGGCCCTGCACTTCCTATATAAGCAGATATATTTATCCCTCTCAGGTCTCGGTGGTTGAAGAATAGACAGCTAGAGTCTCAGTTAAATTTTGAGTTGTTTAGGAATCAAGAGGGTGTTATAGATCTAAGAAGATACTCTTAAAAGTGTGTTGCAAGTTAGTATGAATGTTGAGTCAGATATAGACCTTTAAACTCATGGAGATGGTTAGATAGTAGAATGTTAAAGTCAGGGGCCAAATATGTACAAATATGTATAAACTGGACATTGGGAAGGTATACTGGGCCATTTAACTGTCATAAATGTGGCATACTTATATCTGTTGTTTTGTATAATACTTACTGTTATAAGAGAAGGAACCATCTGTTGGACTGAAAGAGGAAACTTCTGGGGGGAAGAGGGTGGAAGGGTGGGACAGGAAGGGGGAATAGGGAGGGGTTTGTTACTGAGATGTAACTTGAAGAAAAAAAAATAAAGTATTTAAAAAATTAAAAAAAAGAAAGTAAGTATAAGCCAAACCCACCGGAACTAGACAAATCAATGAAATAGAAACCAAAGGAACAAAAGAAACAAAGAAATAAATAAAACTTTGAATCTTTGAAAAGATAAAGGCAAAACAGTCCTTAGCCAAAGTAGCCAAATGAAAGAGAAGACGAATTTAATGAAATGAAGACAGACACATTATAGCAGACACTAGAGAATCATGGAAAAAAAAAACTTGAACAACCTATATCCAAGGAACTAGCAAGTCTAGAAGAAATGAATTAATTCAGAGACACATATGACCCATAAAATTAGATTTAAACAACTTCAATGATCTATAATGAACAAAAAAATATTGAGATAATAACAGACTGCTGGGCAACTTGGGAGAACACTGAGAAGTGTGCTCCCAGAATAAAGGTTTGGAACTCAGTGTAATTGGCTCAGGGCCTGTCTTCTCGTTTGTGTGACCTCATCTAGCATGTGTGCAAGTGGTAGAGACAGTAGTTACAATGCTTGTGTGTCCCAAGGATTTGTGGTGAGGACAACTCTGAGTACATTGTTCCATTCATAACCAGGAGCAAATAAACGCCAGTAGTAACTTGATTCCAGTCATATGGATTATTATTCTGATTTATTGTTTTGATTTGTACAATATCTAAGATATAACCACTTTAGAGAAAATGTCCTTGCATCACTTAGCTGTGAGGTCCCAGAAGCCTCCAGAATTTTCCAAAAGTTTGGGCACTAAGAGTCCTCTGAACAGAAAACTGCTACGGAAACTCAGAAATAAAGGGATTAGCTATGATCCTTATGTGAGTTGATCACCCATCAGATTGTCCAGCAGCAGGAATGTTTCAGAATGTGGGATTTTCTGTGCCCTGACCAGGAGATGCCCAGGCATATGGAAAACCAGCTGATTGTCATTATTTTCAAGATGCCTTGACTAGAGTGTGGGCCCATGAGGCCTACTGGGTGGTGTTAGCATGGGGTCATTAGCTCTTGTCTCTCAGGACACTGTTCCTTTTATTTTCCATTAGCTCATCCAGGATCAGATCACCCTGTCCCACAAGGACAGCAGGAGGAGAAAGGAGCCTTCGAAGTCAGAAGAGCTAGCTAAGATATCAGCTCCAGCAGTGGTCAGTGAGTGCTTAAGGGGACACACTATTTACTTAAGGGGCCACAAAAAGAAGCTTCTTGGGAGGTGTCAATGAAGACAGAGGTGCAGCGGCACTGTTGAAGTGAAAACTGAAATGATAATAACTGTATCTCTAAGGTTACAAGGGGGAAAAGTCATTGCATGAACAGGGAAATGAAAATCAATCTACTTGTTGAATTATTCTTCTTAGCAGAAAGAGCCATGGAACTGTAATTACTGAAGAGCACAGAACTGCTTAGTCACCCAGCATGTTTTACTGTGGTAAACACTGCTGAATTTTGATGCATCTTATCAAACACTAAGCCTTGAGGGTGGGGTTTCATTCTAGCCTTTGTTTCTCACATTTTCTTGCTCCAGCGCTGAAAACTTAAGCTGTAAGCAACCAGATGCAAGCTGAAACTCATCCTTCCCTACCTTCTTCACCTATGCCTGGCCCTGTGCAGATGAGGCATGCCAGGGGCAGGGCAGTGGATAAATCTGAAGTTTTGTCTTGATGTGGGAGGCTAATCCTCTGCTAGGCACTTGATGCCAACTCCCAGGGCTGCCATGGAGATCATGCTTGGCAATTTCAGCACATTTGCTTTTGCACACACATCCCACTCAAGAATGTAATCCAATGGAGTTGATTCTCTCAAAGCAAGATAGAGATGTCACATATGCTTTGAATAAACTCTTCTTCATTTGCCCAGTTTACCAGCTGACTGATGTTTGATGGGAATTTCAATTTGAGGAGGTCAAGAACTGTGGAGAAAAATAAACCCACATGAAGGGATAGGCTATGATCCTTATATGAGTTGATCACCCATTAGATTGTCCAGTAGCAGGAATGTTCCAGAATGTAGAATTTTCAGTGTCCTGACTCTGATTTTTGTTCTGATCTTATATTTCTTTAAACACACACACACACACACACAAACACACACACACAAGTGGTGTGGGTAGGTGGTGGTAAATGTTTCTGTGTATCTGGCTAGGACATTTTGAAAATGGCTTCTAGTTACTAAGGCCTAACAGTTATTTCAGAGACTGAGTCTGAAAGCTTCCCCTTGCAGATAAAAACAGGTTCCATACACCCAAGCAGCTAGAAAGGAAACCTGCCTAGAAACCCAAGGGCACAAGACATAGAAGAAGGGGGTTGGTAACCCTGGAAGCATCCATTCTACTGATAAGTTCATAATGTGTTCTCTCTTTACATCTTTTTCCAGTGTCTTGCTTGTCTCAATAAAACACTGAGTAGAAGCCTAGAATGTTAGCAGATATGTCTGTAGATCGTGGCTTCTTGTATGGTTCAAGTCATACAAGAACCAAAAAGTTCAAGTCCTTTTCAGAGGTTCCTTTCTGAAGTACAGTGGGTTGCGATCGTGTGGTAGGTGGTGAGCAGGGATGGAAGCAGTGAATGCCCTATCTTAAGTCTCTCATTTCTGCTTCAACCTATTTTATGTTGAAAAGTCTTCGTTTCAGAAGAGGTTCCTCAGGCTTCTGTAAGAAAAGGGAAATGCTTCCTTTGTTTTCTGAATTGTGGACACAGAAATGACTCTGCAACACCTGAGATGAATTCTCTGTTGATGTAAAGAAGAAATTTCCAGCCCTCAGATCATGATAATTTTTGCTTTTTTTTTTTTTTTGTTTGTTTGTTTTTGGTTTTTCGAGACAGAGTTTCTCTGTGTAGCCCTGGCTGTCCTGGACTCATTCTGTAGACCAGCCTGGCCTTGAACTCACAGAGATCTGCCTGACTTTGCCTCACAAGTGCTGCCATTAAAGGCATGTACTACCACTGCCTGGCAACTCATGATAATTTTAAACTAATTGTCATTAAAAAGACAGAACCATTTACAAGTCACAGTACAACACAAAGTCCTGCACTGAGGAGGAGGGAGGACTAATACCCCTATTACCTACACATGAGCTGATTACTGGAAATGCAGACAGTAACAAGGACTATTCATGTTTAGACTTAAGTCTACAGAAGTCATTGCGACTGCCTTCAATGACACCAGCACTGCCATTTCTGGCTGCTTGTGGGTGTCAGTGAAGCCTGACATGTCCCAGAAGATAAACTAGAAGTTCCCTAGGGACCCAACTCTTCAAAAATAATTATATCTAATATATGCTGAAATATAAGGTACTTTACAAGGACAATGCAGAGGAAGACAGAGGAAGAGACACATAGAATTCCATGTAATTTTATAAAATGCACAAACCCCACACCACTAATCAATTCATTTGTCTTCTTCTGTCTTATTTAAGCTCCATTGCTCTCTGAACCTTTCAAAAACAAGAATCTGCTGTCACTCTGGGTCAGCTATTTCTGTACTTGCTGTTCTTCCAGGTGCCCCTTACACTTTGGGCTACCAGGGTAGTAGATCTAGAGTAGTCACCTCTCCAGAATAACACCCCACTCCTGGATCAAATGTTCTCAGCTCTTCAAGTCTGACAACTGATTCCATCAGTGTGTCTAACTCTGGTGAGATTTTGAAGTAAGATTCATACCAACCATCCTCAAGGAAGATTGAGGAACTAGGTTCCAATTTGGTATATTTTATTGATTTATAAAGTCTGGCAGCATGACTGTGTTTTTCTGAAACATGATGCATATGTAATATTAAAAATATTTATGAACACAAAAGAACCTGACCAATCAGTCAGGTCCATGAGGCATTATGATAAATGACAGCTATTGTAATACTTCAGGATATGTTAAGTAGACGCCATCCCAGGAAATAAAGGGCAAGGATAATATTTGAGTAATTCTACTACTGTGCTACATTCTAGATCTGTTTCTGTTGCTGCAATAAAATATCCTGATAATAATCAACTTAGGGGATCACAATTCTCCTTACAGTCCACTGCTGTGGGGACTGTATATTTATATATTCAATAAAAATCTTGTTGGCTACATAGACACCACATGACTTATTATTACATGGAATCCTTTGACTGCCCCATTCATATGGCATGAATGGAGAATTACAAATGTCTTCCTTATATTTTTGAGGATTTCGGACAGATTTAGAATTGTCATTGCAATTTAAAGTTGCTCTCTGGGTTACAGAATTACTATTGTTTGAGATTTAGTGAAATATTTAAGCAGGGTAGTAATGGCACACGCCCTTAGTCCCATCACATGGGAGACAGAGATAGGCAGGTGGGTCTCTGTGAATTCCACTCCAGCCTGGTTTAAACAATGAAGTCAGGGCAGGACCCCCCTGCTGATAAGATAAGCTGCTTGCAAAGGACACTCTAGAATTCAAAATGACACATTTTTTCCCTTGAAGGTAATATATAAGTTTTTGCTTAGTAATAAATGACAATGCCCTTACTGATCTAATGAATAAATATACATAATCTTAAGTTTATGTAAAGAGAAAGGGGTGACAAGCCAGTCTCCTAAGATGGGGGGCTCCCATGGAAGAATGGTTTCAAGAGGCATTTTGCCCTAAAAGAGATATGTTAGTTAATGTAAGGACCCCGAATTAGGCTGGGGGAGGAACATAAGCCTCCTACAACCAACAGTTAAGAAAAGTTAACATAAAATAGAATATCATGCTACTCCAAACCAATCTCCTCAAGAATGGGGCTCCCATGGGAGGATTGGAACTCAGACTAATACAAAATGTTTTAGTTAATATGATTTTTTAATAAAGGTAATTCAATTAATTAAATTGATCCTAAAACTTGGGAGATAAGGAAAAAACAGGTTCCTTGTGAGTTCTAGGCCAATCTAATCTACAGAGCTCTACAGAG
Organism: Lophiomys imhausi; assembly: GCA_907164525.1. Taxonomy (NCBI): domain Eukaryota; kingdom Metazoa; phylum Chordata; class Mammalia; order Rodentia; family Muridae; genus Lophiomys; species Lophiomys imhausi. The sequence continues at coordinate 5,876,035 of CAJQZJ010033927.1, forward strand.
CAAATCAAGATAGCTCAAGCTACACAGAGAAACCCTGTCTCAATAAGGATATATATTTCCACATAGAAATTAAATCTCCAAAAAAGGAGAAAAAAATATATATGCATGCTTTGATCCCAAAACATGGGAGACAAAGAAAGAGACAGATAGGTTCCTTGTGAGTTTGAGGCCAACTAATCTACAAACAGCCCAAGCTACACAGAAAAAAACCTGTCTCAATCAATTAATAATTTATGTCAACTGTAGAGGAGAATGCTTAAACTCCATACAGTCTTATGCTGAATTTTCAACTTAAAAATGATTATATTTAGTCATATATATGCAATAATAATTGAGATGTTAATAATAATGATGATTTTATTTTTCCCCCTTACAGGAAATCAAAATATAGCAGACCTATGGACTGTTAATTTTAATAAACATAGCTATAATGACTTCAAAATGGAGGACAAGGGGACAAGTCATTTTGGGAGAGAAGTTTTTTTATGTCATCACAAAAGAAAAAAGTCTTCCATCCAAACTGATAGAAATCAGGTTTGACTGGAAAGGCCTCCTACAAATCTTGGCTACAAACAAAAGAACAAACAGGTAGCTTATATTTGCTGATTCCACTATGTAGGAACAGTTCAGACTGACTAAAACACACACACACACACACACACTCATATACACACACACAGACACACACACACACACACACTCATACACACACACACACATTATATATCCAATAAAAATCTTATGGCTGCATAGAAGCTACATGATTTATTATTGCATGCCATCCTTTCATATGGCATGAATGGAGACTTACAAATGTTTTTTTTTTTTTTCTGCTCAAAGAGCAGAAAATCTTCCTTAATTGATTTGTGCATCCTGCATATCCAAAGCATTTTTGTGTTTACAGAACTATATGTTAGTTATGAAAAATTATATATTTTCAGAACAAAGGAACCAGACACTAAAGAAGACAAGTAGTCCAGATGATCAAGCCTCACAGACTGTTACAGCCAGGACTTCAGTAAGGCCCTGAACTTTCCCACCCAAAGTTCAACTTCGGACTACAAAACGCTCAGGATATTCAAATTGCTGAACACATAGAGACTGGACAACAAATGTTACTATTAACTTGCTTAATCATTTTTCCATTTTCTTTGAGCTCCCAAACAGGTTTTTATGTCTCAATTCAGCTGAAAGCAATTTTAAGAGTCTGATGCCCCATTCCCAAAAAGTGGGGTGAGAGATTGCTTGGTCATTTGATGGGTTATAGATGTTGTTTAGGGGGATTGATTATAAGTCTCAGGGATTTCTCTCTTTCTCTTTCTTTTCTCTATCCTTCTTTCTCTCTTATATAGGGGGAGAAGACTTGAAAAGAAAAAAGAGGGGACTATAGGTATATAATATAGAAATGATAAGATATAAGAGTAGATAATTAAATCCACTCTGAAACTTAAAGCTATTATTATTCTTAAAATAATGTTATCTTTTGACACATTGATATATAATTTTGTACATTGATACAAGAATAAGGTTAATTTTTTGATTCATTGGTATAGAATTTTATATTTTAACACACATTATGCATATTTCAATACTTATATGCGTATTGTGCCTATGCAAACCAATTTAAAAGTATAGGTTTACATCTAATCTTTTTATGGATTGTAATAGCAATCCATAGGATTGTAAACTGCAGAGGAGAATACTTAAACTTCATACAGTCTTATGCTGAATTTTCAACTCAAAAATGATTATATTTAGTCATATATATGTAATAATAATTTTGAGGCAGGTTTTTTTTTTTTAGTGTAGCTCAGGCTGTTTAGGAGTCTGGGTAATACAGGTTGATGGCTGGCCAGTCAAGCTCCTAGTCATGTCAAATACTAGTCTTAATTTATCACAAAGTAGGCTTACTAGGTTAAACAGATAGTAAATGGTTACAAATATAGTTTTCTTGTTCAAAGACGATAGATAGATAGATAGATAGATAGATAGATAGATAGATGATAGACAGATAGATGATAGATAGATAGATAGATAGATAGATAGATAGATAGATGTTTTCAAAACCCTCAGAGGCATACAGAAAATGGCATTTAAAGATATTTTTATTATTTTAAGAATTTTTTTGACTTAAGACAGTCAGCTTTTTACAGTTCTCATTTGACTTGGAAGGACACAATGAGCATCAGAAATCTCCATCAGGAGATAACTCCTACTGGGTAGAAATACCTCTGCTCTCTCAACAGACTATGTACAGTCCAAAGATGGACCAGAGCTTAAATGCAGGTAAGTTGATGGCCTGATTCTGCAGAGACAGAGTGGGAAAATCCTTATTATTTCCTGCTGCACAATTAAGTCTGTGAGATAGGTTTGGTCAGAAGGCTGAAGATGATGCTCCAATGGTACCAAGAGATATTTGGGACTGTCTAGGCAGCAAACTGTCATTTTTCTTTTTGGAAGCTGTTCTGTACTTCCTACTCAAATAATAACTTTATCCCGTCTTATGTTTTTGATGGGGTTGAAGACATAATAGAAACAAAATTTCAATTGAACTTGAGTTGTTTAGGATTTAAAAGGGTGTTTTCAAATCTAAATAAAATCTTTAGGTTTATAAATATAGGATTCAATAGAAAATATTTAGGTTCAGAACTCTAGACACAGCAAGATAGATGACTTTTTCTTCTTCAAGATTAATGGATACAAATAGGCTAAGCATTATGTGTGTAACTTTTATATATGGTTTTCTTGTTTGTTTCATATTTGTTCTTACTGTTATTACTATATAAGTTTAAATAATTAGCCTTTTATTAGACAAAAAGAGGGAATTGATGGGGTGATGTTATGTATTCTAATTGTTAGTTAACCTCCTTGAAGAGATCTGCTTTTCTGTGTTAGGCCATACTACACCAAGTGATGCCATGTTACCTTGCTTTCTAATCATTGTCTCTAACTGGCTTTATTAAAATGCCAAGGCCTGTGATTGAGCAGAGAGAAAGGTAAGTGGGGCAAATGTTCTCAGGCTTCTGGGGCAGACAGAGAAGAAGGAAGAAGCCAAAGGAAGAAGGAGAGACACACAGCATGGGTTTGAGAAAAGAACCTCATTCCACATGGGCTGGAACATCAGCATAGCATGGAGAATTAACAGCCCAGGGGATGTATATGGGATCATATTTGGGAAATAGAATTATAAGTTAGCTTAGATAGGCCAAGATTGCACAATCCAGGCTAAGGCTTGTTAAAATCCATCAGGTGTCTTTGTAATAATTTATAATATCAGGTTAAGGATTAACACTGTCAACCAATTAATTATAATATAAATACTGGTAACTAATTTAAATACTTTATTTACTACTACATTAGGGAATCATAATTCTACTTACAGTCCATTGCTGTGGGGAAGTTCCAGCAGCAGGAGTCTGAGAGAGCTGGTCACATCACTGTCAAGAATAGAGAAAACCCAACTCATCCAGACCTATTCATTTTCTCCTTTCTTACCCAGTTCGGAATTCCCTGCCTAGGAAATGTGCTACCCACAGTGGACTGGGTCTTCTCACATCTGATCAATCAAGACAATCTTTTACAGACATGTCAGCAGGCCAACTTGATTCAGACAATTTTCCAATTAAGATTACTTTTCCAGGTGTTTTCTAAGTTGTGTCACATTGATGGTTAAGAATTGTTACAAGTATAATAATGTATAACTGATTTTGTGTGCTATATATGCATTTATACATTGAGAACTCACAGGGATCCACTGAGGCAGAGATTTAAGAAGCCATGGTTCTGAGACCTTTGATAGCATCTAAAGGATACTAAAATGTAGTCTGAAGGGGGCATGTAAGGAACTGGGGCTCACTCAGTAACTTTAGATAACTTGCCTTTGGTCTTATAAGTAATGAAATGTAGAGTTTGGTTTATTAATGTTGCTTCTCTAGTTGGTGGTGCAAACCTGGGGGAGTGGAGCCTAAAAATGAGGCAGACTAAAGTCCCATGCAATAGGCAACTTTATTCAGAGCACCCAACATTTTATACTCTGAGGGTTAAGAAGAGTCATATGAGTAAAGTGTACAGTCACAAGGACAAGTCACAAATGTCAAAACTTGTTTTTCCATAGAGGAATATGGATGCCAACAGCTGAAATAAACTCATTCCTATCCACCACATCTGGGAGGAGTATGACAACACATCCCAAGAACAACCCATGTTATGGAGGAACAGAGATAATAAGACTCTTGTCTTGTTTCCTTGGAGTTTTCTCACAAGGTCTCAGAAATCTCAACAACTTTGTTCATGGACTGTGTTCTGACAATAAGCATTTCAAATGTACCATAATGTGCAATGTACTCTTTCTTGGTAAAATCGTACATGAAACAAATTTAAAAGCTCATATTAGCTCAGATAATAGCTCATATTGACATAAAGGCAAAAGATATAATTGTTTCTTTACAGTTTCCTTGTGAGTATAAAGATGGTCTCTAAAAAAATAAAACGTAGACTTTTATTTTGGCTACATTCTGAAACGACTAAATTCTGTTGATGTAACAGTTCTGACTGTTAGTACTTGGTAAGAGATGTTTCAATAAAATCAATGTATTACATTCTAAAGTAATACTTTTTAACTTTGGTCTATATTAGAGAGACATGAGAAGCTGTTAGAATACACAAGTCCAACTCTCTCACACATTTCTTTCAGTGAAATACAAATGTATGAAATTTTTTTCCATTGGTTTTAAAAGATGTCACTATGGAAACCAATACTACTCTAGTCTGACAGTGCTGTTAGCATAATCTAAGGTTCATTTGATCACTCTGTCAAAAAGCTGGGAGATAGACATTAAGTGGAAGGAAATTTGTTAGAGACTGACTTTGAGAAGATAGAAAAGACTTATGTCTCCAAGTTCCAGCTTTGAAGGTGTTAGATGGGCTGAGGGCTTTTACACAACACATGAGGTTACCACGGAAGAATGAATAGAGAACTCCACTGTAGGGAGACTTTCTGAGGACACATATGTGTGAATATGCATGTGGAGGTTGAAAGTTGATGTTGGGTATTTTCCACAATAGCTCTCCAGTTATTTATTGAGATGAAGTCTCTTGCTGAGCTCCATGTTTGGGCTCATGTTTGGGCTAACTAGTCAGTCTGCTCCAGGGATCTCTTATCTCTACCTCCTGCATGCTGAGGGCCATCCTACCCTCTGATGATTTATGTGTGTGCTGTTAATACGAACTGGTATACTTAGGTCAAGCTTGCAAAGCAAATGACTGGCAAAGCCATCTCCCTAGGCCCTAGTGGGTGGATTTTTCAAGTCCAGAAGTTAGAAGATTCTGTGATCCACCTTAACCTTTGATAAAATCCTACATAAACAAAGACTCAGAACAATCACAACTTCCTGGTCCACCCACGTTTCCCTTGCTAAGCTATGCTATCCTTTTGCTGGGATTTCATTTTATCACGGAGCTCATACCCTTTTCTCTGATGTCTAGTTTGTTTTGGGAAGGTCTTCTTACTTCAGTAGTCACCTTACCTAAGTGCAGAGGTGAACTTCCAGCTTGTTGTGAATGATACAACAGTTTACTGTGAGAGTGGGACCTGCTGTTACCTAACAAGAGAGAGCTGGCGGCAAGTTGAGACCTGAGGTGTAATCCTATCAGAGAGGCCTACTTGAGGACAAATCTGCGGTCTGTTCTGGATTCTTTCAAAACAGAAAGCTTCAAGTTCAAATGTAGAGATGGTTTTACTATGCCTAAGATGTGCTGATTTTGTTTTTCTAGTTAGAAGTGTGCCTGGCAAGGTGGTACACACCAAAATCCTACCTCGGCAAAGGCAGAAGAAGGGGCTAAAATTTGAAGTTAGCCTGTTCTGCTTCATGATTCCAGGCTAGGGAGGGCTGTACACTGGATGAATGAAAGAAAGAATGAATGAGACAAAAACAAGTCAGTGTACAGTCTGATGGGGGCTAGGGCGAGCTGTTGGTGGTTTCATTTCCACGGTTGAGACCTACTTTTGGAAATATTAATTTGACCACTCATTTTTAGGGATTTCTGAGACATTTTGATACCTTGAGGGAAGATAGCATAGAGGATTTTATATCAGGGAAATTCTTGAAAGACAGAGAATGACTCAAATTTCTGCAGTGTGTATTATTTCTGAGGTTATGTTGTGTCTCAGTCTCACCTTTAAAATAACAACAATATTACTTGGCTTGTAAGGTTTTAATAATTAAATTAGATAATGATTGAATGAGCCAGTAAGCATTACATACAATTAGTTGAAGGAAGATTCACAAAGTCACAAAAAGAAAAATTCAGCTTCACTGAGGTCACTCCCAACAAATTACTTCAGAAATAATCTCAAGAAGGAATGAGAAGCTACCTGAAGGACATGGGACCTAGAGTGGTTTGTGAATATATTTATAAAATAACTAAGCAAAAGGGGGTGAGGAGAAGAGTAAAATTAAATGGAAAGTGGGGGGGAGAAAAAGAAAGGAGCTGTGTTCTGAGCCCTAAGAAAATTCCATCTATCAATACACAAAGACCCTGATGAGCATCCCTGAGACCCCAGATCCAAGGAACAGAAGTGTGAGTCCCTTGTTATTCCGCCTGTCCATATGCACACTCCCACAGTTACAAAGTGAGGAGTCCTATACACCTAGGCACTGCCAGGCTGACATGGGTTTCAGAAGCTCATGGACAAACAGGTCATGCCTTTCTCCACGGTTCCACCACCTCCTTCTGTGAGCTGTTGTGTCTTCAAAGGGTCTTCTGCCCTCTTTCCCTCATTTCCATCATCATGTAGGTCCCTGTTGAGTCAAATTGACAGAAGCCATAAAAAGAAAAGGAAGTTAGATTTACACAAAATCAAACCAGGATTTGCATTTTAGATTCATCTGCAAATGGAGAAGATTCATCTTATCATATAGAAAATGCTGAGCAGTGCTTAAGAGTTCAAACTCTGAGCTCTGACATAATTTAAAAATACTGTAATTTTTGATGTATTACCTAATTTCTGCAAGCCTCATTTTCTTCTATAAAAAGAAAGTGATAGCACATATCTCACAACATTGTGAAAAGAACTGAAGAAATTTAACATATGAGACACTTGACAAATGGTGGACAATCAGCAGGTATTAGCTTTATTACTGTTGTTGGCTCAGATAACTTTTAAGCATGTGTTAGCTACCTTCACTACAACATTATCTGGTACACTGAATAAATTATATGCACATGATTCTTTTTGAACTGTTGACTTTTAATGCATTGACAAGTGATGTAGAATTTACTTGTATTCTCTCTAGATGGATGGGGCTACACCCAGAAGCAGAGATGCGGAGTATGAGCTAAAGCTAAAGAAAAAAAAAAAGTTGAATGCTGTTGTGTTTATATGTGTGTGTATGTAGTATGTATGTATGTGTAGAACCCTAGGAAGAAAGGATGTGTACTGGGTAGACTAGAGTCACCCTCAAATTTATGTCCACCCAAATGCCAGACTGTCACATTATTTTAATTTTTTGTGTATATGATGTAAGACATTAATGTGAAGTCATATTTGATTAAGGATTTAACGATTTAACGATCCGTGTCTTTGTAAGAAGGCTACGTGAGAACTTTTAGGTGTGATAGAAGACCAGAGGCTGCATTCATGTGACTCAGGGAAGGAGAAAGTCAAAACAGGACAAAGAAGAATCTGCCTTGAAGGAAGAAAAAGAGGCAGCTTAAAAAATCCACAAGGGTGATGCCAGGATACTTCACAAATGCAGAAAATAGAAGGCAGTGCTGGACCAAGAAGGAAGCCAGGCATCCTGAAAGTTTAGCCCTGCCAAAGACCTGCTAATGAGTTCAAATGTCAGTACCAAAGGTGTCCAGATAAAAGCCTCAGGATGTACTCTCAGAGGACACCATGAGAACAAGTGCCTGGTGTCCTGTAATGTCAAGCGTGGATGTCTGGGGACACGGGTGCCCTGAATCATAGTCATACTGCATCATTAGAGACTTGGCTGTCGAAAGTTTTCAGGAGTTACTGATGACAGGTTCAGGGACTGTGCACTCACAAACCCTTTTAAGTATGTAGCCAACGGCTATTTATCACTTTATGTCCAAAGACGATGTGGAATTTAAACAACAATATTAAATGAGAGGGTATCAGCCTTGTTTCTTTGTTTGAAGACTGGATCTCTAACCTTGAACTTTCAATATTCTTGCCTTCGCCTCCAAGGTGCTTGGTTAAAAGTGTTCACCGCTGCACTAGCAGTCTTGAACGCTTACAGTTTTAATCAAGAGATAGCCTACTGTGCAAACTATTTTTTTGTTTTTTTATGACATTTTTGTTTGTTTAAATGTGCTTAGGATGTTCTACCAAGGGTTCATTTTGTCATTTCCTGGGAAATTTTTCTTGCCAAATTCAAACAGATGCACTCAACCAGCAGCATATCAAACAAACAGTAGAAAGAGTGAAGCCGTGGGTTTTATCTCCCTTGGCAGCTGGTAGGAACAAAGGGCAGAAGAGCTACTTGACTGGTTTGTGTTAGCAATTATCCTATTAATATTTTTAGACCGGGGTTAGGCTGGGGAATTGGAATCAGAGGTAAAGCAGGGGTTAGAGGGGCTACTCCACTCCACACTCGTATTTGAATCATGTGATGCCTTCAATCAAGTTAGTCCTGGGAAGTCTCAGGTACACTGTCTAACAGGTGTGAGATGGGGTTCTGGCTGATCATAGTAAGTTAGTGACTTCCATCTCCTGTTTAAGCTTCTGGAAAGGGAATTCCCTAATCCACTGGGAATAAGATGAGAGTGTGAAAGGTGCCTAGGAAGACATTGTGTTGGGTGCATTATCCTATATAATCCCTAAAGCAATCAGTTCGATTTACCTTCAGTAAGTCCTTAATGACAGATAGAAAGCTGTTTTCCTACCAGGAACAGGGTGCCCTAAACTAAGAATGTTTATGTGTTTTAATACCATGTAGCAAAGCTTTCGGAAACTGGTGACTAGGGCCTTGGCCTAGGGCCCCAGCATGGCCAGATTTATTGTCCTGCTCTCAGCTAGTAAAATGGTCTCCAATACGAAGCTACCTCTTCACCCTCTCCCGCACGCGAACCCTTAAAGGTACAGTGATGTAGCTCCTTGCTTTCTTTTTAGGGGAAACAGTGTCAAAGATCAGCTTTGACATCAGGGTTTGTGAGATGGACCAAAACCTCAGGGCTATTTCTACTGATGGTGAGAAAAAAACTCTCAGGGGCTCCATTGGTCACCGCAGGAAATCAAGATAGGAAAGGATCTGAACCCTGACTCTCAGACTAAGTCTGATGCTCTACTGATTGAGCTATCCAGGGTGTTTTGTGCCTCCTGCTGCTTCTAGATAATGCCCCCTGCTTTTTAACAGCAGGCTGTTAATTAGAGCGGCTTAAGCCAGCAAAAAGTTCTTGGCTGTTTTACTCAGAGACAAGCAACACAGCTGGCCAGTTTGGGGCTCTGAGTTCTTTAACTCTTCGTGAACTATGAAGAGAGAGAAAGAAAACTATACATTCTCACAAATTCCATAGTATGTTTATACGTACATAGAGACATGTACAAAACAATCAGACATGCAGACATGTACACATTCATATAAATGTTCAATGGGCGAGACAAGGGAGATCCCATCATACATGCACACACATACACACATAATTACATACATACATACACACACATACATATATATACATATAAATTTATATATACATACATATACACACACAGGGACAATCAGACAGACAGACAGACGCATGTTTGATGGATGAAGCAGAGGAGCTTCAACACTCTTTATTATTTGTCCATAGCTTAAATACCTCTTAAGACAAAGTCCTCTATATCAGAAGAGAAATTATCTCAAAGCTATAAAAGCATTCAGCCAAGAAACAGATAAAATATTCTCACATTAGGGTTATTGATTATCCTTGTTTAACTAAGCATTTCTTATCTATGTGTCCATTCCACAGGTTGATAGAAGTTCAAAACAACAGTATTTCGTGATAAGGTTTAAAATTAACAGGGTCCAAGGGTTATAGCAGGGTTATTGTTTATAAGTCTATCCATTAAGACTGCATTCTAAACATTTCAGCTATTTATGAATTCATGAAGGTTTAAAGCAATACTTTTTGCTTGTCCTAGTGTACACTGAGATCCAGTAACCTAGAGGAGTTTTTACATTCTATCATAAATCTGTCTCAAGCCTTATTTCTCCCTAGTACAACTTATGTACCTGTCATATGGAGGTTCATAGAGTTCCTATACAGCTTTTTTATTCTGCAGGAAGTAGAAAAATTACTAGAATCAGTTCAGGAATCATTATCAAGAATTATAAAATCATCTTCATAAGATCGTGCAAGAAATCTGCCCAACAGAATGAAGCAATTACACCAGAACATAGGCAGTGATTGTCTCTTTATGCTCAATTGTATTTCAGCAGACATATGAGGCAAACATGGAAAAGCATGCCAGTAGCAAGAAGTAATCTTGATGCGTAGTTCCTGAGTCTTTGCTCCCAGGGCACACCCATTGAAGACCATGCAAAAAACAGTGGGCTGCCACCAAGAAACCCACTTGTTTGTCATGGCTCCTGACAAAATAGTCTCTTAGAGAGCATCCTAGTGAAACCTCTTTATGACTTCCCATGAGAACAGGGCTATGTGTGTAGCCCTAGGTTGCCACTTGCTGTGAGACACCTGCCTTCTGTTCAGTAGCCAACATCCACATGGAGTTATGGAGGAAGGAGGAGACTGGCAGAAAATGCCTGATGCTGGGCAGGCTCACTGTGTCGAGGACCTCATTCCATAGGTAGTTCTTTAAGAGGAGAATACAAGAGAAGAATGAATAGTGTAAACATTTTTAATATTTGAACTGTCATGTTATAAAAATTAATGATTTACTGAAAAATGTAAATTATATCTTCCTTCATCCACCTTCTCTCTAAGCCCCCCTCCCCACCTGTCTGGCCCTTAAAAATCTTGTCCAGAGATTTATTAATAACTTATCAATTACTCAACTTAAAGGTACCATTTATTTCCAGCTAAAATCAAACATAACAAAAATCATTAAGTTTCTACAGTGGTTCTAAACTTGGTTCTCTTTGCTTTGATTGTAGATTAAGGAATTTATTACTAATCAAATTCTCCCATGGGCTTTCCACCAAAGTGAACGCGAACACAGGAGTAGTTAGGGCTACACAAAAGCCTTGGTTTCAAACAGAACTGGGTTTGGGTCCTAACCCTTCCCATCATAGTTCTGTGACTCCAGTTGCAAAATTCCTCACCTGTAAAATAAGGCTGCAGTTAGTCCCATGTCCCTATGATGGCTGTGGCAATTAAGGGGAACACATGCAGACAAACTGTTCAGTCTAGATCATAGAAACTGTTCTATTGACACTGTCATTTACAATAATCTTATGCCAAGGAGCTTGAGGGAAGACTCGGTGGGTAAAATGCTTGCTAAGCAAGCATAAGGACTTGGGTTTACTACTCAGTACCCACACAAAAATCCAAGCATGGTAGTCTGTCCTTGTGACATCAGTGCTGAGGAGATAGACAGGTGGATCTCTGGAGATTACTAGCCTTCCAATCTGCCTAAATTGGTGAACTCTAAAGAAACAAACAAGGTGGACAGTGACCAAGGAACAACACATAGTTGAACTCTGGTTTCTATATGCATGAGCATACATGTGGCGCATGCAAACAAACATGAACACAATATTGTTATGCCGAGAGACAAAAAATGATGCCCACCCAGTTGACCACACAGGAACAGCTTGGGAGCGAAATCTGTCTTTCCAGTGTAGCGTTATCAGGCCATGATGGAGAGACACTGAGAAGTCAGACATCATCTGAGTCCAGCATAAGAAATGACACAATCACTGGGCGTGGTGGCGCACACCTTTAGTCTCAGCGCTCAGGAGGCAGATCTCTGTGAGGTCAAGGCCAGCCTGGTCTACAGAGTGAGTCCAGGACAGCCAAGGATACACAGAGAAACCCTGTCTCGAAAAACAAATAAACAAAAAAGGGGGGGGGCACAGGCTGACTGCACATAGAGCAGTGGTCAGAGCTGTCTACCTAGGAAGTGAGTCTCTACAGGAGGCTAGTGCTAGAGCTACTTTTCCTTTTCTCTTCCTTCCTTCCTTCCTTTCTTTTTTTCAAAACAGGGTCTCTCTTGGCTGTCCTGGACTCACTTTGTAGACCAGGTTGGCTTTGAACTCACAGAGATCTACCTGCCTCTCTCTGCTTCCTGAGTGCTGGGATTAAAGGCATGTGCCACAATGCCTGGCCATTACAGACAGCTGTGAACTGCCATATGGTGTTGGGATTTGAACCCGGGTCCTTTGGAAGAACAGCAAGTGCTCTTAACCGCTGAGCCATCTCTCCGCCCCTACAGCTACTTTTCTATTCTCCCAGATACAGACTCCAGGTTCAGTCTTTAGAGTCCACATAAATCTTGTGAAGCTTCTCAGGCATCTTTGCTATTCAGCCTGGGCCAGAAGCCTGTGTTCTCTAGCCCAAGCACTGGAATAGTGCCCCACTGCCCCACTCTGGGCAGCGGGGGCCATGAATCTGTCCTGTAGTTCTCTTCCAGTCCATGACCAGGAAAGGATCAATCATATCAACCTTCAAAGAAAGCAGATAATTGGAATCAGTAAGCTAACATTTATCACCAATCATGTATCAGCCATAGATTAAAAGCAGGAGTAGTGTCTTCAACTTGCTACCAAGTCCTGCCCCCAGATGTGAGTAGCTCATCTGCCCTGGGAAATGTTCTGTGTGCTGACTTTTGCGTACGGCCTGTAGTGTCAGGACTTACAGGGTTGCTATAGCAGCCCAGGCTACATGTGAGCTAGATGAGCAGTATTTGTCACTGTCTGGAAATTCCCATGACCCTCTCCTTTCCAGTCAGACTTTCAGCTAGAAAGAATCTGATACCGTCTCACCAGCTCAAGCCTTGTTGTGTGGTTCATTCAGTCATCCATGCACCCACTCACCCACCCACTCACCTACCCACACATCCACCCATCCATCCATCCATCCATCCACTAATCCAGTAAATATGGAGCCATCACAGAGAGTGAATTCCACCCCTATCTAGGGAGAATCTCCTATTAAAACATCCCTAAGTGACCTTTTGATATACACAGGACTGAGAATTGCCCTTCCCAGGGTTCTCACTCAGGAGTAATAACACGGGTCAATGGTTAGCTAGGATTTCTCTAGCACTTCTGGGTTTGTGAGGCATTTTTGGGTAAACTATTTGTTCACTCTATTCATCCTGAGTGAACATTCACAGCTCAACAGAATAGAATGGAGGAAGATTCTAAGAAAAGGCTGTCTGTTTCAAATGTCTGTCCACTAGTTGATGCCATCAACTACGGTGACTCAGTAGCTTACTGAGAGACCTCTACGTAAACTCTCATTGATGTCCTTGTCTCTGAGATGAAGGTTTATTACTTATGGAACTGAGTGGCCACAGCAGGCTCTACCTTCCAGTTTTCTTTTGGCTCAAATCTACCCTAGTCTTGGGCAGTGGAGTCTGACATGCTATAGCCCGTTGTCGCCACCTAGTGGTAAATTTGACATTTACAGACTTGAAACAAAGAGAGGCAACATCTTAGAAAGCAGTTATTATTTTTTTAATGGGTATGAATAGCACCACTCCTTTCCTCTCTTTTCTCTAGTCACATATATCTTTCCTGTGCATACGTGCATTTCTGTGTGTGCATGGGTGGAGGGGCTTCATGTGCACAGGGAGGGGTGCTCATAGGTACTGAGGCCAGAGATCGAGGTGGAGTAGTATCCTCAGTCACTCTCCACTTTTTTTTTTTTTTTGATCAATTACAAAGTTTAGTAGAAAAAAAACCCCTATTGCCCCAAGTCCATTCTTACTATGTTGCCTGCAAAGTCAGAGACAGAAAATCACTATAATTTTGGTCCAAGCTATGTATGCTTTTTCCCTTCTTCAGATGGCAGATGTATGAAGCCAAAATCTGTAGCGAATCTATGAATGTACTTGCTCCAAATATGCAATCTAAAGACAGAGGCAACAACTGGAAGTCTCATGGATAATACTGGAACAGTTCTATCTTTGAGCATACCCTGGTCCTTGCCCTGGGTGTGCAGCTTACCAGCTCCCCTCTGGGGAAGGGGCAGGGGGGAGGGCAGGGAGGAGAGGGGTGGGTGAGGTGGACCTCCTATGCTGGATGCTGGGTTGCAGCAGGCATGGAAGAACATTCTGCAAGTTCGACAAAAAGGAGAGTTCACAGATTGTCTAGATTAGCTGGCCAGCAAGCCTTGGGTCCTTCCACCGCCAAAACTGGGATTACAGGCAGGCTCTCCGGCATCTGGCTTTGTATGTGGGTACTGGGGACCTGAACTCATAACCTAATGCTTGTGTGGCAAGCACTATACCAACAGAGCCATCTCCCTAGCCTAGGGAAGAGAAGGTGACTAGATCAACACTTGAATAACAGCTCTTTGCCCAGTGTGGGAAAACCCTTTAGCATGAGAAGAGCTGTGCAAAAATGCTCCATGTTGAGTCCTAGCAAGCAAACTGGAAGCTTACCCTTGAGGGGCACGGGTTGGGGAGATTGCCTGGTGGGAATGGACAGCCATTGGATAGACAAGTTGGACCGTAGATGTATCCCAGTCCTGGTGGGTCCCCACTCCACCTATCTTTCCTCACTGGAACACCACTGATATTTCACATTTCACTCTTTTTGCTCAGATGTGGAACCTGATCCCCAAGCCAGTCTGGGCACAGGCCAGGTCCTCATTGAGTGACCCTGGAGGGACCTGCTCATGCTTTCTGGGTTTCAATTATGAACAATAGAAAGAGATTCATAGATTAGCTCTATTATGTACATATGCATACTTGCACAAGTGCGCACCACACACACACCACCACCACCATGCTTCTGTTAACAGATTCATGATCCTACAGTCACCTTGAAGAGTTACTCCTTCCTGCCAAAGAGATATGCTCCAATTCCTTGGAACCTATCCACTGTAGGTTTATTTGAAAAATGGAGTCTACAGGTGTAATCTTGTGGTCAGACCATCCAATCTTGCCTGCTAACCCAAAATGACAAGCATCCCAATAAGAAACACAAAGGAGGAGTCTCACAGAGACAGAGGCAGCAATGTCATTGGCCAAGAAAGCCAAGGCACAACAAAAACAAAAGGCAAGACAGGCCAGACTCTGCTCCAGCCTGTAGAGGAAGTGTGGCTCTACAGGTGCCTGCAGAACCCTGAGACAATCCATTCCTATAGATTTAGTTACTAACTTGAAAGGATTTGTTAAGGGGACCACAGGAAACAAATATTTATCTTCTGTGGCTGCTTCTGAATTATTGAAGTGTCTACTTTAAAATTTCAAGGGATATAGTGACGATAGAGCAATTGCCTAGCATGAGTAAGATCTTGTACGCAAAACTCCAGAACTTCAAAGTTGCTTGTGTTTGCTGTGGATGCAGCTCAGGTGCAGAACATTTTCCCAGCTTGTGTTTGGTCCCCAGGACCACAAACAAACCAAAACAGAACACAACACAATGGGACACAACAAAACACACAGTGCCTGTAGGAAATTATTACAAAATGACATAAACTTAGTGGGGGAGATAAAAAGAGAGAGGGCGCTTTGGTTTCTATGTGCTTAAAATAATGTACATTTTTAGCCAAGTGTTATGACACACATACCTGTAATCATAACATGCAGGAGGCTCATCAAAAGTTTGAGGCCAGTTTGATAGCAAGTTCCATGTCAGCCAAGGCTATATAAGAGACCCTGTCTCAAAGAGAAAAAAAATCAGATGATCTCAGCAGACACACACACACACACACACACACACACACACACACACACACACACA
>CAJQZJ010033927.1:5891928-5922903 GCA_907164525.1 Lophiomys imhausi
ACACACACACACACACACACACACACACACACACACACACACACACAGTTCCACTCATCAAAGCATCAAATAAATGTAATAAAAAAAATTGAGCTGGTGGGTATGTTAATTGTCCTGAGACCATTGATATTTTATACAATGTATTAATGTAGCCCTGTGTGCATTTTTAAAACATCAAATTATGTCAATTAAAATATTAATAAAAGTTGGATAGTCCAAATACAAGCGCTTCCACAAAAATATTTTTTGGGGAAAATTTATGAGAAAAATGTCTGCATATAGATTGTGTGGTTTGTTTGGCTTATTCTCAATGTCCCAGCTTAGCACTCTGCACACCCTCCCTGCCTCCCCCGCTGCTTTCTCTCTCCCCTCCCAGGGAATCATTTTATTGTTTATCTCAGTAGATTCACTATACATGTATGTGTTTGCAAATAATTTTACAAAGAAATAGTCTTATTGTATTTCTTTTCAATTTCTCATAAGCTCTTCAACCTATCTTCCACATAATTTTTTCCAAGTGCATTCATGTTAAACATATAGCCGATGTGGTTTTATTGTACCATATAGCTATATAGCCTATGATAGATTTGCCTGTTAGGAAAAGATTGTGTCTGGGAATTGTCTTACATGAATGACTTTGTGTATGAGTGTAAACACTGGACCTATGGTGGAGTTTCTGGGTTTTCAACTGTACCTGAATGTTGAGTTGGATTTAGAAGTGACTGTACCAAGTTACCATTCTAGTAACACCGGGTGTGAGTTCTCATGATCTACATACGCTCCAGTAATCTTGGTGTTATGAGATAGCTTCAGTTTGCCTATTGCTGGTCATCTATTTATTGGGGATTTCCACAATTTTGCTTTTGTAAAATTCCTATTCATAACTTTTATCTGTTTTTCCTATTGTAACAGGGCATTAGACCTTAACATGGCTGACTCCATGATGGAAGCGCCATTCAGGATGTAAAACTCAGCAGGTAGACACCACCACCTGCCAAAACTAAAATAAGGTCGTAGTCCATCAAAGCCCATAATTCTAAATGTACTAACCTCGTGCTTTTGGTTTGTACTTCTACTTTTGGATAAGTGTTCCTGTTAACTGAAGGAGAGGTTGACTGTTAGAACAGTATATTGCCAGTTCTATGAAGACCTCTTGGCAAACATCATTAAAATAATAGTGGAGCAGGAGAGAGGGGTGAGAGGGAGCGAGCACCTTGAAAGATAGTAAACAATAAACAGTTAAAATGTAGTTTCTGAAGAGTTCAGGAACACAAGAGCTTCATTTCTTGCCTTTTATTGTTTCAAAACTCACTAATCACCCCTGATAAATTCAGTAGGCATCCTACCAACCCCATCCACTTTTGTTGCTGTTTTGGTTTTCAGGTAGGGTCTTACCCTGTAGCCCAAGCTGGCTTTGAACTCACAGTAATCTTTTTGTTCATGTCTTCCAGATGCTGGCTTTTAGGAATGGGTCACGGGGCCCAGCTTCTCCATCTGTTTTTCTCTCTCCTTAAGTGATTTTTAATTATGCATACAAAGTAATGAATTTCATTGTGGAGTTTTAATACGTACCTTGTTTCTGTTATTTCATTTTCCACCATCTCTTTCCCACCATTTCCCTCATCTTTCCTTCTGGTCCCCTTTCCTTCTTCAAGTGGTCCTCCTTTTTTGTTAGAGGTACTCTATTATCATCTTTTCCTCAATCCTCCCTTAAGACCTCTTCCTACCTCTGAATATCAACTAGTAGTCTTCATTCGCAATGACGGGGAGGCCTTTCCGTCACCCCCACCGTTGCAGCATCGCAGCATCTCGGTTCAGTGAGCTGTTCGTGTCACGCAGCGTGCACTTATTAAACAGAACTGGGAGACTCGTTGATCTGTGTGCACTGTGCTTTCCTCCCCTTTTCCCCTTCTCTTCTTAGATCCACAGCACCTCTTTCACATGTCTGAAACTGGGAAGAGATGCTCTGTGCTACCTTAGAGATACTGTGCAACTAGAGGGCTGAGAGTGATGACGGCTACAAGGTTCTGGAATTTCAATTTCCCAGAATGCTATTCAGTTGCTAAGCTGTGTGTTATCTTCCTAACAACGAGGGAGGCAGCAGGCTCTTTGGAGTGAGAGTGGGAGAAACCGGAGGGATACAGCTGTGCTCTTTTGAAGGCATTAGACAGCCAGTTGTTTCCACCAGTAAGATCTCCTTCCTTGGCTTACGTCCCAAGACTTAAGGAAATAACAAAAATTCAGTGAAGATTCAATATAAGGTTGGAAGGGCATCAACAGACCTGAGTTCCTATCAATTGATTTATCTGCTTTAAAAATTGTCCTCAGGTATAATTTTCTATTCATCATTAGAATAATTTGCTAACATTTTAGGTATGTATACTTATGACCTTCAAATGTACTTTTTAAGGCATACAAAAACCAAGTAAGTCGCTTTAAGAAAAAAAAGAATGTTTTCTTTTAAACGTAGTCACTGATTTTTAAGGGTATCATAAACATTGTGCTATTCACAGCGACATTTATTTTGTGGAAAAATCACTAGCACATTTAATGGCAATTACTAAGTTATTTTAATAGAAATAGTACAAAATGAGGTTAAATTCTAGACCACTCTTTATTGCTTGTGCTAACTGGACTGGACTGACTTGAACTACAACAGCCTGTGGGTGCCACTTTTGCAAGCCACAGTTGAGTTGGTAGTTTTTAGTATTTTGCTTCCCCATGATTTGAGACATATGCTCCTGTGATGGCAGTGGGTCTTCAGTACGACCATCTGACATAGGGAAAATAATTTGGGAATCGCTTTCTATAGCATGCAGCATATACCCATGAGTTACTGGAAATGAGTGTGTGACTTCTCCCTCTCCCTCCCCCTCCCTTCCTCCCTCCCCTCCCATTATGCTTCACAAGAGTCTGTATGTTACTACTAACTAACCCATGGTTTACATGTAGAAGTGGTCATAACTTTGGTTATGGAATTCATCTATGATACATGTCAGTCAGTTTAGCACTAACAAATATCTCTAATAATGAGTTCAGCAAAAAGATTTAGTCTCTTTATTGGAAATAAATGTCATTTCTGATTCTCCAGTAAAGATATTTATTCAATAATTAGGTAATTTATTTCTTGGCCTCCACTTTTTATTAATCTCTTATTTTAAAAAGTATGCTTGTGGCTAGAGCAATAGCTCAGAAGGTAAGCCACTGGCTGTTCTTCCAGAGGACCCAGGTTTGGATCCCAGCAATCACATGGTGGCTCACAACTGTAATTCCAGTCTCAGAAGATCTGATACCCTCTTCTGGCCCCCCGATGCACTGCATGCACATGGACATATACATACATGCAAGGAAAACACCCATACACATAAAATAATAAAATTTTTAAAAATGTTAAATATGTTCTTTTTATATTAAAGTTGTCTTTTAAGTGTATGGGGATATGAGGATAAACGATACTTTAATTTCTTCTGAGTTTATAATTCTTAAGAAATTGTCACTCAAACTCATTATTTGCCATAAAGTAAAACTTTGAAAGAAAAATGTTCTTTTAAACCAATTCGTAGACTCTGTAAAGAGATTTAATAAACACAGGAGGCAATTAGTAATTTGCCAGTATTGAAATCAGTATACGCATGAGGTGGAAAAGTGTGGACTTTTATTAGGATAAGTGGGCATTGTTTTGCTTTTCTTCTGGTTTAAGTTAGCTTGATTTTTTTTCATTACATACAATTTTCATCACATTGTAAAATAATTCGAAGTACACCTTTAGTTTATTAATCAACTGAATTTCTAAAAATGTAAATTTATATTGAGCTCTCAGAGAACATGGTCCTAATGCATTTAAATTGATACAACAAAATGCTATAAGCGGGGCGGGTTCTAAACAACAGACAATTATTTTCTCATGCTTCTGGAGACTAAGAAGTCTGACATGAGAACATTAGATGATCCATGGGCTGGTGGGAGCTGACTCCCTGGCAACGGCCAGCGTCTTCTCAGCACGTTTGGTAAGGTGGCTCTCTCGGTCCTTTTCTACAGGGCACTAATATCATTCCTTAGGACTCCACCTTCCTGACCTAACACCTTCCAAAGGTTACATCTTCTAATTATCATGTTGATGACTAGATATCAACAAATAATTTTGTTGATAGAATTCCGTGTACAGCTCAGATTTTGCAAAATTTTAATGATATAGCTGAGCAAAACATTCACATGCTTTCTCTACTTTCTAAATGTTCCCCACACAGAACATGACATCTGGTCAGCCTTTTTTTTTTTCTTTGTTTTTCAATATTTATTTATTTAAGTTCCATCTCAATTACAGCCTCCTCCCTCCTTACCTCTTGGACCCACCCTCTTACCCCTCTCCCACCTCTTCTTCTTCTCAGGTGAGGAGGGCCTGCACATATCAAGCCCCCTCAGTTCATTAGTTACATGAAGGCTAAGAGTTTCCTCTTGCACTGGGACCCACTGTGGCAGCCCAGCTAGGCTAAGGTGTCCCACTAACAGGCAACAGAGTCCATGATAGACCAACCCCCCCCACTAGCTAAGGGATCTGTATGAAGACCAAGTTGCCTATCATCTATATATGTATAGGGAGGCCTAAGTCTGGTGTATATATGATTTTCTTTCCTTTTCTTTTTTCTTTTTTTTTTTGTTTTTGTTAGTGTTTCAGTCTCTGTAAGTCTCTAGGGGCCTATATTGGTTAATTCTGTTAATATTCATGTGTTGCCCTTATTCCCTCCCAGTTGATCTGTTCCTCTTCCCTCTCTTGTATAGGACTCCCAGAGCTCGACCTACTGTTTAGCTATGTGTCTCAGCATCTGTTTTGATCTACTGCTGGGTGGAGTTTCTCTTGGGATAGTTATGCTAGGTTCCTGTTCCTTTGGTTCTGTTGTTTGTAGGATTGTTATCCTGTACTATATGGCTAAAACCCGCTATAAATGAATAAATGCCATGTTTATCTTT
Source organism: Lophiomys imhausi (assembly GCA_907164525.1). Taxonomy (NCBI): domain Eukaryota; kingdom Metazoa; phylum Chordata; class Mammalia; order Rodentia; family Muridae; genus Lophiomys; species Lophiomys imhausi. The sequence goes on from CAJQZJ010033927.1 coordinate 5,896,897, forward strand.
CTGAGTCTGGGTTAGCTCACTCAGGTTGAGCTTTTCTAGTTCTATATAATTTGGTTGCAAATTGCATGATTTCCTTGTTTCTGATAGCTGAATAGTATTCCATTGTGTAAAAGTATCACGGGTTTTTTGTTTGTTTGGTTGTTTTTTTTTTTTTGTTGTTGTTGTTGGTTTTTTTGTTTGTTTGTTTGTTTTGGTTTATTTTTATCCATTTCTTCAGTTGAAGGACATCTGGGTTGTTTCCGGTGTCTGCCTATTACAAATAAAGCTGCTATGAATGTCCTTGAGCCAATGTCCTTGTGGTTTGTTGGAGAATCTTTTGGATATATGCCCAGGAGCGGTATGGCTGTGTCTTGAGGTAGAACTATTCCCAATTTTCTGAGATATCGCCAGACTGATTTCCAAAGTGGCTGTATAAGTTTGTACTCCCACCAGCAATGGAGGAATGTTCCCCTTTCTCCACATCCTCACCAGCATGTTGTGTCACTGGAGTTTTTGATCTTAGGCATTCTGATGGGGGTGACATGGGATCTCAGAGTCATTTTGAGTTGAATTTCCCTGATGACTAAGGATGTTGAGCATTTCTTCAAGTGTCTCTCTGACATTAGAAATTTGTTTTGTAAATTCTGTGTTTAGCTTTGTACCCCATTTTTTGATTGGATTATTTGGTTTCTTGGTGTTTAATTTATTGAGTTCTTTATATATTTAAGTATTAGCCCTCTGTTGGATGTAGGGTTCGTGAAGACCTTTTCCTAATCTGTTGGTTGCTGTTTTGTTCTAATAACAGTGTCCTTTGCCTTACAGAAGTGTTTTAATTTCATAAGGTCCCATATGGTCTTAGAACCTGAGCAATTGGTGTTCTGTTCAGGAAGTTGTCACCTATGCCAATGAGTTTGAGTTTTTTTCCCCCACTTTCTCTTCTATAAAATTTAGTGTGTCCAGTTTTATGTTGAGGTCTTCGATCCACTTGGATTTAAGTTTTGTGCAGAGTGGTAAATATGGTTCTATTTGCATTCTTTTACATGTTGATATCCAGTTATACCAGCATCATTTATTGATGATGCTTTTCTTTTTCCATTGTTTTGTTTTGACTTCTTTGTCAAAAATTAAGTGACTGTAGGTATATGGTTTTATTTTTGGGCCTTTGATTGAATTCCATTGATCCACTGGTCTGTGTCTATGCCAGTACCATGCTGTTTTTATTACTATTGCTCTGTAGTATAGCTTGAAATCTGGGATGGTGATACCTCCAGATGTTCTTTTATTGTACAAGATTATTTTTAGCTACTCTGGGGTTTTTGTTTTTCAATATGAAGGTGAGAATTATTCTTTCAAGGATTGTGAAGAATTGTGTGTTTTGATAGGAATTGCAGGGAATCTGTATATTGCTTTCATTAGGAAGGCCATTTTTATTATGTTGATCCTACCTATCCATGAGTATGGTGATCTTTCCATTTTCTGATGTCCTCTTCAATTTCTTTCTTCAAAGACTTGACATTCTTATTGTAGAGGTCTTTCACATGCTTAGTTAGAGTTACCCCTAGGTATCTTATATCATTTGTGGCTATTGTGAAGGGTGTTGTTTCCCTAATTTCTTTTTTGGCCCATTTGTATAAAGAAGGGCTACTGATCTTTTTGAATTAATTTTGTATCCAGTCACATTGCTGAAGGTGTTTATCAGCTGTAGGAGTTCTCTGGTGGAATTGGGGTAACTTATGTATACTATCATATAATCTGTGAATAAGAATATTTTGACTTCTTCTTTTCCAATTTGTATCCCTTGCTCTCCTTTAGTTATCTTATTGATCTAGCTAGAACCTCAACTACTATGTTGAAGAGCTATGGAGAGAGTAGGCAACCTTGCCTTGTCCCTGATTTTTGTAGAAATGTTTTAAGTTTCTCTCCATTTAATTTGATGTTGGCTACTGGCTTGCTGTATATTGTTTTTATTACATTTAGGTATGGACCTTGTATGCCTGATCTACTAAGACTTTTAACATGAAGGGGTGTTGGATTTTGCTGCTTTTTCAACATCTAGTGAGATAATCATGTGTTTTTTTTTCTTTCAGCTTGTTTATAGGGTTGATTGTGTTGATGTATTTTCATATGTTGAACCATCTCTGCATCCCTAGGATGAAGTCTACTTGATCATGATTTATGATACTTTTGATGTGTTCTTGTATTCAGTTTGCAAGTATTTTATTGAGTATTTTTACATCCATGTTCATAAGGGAAATTAGTCTGAAATTCTCTGTCTTTGTTGGGTCTTTGTGTGGTTTAGGTATCAGGGTGACTGTGGCCTCATAGAATGAGTTTGGCAGTGTTCCTTCTGTTTCTATATTGTGGAAGAGTTTGAAGAGTATTAACTCTTCTTTGAAGGTCTGGTAGAATTCTGTGTTGAAACTATCTGGCCCTGGGTTGTTTTTCTTTTTCTTTTTTCTTTTTTTGGTTAGGAGACTTTTAATGACTGTTTCTATTTCCTTAGGGGTTATAGGACTGTTTAATTTGGTTACCTGATCTTGATTTAACCTTGGTACATTAAATCTATAAAAAATTGTCCATTTTGCTTAGGTTTTCCAATTTTATGGAGTACAAGTTTTTGAAGTAAGACCTAATGATTCTTTGAATTTCCTCAGTGTCTGCTGTTGTTTCCCCCTTTTCATTTCTGATTTTGTTTATTTGCATATTTTCTATTACCTTTAGTTAGTTTGGTAAAGGGTTTGTCTATCTGCTGATTTTCTCAAAGAACCAGCTCTTGTCAATTCTTTGTGTTGTTCTCTTTGTTTCTAAGTTGTTGATTTCAACCCTGAGTTTGATGATTTTCTGCCATCTGCTATTCTTGGGAGTGTTTGCTTCTATTTTTTTTTTTTTAGAGCTTTCAGTTGTACTATTAAGTTGCTAATATGAGTTGTCTCTAATTTCTTTTTGAAGGCACTTAGTGCTATGAAAACTCTTAGCACTGCTTTCATCGTGTCCCATAAGATTATGTTTTGCCTTTGTTTTCATTGAATTTTAGGTAGTCTTTGATTTCCTTCTTTATTTTCTCCTTGATCCAGAGGCTGAGTAGAGAGTTGTTCAGTTTCCATGAATGTGTTAGCTTTTTGTTATTTCTGCTGTTGAAGTCCAGCTTTAATCCACGGTGATCCAGTAAGATACAAGGAGTTATTTCAGTTTTCTTGTACCAATTGAGGCTTGCTTTGTGACTGACTATATGGTCAGTTTTGGAGAAGGTTCCATGAGGTGCTGAGAGGATGATTTTTTTGTGTGTTTAGGTGAAACATTCTGTAGATATCGGTTAGGTCCATTTGGTTCTTGTCTTATGTTCATCTCATTATTTCCTTGTTTGGTTTCTGTTTCCATGACCTGTCCATTGGTATGAGAAGGGTGTTGAAGTCTCCCACTATTAATGCATGGGGATCAATCTGTGGTTTAAGATTTACTAATGTTTCTTTTACAAATGTGGGTGCCCTCATATGTGGGGCATAGATGTTCAGTATTGATATGTCTTGTTGATGAATTATCCTTTGAGGAGCATATAGTGTCCTTCCCTATCTTTTTTGAATAATTTAGGTTGAAAGTCTATTTTATTTGATACTAGGATGGCTACCCCTGCTTGCTTCCTGGGACTGTTTGCTTCAAAACCTTTTCCAACCCTTTACTCTGAGGTAAAGTCTATCTTTGTTGGTGAGGTGCATTTCTTGTATGCAGCAAAATGATGGGTCTTGTTTCCAAATTCATTCTGTAAGCCTGTGTCTTTTTATTATGAAGTTGAGTCCATTGATGTTGGGAGATATTAATGACCATTGATTGTTTTTTCCTGTTATTTTGATGTAGGTGGTGGTAGTGTGTTTGTGTGATTCTTTTGATTTTGGTGCAGTAGGGTTATTTGTTTACTGTTTTCTTCAGTGTAGTTATCTTCTCTAGGTTGGAGTAGAGTTTTTCCTTCTAGGAGTTTCTGTAGGGCTGGATTTGTGGATAGATAATGTTTAAATTTTGTTTTGTAACGGAATATCTTGTTTTCTCCATCTATGCTGATTGAAAGTTTTGCTGGGTATAGTAGTCTGGGCTGACATCTGTGGTTTCTTAGGGCCTGCAGGACATCTGCCTGGGCCCTTCTGGCTTTCAGGGTTTCAGAAGAGAAGTCAAGTGTGATTCTGATGGGTCTGTCTTTATATATTAGTTGGCTTTTTTCTCTTGCAGTTTTTTGTATTCTTTCTTTGCTCTGTATGCTTAGTGTTTCAATTATTATGTGGTGGGAGGAATTTTTTTTCCAGTCTAATGTATTTGGTGTTCTGTAAACCTCCTGAACATTTATGGGCATCTCTTTCTTTAGGTTTGGGAAATTTTCTTCTATGATTTTGTTGAAAATGTTTTCTAGTCCTTGGAGTTGGGAGTCTTCTCCCTATTCTATTCCTATAATTCTTAGGTTCTGTCTTTTAAGTCCTTGATTTCTTGGATGCTTTGGGTGAGGAATTTTTTTAATTTTTTCATTTTCTTTGGCTGATGTATCAATTTCTTTGATTGAATCTTCCACACCTGAGATCCTGTCTTCCATCTCTTGGTGATGTTTGTGTCTGTAGCTCCTCTTCTTTTTCCTAGGTTTCCCACCTCCAGGATTTTCTTTGCTTGTGTTTTCTTTACTGCTTCTATTTCCATTTTCAAGTCTTGTACCGATTTATTCATTTCCTTTTCCAATTTGATTGTCTTCGCCTGTATTTCTTTGATGACTTTAATCTCTTTCCTTCTCCTATTTATGTTTTCCTTGATTTCTTTAAGGGATTTCTCCAGTACTTCTGTCTGTTGGATTGTGATCTCCTTAAGTTCTTTAAGGGGTTAATTTTCTTCTTTCAAGGTCTCCATCATTTTCTTTTTTTTTTTTTATGTTCATGATGGTGATTTTATTCTGCAAAAACCTTTCTTTTTTTTTCTTTATTTTTTATTTCTTCAAGTTACATCTCAATCGCAGTCCCCTCCCTATTCCCCCATCCAGTCCCACCCTCCCACCCTTAACCCTCCATCCTCTTCCCATTTTTTTTAAGTTTAAGGTATATCTTATTTCCCCCTATAGTTTCCCCTTTCAGTCCAACAAATGGCTCTTTCTCTTATAATAATAAATACAATACAAAACAACAGAGGTAATTAGGCCACAGTTATGAGGGTTATATGGTTTAGCATACATTCCCAATGTCCAATCCATATGTACTTGATACCTGACTTTAACATTCTACTATCTAACCATCTCCATGAGTTTAAAGTTCTATATCTAACTCAACATTCATACTAACTTGCAACACAATTTTAAAAGTATCATTTTCATAAGTATAGATTTGTTGTCATTTCCTTGTGTTTCTGCTGTGTTAGGATGGTCAGGGGTTGCTGTATTAGGATAGCCGGGTTCTTGTGGTGTCGAATTGCCCTGGTTTTTGTTGATTGTAGTCTTTTGGTGGACTTTAGCCATCTGGTTGTTTCTATCATTGGTTGGTTGTTCTTGGTGCCCACTAGATTTGGTGTCCAGGAGAGAGTCCTGGTCTGGAGGCTGGATGTTCCTGTATGATCCTAAGATCCACAGGGTCACTTCAGGAAGGTTGGTAGGGCTGTAAACTGAAGGCTGAGGCCAAGGAGACACTCTCTTGGAGAAGTAGGAAGTGCTTGGAGGCCAAATACAGGGTCCTGTTTCCTTTGGACTCCAGGGGATGACCTCTCAGAGAGTCTCTGTCAGAAGCTCTGCCAGAGATACAGGAGGTGTCTAGAGGCCAGAGGCCAGTTGCAAGCGTCCCTGGGATTCAGAGGAAGACTCCCCAGAGAAGCTCTATGTAGATATAGGAAGTGTCTAGAGGCCTGAAGCCGAAGCCAAGTGTCCTTGGGCCTCAGTGGGCCTCTTTTCAAAGGATATCAGGATTTTCTAGTTTCCTTGAGGGAAACTTGGTTTGTAGTCTATCTGCAGGCACACCTCAAGTAGCAGTCAGTGGACTGGCTCTGGCACAGTCATGGCAGTGTTTATTTTCAGCTTGGCTCAGCCCATCTGGGTGAACTAGCTGAACCCCTCAAGGCAGCTGTTGCACTGAGCAGCTTAGTCTTTGCCTTCTTGGCCTTGGGGGCTAATTTGCTTGTCTGGGCCTATGTCACACCCTCACGTGACAGGGCTTACTCTCTTGCCTGTTTTTGAGGTCCTCACTGAGGCCTCAGAACTCCGCTTGCCTCCTTGCACCTCGCCCACTCAATCAGCAACTCTTGGGACCCTGGATGTTTGTCTTTAGTGTCCAGTTCTCACTAACGTTCTCTCAGTACGTTGTATGCCATGCCTTTTTTTGCCAGCCTTCATGGGCAGGCTTGTAGCTAGAGTCTCCCTCTTGAGCATGTGGGGAATCTGTCTCCTGTTTCCTTGACAGTTTTCAGTTTACATGTCAAGGCTTCTGAGTGGTGATTCTTCACTTTGCACTTCTCCCATAGGCACTCCACTCTTTTCTCTGTGGGGCTCCTTGGCCTTGCCCCGATGCTCTTATATGGGGTCTGGTCTCTCGAGGTCTTTCATGGGGTCTTGCCCTTTCTGGAGCTCACTGGTGGTTCCTGTGGCCTCTCGAGGTTTCTGGCAACCCTTGGCCACGCCCCTCTACCAGGCTCTTTTTCCATCTCTCTCAGAGTCAGGGTTTGTAGCCACACCCCTTTACAGGCACCATCCATAGGCTTCAAAAGGAGGCTTTTCTCTGTCCCTCTTTGGCCACAAGTATAGCCAGTGTTCAGTAACTGAAAGCTTCAGCTACAGTCTTTCAAAGTGTGGCTGCTTTTAGAAACCCTCCTTTAGTTTCCCGGGCTTTGAAAAGGTCCATATGCTGCCAGGTGCTAAGCTGATCTGTATTTTAAAAGTCCTTACTAATTCACTGTATCTAAGAGAAGCTCTCCTAGGGTTGAGGAGGCACCTGAAGACCAAAGGCCTGACTGTCTCTGGCATGAGGCAGTTGACCAGGGTCACTGGAAGGGGCCTGGAGCCAGAGGCCAGGGGGATTGTCTCTGTGGCTGAGAGGAAGACCTCTCCAAGGAGCTCTCTTGGGGGTGGTGCAGAAGCCTCCAAGAGAGACAGAGGCCTGACTGAGTGTCTCTGGCGATAGGTGGTTGACCCAGGTCACTGGAAGCACCTGGCAGCCAGCGGCTAGGGGGAGTGTCTCTGTGCCTCAGAGGGAGACCTCTCTGGATGCAGTAAGTGCCTGAAGGCCTGAGACCAGGTCAAATAACCCTGGGCTTGTAGGGCAATCCCTCAGAGGATCTCTTTTGGGGAGCACAGGAAGCACCTGGTGTCCGGGAGCTGGGACCTTACATCACTGGGAGCCATGATAATAATAAGGTGGGCAGGTCTGGGGGGGGGGAACGGACTTGCTGGAATCCATGCATCTCTATAATATGAGGAGAGGGCGTCCTCCTCCATTTGGGGGAAACACAAAAGAGGTGTTTCAGGATCAGTGGTGTGTCCTCTCACTCTTTATGCAGTTATCAAGCTCCTGTTACTGGTATACAGTGTGGGCTGTGTGCTGCCATATTGGAAAAGCCCTGACCAACCTTAAACCAAACTTACAGAATTTCTTTAGAAAGAGCAAAATGAGTCCTAGATCCTCCCGAGGTTCTTCTGAATAGAAGAGAGTCAGCTTTATTTCTTCTGGTTTATTTATTATGCCCAAATCACCTGGGAAGGGCCTTTCAAACTTTCCTATGAGAACTCTTGTGAGAGAGATGCATCAAGGAGAAAAACTGAATATTCCAGCTGATATTTAAGTCACTTTATATGCGACAGATTATAGATGAACAAATGAGAACCTAGGAAATCAATTAACTAGTCTGTGCTGATCCCAACTTTCATTCCAGGTTATTGCCCTTCCTCTACCCAGCTTGTATTCCTCTTCCGTACTGTAGATTAAAAGTGAAATCATTTGCTTGTTTGAACCAAAGCACCCACATAGGAAGACTAAGTGTAAAATTTGGTTACAGGCCTGGTGTGGTAGACACTTATGATCCTAGCACTTAGAAGGCTGAGGAGGATTGTGACTTCTAGGCCAGCCTGAGCTACATAGTGAGGTTCTGTCTCAAAACTCAAGAGCTACATAGTGAGGTTCTGTCTCAAAACTCAATCAGTAAAATAATATTATAGTTTGATCATGCAAATAGATTAGAATTAATCCTCCTTGTGATATTCCTAAAGGGTAATAACAAAATAAACTATTTGTTGCTAAGTAATGATACTTCCTAAGTTTAATATTGAAGTATAATTTGTCAAACCTAGAATAATTTTAGAGTGCCATCCTAGTTTTATTCTGTTGTTGTGACAAATGTCATGGCCCAAAGCAACATAGGAGAAGGAAAGGTATGTATCAGGTTTTAGCTCTGAGTCTGACGTTGAGAAATACAGGCCAGGAACTCAAGCAGGAACTTGGAGGCCAGTCTGCTTGCCATTTCAGACAATATTACCTCCAATCAGGGAACTCACTTCATAGATAAAATAATCATAACAGAACCCATGGAGGATGTTGCTTACTGGCCTGCTCACAGACCTATTGTGCTGGTTAGGTTATGTCAGCTTGCTACAAGCTAGAGTCATCTGAGAAAAGGAAGCCTCAACTGAGAAAATGCCTCCATGAGACCAGGCGGCAGGCAAGTCTGTAGGGTGTTTTTCTTAATAAGTGATTGATGTGGGAGGGCCCAGTCACTGTGGGTGGTGCCGCCCATGGGATGTATAAAGAAACAGGCTGAGCAAGACTGGAGGACTAAGCCTATAAGTCCCATCCCCCATGGCCTCTGTTTCAGTCCCTGCCTCCAGGTTCCTTCCTACTTGAGTTACTGTACTGACTATCCTCGTGAAGAACTGTCACCAGAGAGTTGTAAATTGAAATAAACGTTTCCTCCTCATGTTGTTTTCAGTCATGGTGTTTTATCACAATAACAGAAACCTGAAGACACTTATGTTTATCTAGTTTTGTTTTGTTTTGTTGTTTCTGTTTTTTTTTTTTTTTTTTTAATACAGCCCAGGACCACCTATCAGGGAATGGTACCTTCTACAACATTAACAATCATGACAATACGCCACAGACATGCCCTCAGGCCAGCTGGGTCTGAGAAACTCAGTTGAAACTCCCTTTCTCAGAGTCTTTTACTCTGTGTCAAGCTAAGAGTTAAAGATAACTAAAATACACATACACCTACCCCAAAATGAGATTCTTGAAAGTCATATGTTTTTGGCAACATGGCTGGTAATGTAGACACCATGCACTCTGGAAATATACCCTGAAAACTGTTTCGATTGTACAGATTGCTATAGTATAAAAAGGTATCAGTATGGACTGGTGAGAAGACTCTGTGGCTACAAACACTTGCTGTCTGAGCCTAATGTACTGAGATGGATTCCCCCATTCCAAGGTGCAAGGAAAGAACCCACTTGTAATAGTTGTGCTTTGGACACTGTAGCATGCACGAGCCCACTCTCATACACACTACTACTACTAAATCAGTAAGTAAATAAATAAATGATGTCAACAAGCTAGAAATACTCAACAACATCCTGAGTTCAAGTTCCATTTGTTGGATATGTTTGGTACTACATGTTATTCTGATGGGGGGGGGGATGACAACAAAAATGTCTCTTTGCCAGTTCTGGTATGATGAACAAGGTCTCCATATAACATAGAAAATATACAATATCTATCAAAAATATCTTTCTTAGATTTCAAGAACAGAATATCATTTAAAATTGCATTCATTTTTTTTTAAAGTTTATGTGTGGGGGTGTTTTCCTTGGATGAATATCTGTGTACCATGTGCATATAGTACCTGAAGAGTCCTGAAGAGGGTATCAGATTCCCAGGGACTGGTGTATATGTGGTTTTGAGCCACCATGTGCTGCGAATCAAACCCTGGTCCTTTGAAGGAGTTGCCAGTGTTCTTAACCTCGGAACCGTCTCTCTAACTCCAAGAATAGTGTATCATTCTCAGAAGGCTTAAATCATTCTTTTGTATGTTCTAAGTCCAGATTTTTTTCATCATTTGGTTGTGAATTAACCAATAACCATACCATCTTTAAAGTGCTAGACCTGTGGTATGTGATTGATGTTAATTAATGATAGAAGAATATTTACTATCACTGAATGCCACAAACAATTTAGGAAATGTTATCCAGCTTACCAGCTGAACATGTACTTCATTTCCCCCATCTTTTTTTACTCTCTTGATTATTATTATTCATTTGAAGATGATGCAAATTTGAAAATCTAGATTTCTTAAAGATACAATACGAAATCTCTTTACATAAAGCTAATTTAATGTAAAGCATTTTTGGAGATATAGTATTTTTAAAGCTAATTTAAATTTACTTCACTAAAATAAATAATAATGTAAATAATTTGCTCATAAGACAACAGTGATCTTAAATACAATTAAAAGTGGAATATAGTTCATATTTCATGAGTACTTTTATTCCCCAAAAAAAACTTACGTTACATTCAGACCTAGAATGTTTATAAAAGTTTTATCTGACAGCCAAACAGCCCCCCATTCTTCTTTTTTGTCCAATTGTTCACTTTTGTTATGCACACTTTGTTTTGACATGAGAAATAATTTAATATAATGATGGAAAAATATTTGATAGACAAGTGAATGTCTAGGATCTCTTCTCAGGATGATTGTCATTCTGTGATTTCAGGTTTCAGTTCATCTATGAGTGAAGCCAGTCAAGTTAGATCCCAAGAACTTTTGTGGCAACTGTGGAGAAGGGAAACCAACAGACCATGAACCCGATCCTCAAATCACCAGCATCTTCTCTTCATTCTGAATACAAAGGCAGGCACATGATGGAGAGAAGTGAAGACTGCTTTCTAGTCAGGCATACACCTCATCCCAGAAGAGTTTGCCACATCAAAGGTTAATGGGACTTCAGCTACTCAGATATTTTTCTCTTCCATATACAACCTGTAACTTTTAGTTAAAATATTTAGTCATTGGTAAAAGCAGATGCTAAGATACCAGGAGCTAGGTCCTAGTGCCTGTACACATTTGTAGATATTTTCTCTGCCAGATATTAGCCCATTGATTGGTTGTGTTGGGACAGAGGCCTAGGTAAATGACCAAAGTACTGAGAGCCTGGGAAGTCATCCAGGGAGCTCAAGGTGGCATTGACCAACTGGCTTAAATGCATTTTAATATCTTAACTCCCTTCACACCTATATTAGTCAGGGTTCTCTAGAGTAACAGAACTTACAGAATGAATCAGTCAATCAATCTGTCTTTCTATTATCCATCCCTCCCTCCCTCCCTCTCTCTCTCTCTCTATATATATATATATATATATCAATCTATCATCTATCTATTATCTCTCTATCATCTATTTAAAAGGAACTTATTAGAATGATTAGCTATGGCCCAGCTAATCTAACAATGACTGTCTACCAGTGGACGATCCAGGAATACAGTAGTTGTTCAGTCCATAAGGCTGAATGTCTCACCTGATCTTCAGTATATGCCAGAATCCTGAAGAAATAGGATTTTAAAGCCACTGAAGGAATGGACTTGCTAGCAAGGGCAGTACAAAAAAGGCAAAAAGAGAGTTTTCTTCTTCCATGTCCTTTATATAGGATTCTAGCAGAAGGTATGTTCCAGATTAGAGGTATGTCTTCACACCTCAAAGATGCAGATTAGAAGTGGATCTTCCTACTCCAAATGATCCAATTAAGGGGGAAAAAAATCCTTCAAAGTTGTGCCTAGCCATTTTTGAGTTTTAGCTAATTCCAGATGTAGTCAAGTTGACAACAAGAATAGGTATCACAACACCCATACCAGGATTTAAACATAAGCCCAAGTGAAGTACATTTATGTGCACATATATGTATATATGTTGGGTATGGAGCCCTGGGCCTTGCATATATTTTATCTCTTCTTCCTTTCCTCCTCTATTCTCTTCCTCTTTACCCATCTCCCTCCCAACATTTTCTTCCTTTTCCATTTCTTTATTTTAACTTTCTGTAGCAAGCCACTTGGGAATAGAGATTTCTAGTTATCTTCTCTTGTACTGAAGAATAAAAATATGTATGCTTTCTACATATATCTGGGCTGTAGAGAGAAATGGTGTTGTGAGAGGGAATTTCTCAAGATTACAAAGTACATAGAAAACAAATAGAATTGTTGGTACTAGATACAGTCAACCAGTCAGTTCACACCAGGTGGGGTAACTGTGGGACACTTCCCACAAAAGCCACCTCAGCTGGTGGGTTAATTATTAGTATGTGACATCCTTCTCTGAGAATCAGTCTTATGAGAATCACATTGCTTCCTCAGTAAGTGTATTCAACAAACACTGACTTGGAGTGACTACTATGCATGCAGAGCCTGGTAACAATAGTACCGTGCTGTGGTTAAGTATATGAATGTGGGAGGTGATGGGAAAAGTGACAACACAGAAAAAGAGCAGTAGGAAATGGAGCAAAAAGTAGACATGTTGAGTAGGGAGGGTGTCACTGGCTGCAGAGCACACTTAGGAAGTTCTGTATATTGTAGCTGACCTTTACTACTTTGTGGGTTCTTCTTCTTGTCACCCTTTATCTCCCTGGTTTCATCCACTATTACTAGAGAGGAGAGAAGGAAAGATAGAGAGGAGAGATATAGAGATAAAGATCCTTGAATCTAATTTCTTTCTTTCTTCTTTGTTTGTAGCTGGTCTTTGGTACTTTGTGGGTTCTTCTTTTTCCCACCCTTTATGATCCTACCCCCCTATTTCACCCCCATCACTAGATAGGAGAGAAAGAAGGATAAAGAGGTGAAAGAGGGATAGAGATCCTTGAATCTGATCTCTTCTTTTTTCTCTGAGCACAACTACTAACAAACTTCAATCAACCCCACTGATCAAACAACAGTCACCAACACCTATGAGTCTCTAGCACTTATACACCCTCTGAAAAACTCTAGAATTCCAAACATCACACACAAAAAAACTGTCTGCAGCTGGCAAAACCATGCTTCTGCCAGAGCTCAAGGCAAATCATAGTCAGCCGCTGTGGACAGTCCAATGCAGCCCATATCCTTATACCTGAGATTAAAACAGAAGTATATTCTTATACTATTTCCATGTTTTTTTAAAGGAACCAAAATTCCAGCATTCTAACTACAGTATATCATGCTAAGAAATTTACATTGTATCATATTCAGAGGAGATGTGTGGTTCTCACACTCACCTCTCATCCACTCTTTAGCCCACTGCAGTCTCGCTACCTCACTATCTCATGCAAATCGTACTTTCTAATGTTAACACTATCCTTATTTTGACAAATCCGACAAACATAGTCAGCATGTCCATGATGCAGATAACAGAAAAATAAATCATTTGCCCTCATCTAATTCATTCTCCATGAATCCACCACAAGAATCACACTTACAGTGTAAATTTGGCTATTTAGACATGCTCTAGAATCCCTCAAAGGCATTTATGATAATATTGTCTAATCCTGTGATTCAGCTTCTGTCTCCTACAACTTATCTCACATATTCCCCACCCTTTATGCGCACACCTTATAGGCTTAATTTAGCCAAGTTCCTTGAAGATATAACAAGCCCTTTGTCCCTTGAAGATATAACAAGCCCTTTGCAAGTTCTGGCTTTTCACAAATATTTTCTCTGGACAGAAAAATCCCCCATTAATTGTTGTTCTCATCTTTCAGATATTGGTTTAAACATCAGTTCAAAAGACCTTCTAGGCCCCATACCCTCAGTCTAAACTGTCATGCAATATTTTGGTATAGTACCCTATATTTTCCTCCAGAGTTTTCTTAAATTAGGTTCTCTGAGGATACTGATGTGTGTCAAGAAGGTGTACTTGGAAGTGCTTTATGGAACAACATTTACAAAGGAAAGCAAGGAAGCAGAATTAAGCAAGAAAATGGGGGTAAAGTGTCACACAGATATCATAGAGGCCACAAGGAGAGCAGGACTGAGGTGGCCTTTTGTAGAGTTCTCAGTTCCAGGTAAAGACTTCAGTCTTTTGGGACTTCCATCAGTCAGGTATTGGGTGTTGTTTGTTAGTGCTTTGTTGGCTTTGTTGTGTAAGAGAGCTCCCTTCAGCAAAAAGGAAATTCTCAGAGAAAATGTAGCCTGAACCATAGGTATCAACAGTTGATACTCATGTGGGAGAGATGATCTCTGTTTCAATTCTTGCCTCCAGGTTCCTTCCTTGAGCTCTGTTCTGACTTCCTTTCATGATGCACTGTGACATGGATGTGTAAGCCAAGCAAACCCTTTTCCTGCTAAGGTTTTGTGGTCATGGTGTTTTATTACAGCATCAGGAATGCAAAATAGGTTTTACATAGCATGCATTTTTCTCATTTAATCATTTCTGTAATTTTAAACTTCCTAGTTGTTAAAGGACAGTCATCCACTAAAGAAACAGTTGCCTGTAGTGGGCATGGTCCCTTCGGAGCTCCCTTGAGAACCCTCCACTGAGCCAGAGGATGAGTCTTCCTTCACTGCAGAATGGAAGTCATCTCTCCTCAATGAGCAGTGAGTCACATAATGGCTCACTGGACTCTCAAACCACTATTGAGATGTTCTATTTGGTCCTTTACACCTTTGAGAAGGAGTTTTTCCCTAACTCTTGAATAGATGGAATCTGAATTGTTTCATATCTCACACTGTCTGGTGTGAGATTACCATGTGTGCACATGTGTATGTGAATATGCAAAAGAGTGGGAACCAATACTAAAAATGAAACAAGGTAAGCTGTTCTGTGAAGGTCCTCCAACATACATGATACATATACCATATGTTTTATTTTTTAAAACCTAATTTTTAAAACATCCAATTAAAAGAGAAATTAGGGGTTTCAATGACATATTTATGTGTCAGATTGCCTATATTTAATTTGGTATGCAAATTTTTACTGTGTACCTAGGCCAATCACTAGCATTTAAAGTATGATGATAACATATGATTGTGTCTTCAAGAATTCTCATTTCTACATGAAGAGTTACTATTAGTAGAGTTGGAAGTATGCAACCAAATAAAATGGCTAGTAGTGTTATCCAGCCATCCATTCAACCACTAAAGCTCACCAGCTTTCTGCCAGGAACTGGAGTAGACAATATCAACAGACAGTAAAGAAGACAGGTAAAACCCCCATCCATGAGGCTTACAGCCTAATGTAGCTCTGACAAATAGTTTACAAACAATTTAGTGAGACTAATGATAAGCACTGTGGGAACTGTAAACGTATTAGGAGACGGTTATCCTTATTCTTCCAGGTTTGAACAACACCCCAATCTGCACTGTGAATGATGATGACATACTTTTTAGAATGATGTGTGATGCTGGCCAGTTTAGCCACTTAGGGAGGAATGACACACCATTAACCAAATTCAGTTACCCACCCGGCAATGAAGCCCTGGAGAGCCCTGTCCAAAGGCTGTCACCAGTCCGAAACAAAGTTCCTGCAAGACCTCACTCTGGTGAGTACCGATAAAGAAATGGAATGTGCTCTTAGGTTTCTTGCAAACAACTGGAAAGAAATCTGATTGCTTTAATAGCTGCAGCAACTTGGAAGTTATTCACTATAGACAATTTACATTCCTCTAACCACAATTCAGTAAGACACTACTATTAACAATATTATTATAGAGCTGGGCATGGTGGCGCACGCCTTTAATCCTAGCACTTGGGAGGCAGAGGCAGGTGGATCTCTGTGAGTTCGAGGCCAGCCTGGTCTACAAAGCAAGTCCAGGATAGCCAGGGCTGTTACACAGAGAAACCCTGTCTTGAAAAACCAAAAAAAAAAAAACATTATTATTATTATTATTATTATTATTATTATTATTATTGTTACTATTGTGTCCAGGCCAGAGTTGATGTGGGTGTAGCATCCAAGCTTTACAAAAGTTAAGTGTGATGATTGATTTCAAATGTCAGCTTTTGACTGAATTTGGAATTGCCTAGAGAAACACCTCTGGGTATGTTGAGGAGGGTGTTTATGGAGAATGTGGGTGAGCAGGGAATGTGGATGGCACCTCTGCACATACAGGGTGTCCCAGATTGAATAAAAATAGGGAAAGAAGAAAGACCAGCTGAGCATGATCAACCATCTCTCTGCTTTCTGACTCCACAGCTATCTCACGCTCCCACTGTTAGGCCTTCCTACAAGGATGGATGTATAACCTCAAACCATGAGCCAGAACAAATCTTTCCTCCTCTAATATGCTTCTGGCAGATATTTGTTCAGTGTGATGAGAAAAGTCACAAACAAACTAGCTAAGGGACATCAGACATGAGCATCTAGTCAGCACTGATAAAAAATCAACAGACAAAAGGTGGGTCCATTGAACACAGGTAGATGGAAATGTGAGCACATCTTTCCCACAGGACTCCCACCTCCATACATTTGAGCCCTGGTGACATTGCCTTTTGTGCTGATGGCATGCTGATCTTTCCCTCTGCCACATATGCAGGGTCTGGTCTTTGGTTCATGATTAAATAAATTAATAGATGCTTACTGTCCTCCAAGCTCCCACTAGATTGGCCCATCAAACTCTTTCCAGGATGCAATGGTTTTCCTAGACCAATATATCAAAAACTTCCATATTCTTCCCAAAAAATAGTCCAAAAGTATAAAAGCAACATGCTCAGTTTAAACTGTGGTTTTTAGATTTATTTTGTTTTATGTGTATGAATGTTTTGCCTGCATGCATGCATGTGTATCACCTGTGTGCCTGGTACCAGAGGGGTCAAAAGAGGGCATCAAATTGCCTGGAACTGGAATTCAGATGGTTGTGAGTCACCATTACATGCTAGAACTGAACACAGGTCCTCTGCAAGAGAACCCAGGGCTCTTACCCACCCAGCCATCATCTCTCTAGCCCCCAACATAGTCAGTTTTGCCACAGCAATGACCTCACTCCCTTGGTACTAATTTCTGTCCTAGTTTCGTTTTGTTGCCATGATCCTCTGAGAAAAAGCAGCTTAGGGGAGAAAGGGTTTTAGATCACAGTTCTCGGTTACAGTCCATTGCTGCAGGGGTCAGAGCATGAAGAGCTTGAGGTGGCTGGTCACGTGATATCTACGGTCAACAGTGGAGAGAATACATCACCAGTGCTCAGTTAGTCTTCCGTAATATAATAGTTAAGTGGCGCCAAACCAGGGACATAGACGTGTCCACAGGCCAACCTGATATAGAAAATTCTGCATAGAGACTGCCTTCCTAGGTGATTCTGGGCTGAGTAAGGCCGCCACTCTGAATTCTAGACCTCAAGACACAAGTTTATAGCCCAATCCTTCCAATGTAATTACACAAGCTCAGTTTCTTATACTACTTAAAGAAAAAAAAAAAGTAATTTCTGCTTCCAGTAAGGGAGCACCAAGCAACTGAACACGAACAACTATAGTACCATGCTCATCACCAGGTACAACACTGTGTTCATTACCAGAAGGTAGCAATCTTTCTTCAGACAGAACTGATGAACTTAGTTACTATGGGTATTATGCACAGAGACTTTACTAAAAATGGTATAACTATGGCTTTGCTTAGAGAAGAAATATCCTCATGTCAGTAGAAAGGAAGCCAAGCAAAGCTGCGGACAATTTCAGGCTGAGATGGATTTAGTTAGACCATAGATGAATAGAATAGTAGGGTTGAAAGGATGAGAAACAAATAAAATAAGTAAAATAGAGAATACAGTTAAAATCCAGTGCAAATCTTCTGTTTTTGAGGCAAACAAGACATACAAATTTTCTATTAAACAGAAGTGACAGGCACATGAATAAGAAACATACAGTAAGATTCTACTTTTACTATCAGTTTAACTGAATCAAGAAAGCTTGGAGTAGTCAAGGTTGTGGGAAGAGACCTGCAATCCTAGTTACTTGGGAAGCTGAGTCAGGAGGCCAGACTGGGTAGTGGTGTGAGAATCAGATAGGAGGAAAAATGGAGGGAGGGGAAAAAGGGAGGGAGAAAGGAAGGTTAGTTTGCAATAAAGATTCATCTTATCATGCTGGGAATACAATCAATATTTCTCAAAAACATTAATGCACTTGCATAATGTTATTATACACTGTTTTCCATCACAGGTTTCCTCATATGCACACATAGGTCAGAGCTGACCTTAATTAAGTTTGGATAGACTAGGTTACTTCAGCAACTAATACATTAAGCATGTATGGAAATTTCTTCAATTTAATTTAAATATATTTCCCCAATTTCTTTTAGAGCCATATAAAAAAATCAGTGAGTGCTTCAAAGCTTCCAGTGACAATCCCGTAGTGATTAAGGTAAAGGCTACCACAGCTGATTACTTTGACTTCTAGCACTTGCTCTTCTTTACAGCTTTGAAAGCATAGCTAATATCACATAAAATGTTTATATCCCAAATACACAATCTGACAGATCCTGACAAGTACACATACACCCTCCAGGAAGCAGCACCCAAGCCAGGAGAATGGCATGTTTATTAGCTCAGTGGGTCCCCTCCTATGCTGCTCAGGCTCCGTTTCCCCACCCTTCCCAGTTAGATTGGCTTACAAACACACCCAGTAGGGGTGAAATAGGCCTCAGGTGGCTGTGAGTGCTTTGAGATACAGACTTCTCAGGAGGCTGCTTCGGTGAGACAGCTCATTTAACTGGGGGGTACAAAGGCTATTTAAACCCTTGGGCAGTAGTGGGTAGGGGTTTTCAGAGTGAAGGTACATCATTGGCCAGAACCAGGATGCTGGGGATGCCTCATTTGCATGTGGAGGAATTCCAGGGACTGTTGGATATGACCTTATAAGGAAAGAGGAAGTTTAACTTGGCTAAGCAGGCTATGCAACCTGCTCCAGGGGGGCAAAGGTGGGGGTGCAGTGCTACATGCTCCAGGACACACAGGCCTGGGGCAGGTGAGGAGCAATTCTATACCTGATGATCTCAGGAAGAGATTTCCAGGGTTTGGACACACCTTGACCCACCTCTTGTTCTGGCCCGCATACCCTGCCCCCTAGTCCCACAGCTCCCCTGCCCCACACTCATGAGCCCGACCCTCCCAAAGACAAATGTTGATCCACTTTGTCAATAAAGCGGCACAGACTTTTCATTTTAACTTTTATGTCAATGAGACCACATTCGAGTTCTTTTTCAAGATCAGAATTCATTCAAGAAGATTATTCTAAGATCCACCCAAGTTGTTGATGACAAGGGACTCAGGATTTGGTTGGCTCAAAGGTTGAAGTTACCTGTTGAAGGGCATTTGGGGTCCTGTCTATCTTTTTACAAAGCTAAGATGAGCACTCACACATCGTCTTTATATACTTACATACTTACTTCCCACCGGGGCAATACCTGCAACTATATTAACTGACTCTCACACAGTTCTGTGTCTACATTTTAAAAGTGGCCAAGTTGTTTTGTCTGTTTTCCATTCCCTTAACAGTGCGCATATTTTCCCTTTCTCCACTTCCTCCCTAAATGTAGTTTGATTGGTTTTAGTGTTTCGCTAATGTAGTGTAGTTGCAGTTTGTTATTCTAGCATCGAGCAGGATGAAGTATGAGTGCTGTCTTAAACGCAAAAACAAAACCAAACCCTGTTGATCCAGGGATGAGGTGCTGTTACTTGTGTGGTTTTGGTTTTGATTTTTCTCACAAATGATTATGACAGTTTTCCTCTTCTTCCTTGTCATTTATGTGACCTTTTATGGGACACTGATATTCAGATCTTTTGTCTATCTTTGAAGTTGATATATGAAAGCTTCCTGCATAGTCAATGTAAGTCCTTTGCCACATGAGTTTTGCAGATGCTTTCTTTAAATCTGAACCTTCCTTTTCATTTCAATGTCTCCTCAAAATAATTATTATTTGGTAAGGCCTAAATTTCTAATTTTCCTATTATATTTTCAAATTTGCATGCTGCCCATCTCTGTTGTGCTGTTCTGTGAGGACTGAACTTCTGGTGCAATGTTAAATAGGAACAATAGGAGCGGACATCCTCATCTTGTGTTCTGTCCTCATTAGAGAAGTCATCCACACTTTCATTATGCAGTACAGTGTTGGTTGTCTCTGCTCAGATGCACTACTGAAGCAGCTTATTTCCACTTCTATGTTTTATCAGACATGGAGGGTGAATTGTGCCATGTGATTTTTCTGCATTTGAGATGATCCTATAATTATCTTCAGGTCATTAATATAGTGAATTACATAGGTCAATTTTCCAATATTAAACCATCCTTACATTCTTGGTTAAAGACTCTACTTGGTATGATGTGTTATTATTTTTAATATTACACTTTATAAAAAATTGTTTAATATTCTTATGTCTTTGTTTGGGAGAAGTTGTGGTTCTCTCATAATAATGTCTTTTTTCTGGTTTGCTCACAGGACAATGTGGATACGATATAATAGATTGGGAACTCCTCTTTAATATTCTGGTGGATCTGAATTAATTGCTAGAATTCTTTAGGAAAGCCAGCTAGACACAGCTAGACTCAAAGTTTCCCACCAGTGAAGAGTTTTAGACTAAACATTCAATTTCTTTCCTTTTTTTTCATAGACGTTTGCTTTCTTTGTTGTCTTTAGTGAGTTTAGGCAGCTTGTGTTTTTTTCAAGGGATTTGTCTATTTTATTTAACTTTTAGGATTTACTGATATACTTGTTCACAAAATATATTTTTTTCATGATTTTACATTTGTATAATTGTTTGTCTTCTGGTCCCTAATGTTGGAACTTTGTGCCTTTTTCCCCTTGATGTATGTCCTTAGAGTTATCATTGCTTTGATGAGACACCATGACTAAAAACAACTTGCGGAGGAAAGGATTTATTTTTACTCGCAATTTAATTTATCATAAAAAGGAGTAAATGCAGGAACCCAAACAGGGCAGGAACCTGGAGGCAGGAGCTGATCAGAGTCCATGGAGGAGTGCTGCTTACTGGCTTGGTCATCATAGGTTGCTCTGCCTGCTTTATTACAGGCACTATCCACAATGGGCTGGGCCCTCCCCCTTCAATCACTTATTAAGAAAATGCCTTACAGCGGATTTCAAGGAGGCATTTTCTCAACTGATATTCCCTCCTTTCAGATAATTATATCCTGTTACAAATTGACACAAAGCTAGCCGGAACAATATGTTTACCTCAAGGCTTATAAGTTCTGTTCATCTTCCCCAAGAATACATGTTGAATTTTCATTAGTTCTTGTCAATGTTTTGGTTTTTTTCCTATCTCGTGGAACTTATTCAAAGACTGTTGCATGACTAGGTCATCTTCATCTGGAGATGTCTGTAGGTGGCCCTCTTTGGGCCCTGAGCTTTGAGATCTGTCTTTCAGAAAATTTCAGGCTGTCAAAAAGAAAAGGTTTTGTTTTTCATTATCATACAATGATCTCCAGGCAAAAAATGTCTCTTGCATCTACTGAATTTTCTGACTTCTCACTTTCCTTTTATTCTTGACCTGGTAATTCCTTGTGTTATACATTCTGATTCTTTTATTTACTTTTTAAAACTCCAAACAGGCATTTTTGTTATGGTCAGTGGGAGAGTTGAAATAAAAAACATGTATCATGTTCCTCCATGCCAGTTTAAGTGTGCGCATAACAAGTTTCCCACAAGAATCTGAAAGTGATACGGCTTTACTCTCATAACTGCCAGCGGTTAAAAGCTCTTCTATCATTCTGGTCATTACTAGTCCAGGTTGACTCATTTCTTCATTAGCTGGCTGTGTTGGTCAATATCAGCCATAGCTGAAGGTAGTTAAAAAGCCTTTCCTGAAACAGGCATGGAGATCCAAGGCTTTTGTAGCTCTTTTGGACATAAAGTCATTATCTTTTGTCATTGTTGCCATTCCTTAAACTTCACACTGATTTCCAGCCCACCCCATAACAGGCTTTTCTAGTTCTTCCTCAACAAATAAAGAGAAGAAAATTTGCTAATTCTAAATTTCCAGATCTTAGCAGAGCAAGGAAACACAGCTAACATAATGAAGTCTCTTCATACACAATACATGAATCTTCTCGCCTTCCTGGTGATAAAGAAATTTTCCCAACTCAACACACATCTCATGTTGTAGAAAATGATTGCTACCTGGAACAACAATATACAAAAAGATTTCATATTCAGCATTCAAACTATTATCTTGAATTTTATCAAGGGCTTGAAATAGTTTCAACCAAAATTAAGAACATGCTACCATCTGCTTTGTCTCCAAACACAAATGTTTGGTAGAGTTTAAAGGACATTTAAGATTATAAAAATCATTTTGCTTTTTGTGGTTCTCTTATTAAAGAAAAGTGTTTCTCTGGCCTGTGAAATGGGTCCATGTATAAAGGGACTTGCTGTCAAACCTGATGGCCTGTGGTAGACACCCAGGACTCACATGATATAAGGAAAGATGTCCTGTGACAACACATTTACCATGCCATGCTCACGTGCAAGCAAACTCTCAAACACACACACACACACAGAGTCAAACAAATGTAATTTAAAAAATTATAACAAAGCTAAAAGCTTCTTATTCGTCTTGCATTTAATTTATATAGAAATTACAAATGCTAAATTGAACACTAATCATACTGTGTCTTTAACTTAGGATGAATTTAAAGCTAAAAAGCCATTACTGCCTCTAAAGATGCACTCTGCTGCTGCCTCCCAGTCCTCAGAAGCGATGAACTCCAAGACCTATGGGCCTGAAAACATTGTATGCATACCAAACTATCTGGAACAGGAGATAAAAGTAAGAGGCAGGTTTATTGAACCTGTAACTTGGAAACAACATGCACACACACGTACACATGCACACACACATTTGCACATACACTGGAGGAGAGTGAGCAGCAGTGTCACAGGTGTACACACGCTACAAAATGACAGATTCTCTTAGGACAGCCTCCATTGTAAAGTATCATAGAAGTGGGGGCGGGGGAGATATGTGAATAAGCTGCTTTTAGATATTGGCAATGGACAATATAGCTTCGTGACTGTGCAACTAGGGTGATTACTATGTTCAATTTAGACTTCTGCTAGGGCACATTCCTAATCATGGTACAGAGAAGTGGCACCTACAGTGGGGTTCACTACAGGGAAGAACGGTACAGAGCTTGAGGACACTGAGGGGGTTGGAATTAGTAAAGTAAGATACTGAAGAAGAAAAGTCAATGTAGAGAACAAGTTTCAGAAATATACACAGGGCCCCATTGAGCCCAATATTAACCTTTACATGCACGGAGCACACTGCCTAGTAGAAAAGAGTGAATGAAGGAACAGTTAGGAGGACAGTCAGTTGTTAGGAGCAGCTGACAGCCAATTACACACAGCAGAGTGCAGAGAGTTGCTTAAGTCACCAGTAGTTCAGATGAGACAGAAACTTCACACCTGAAGAATGGGGGGTGGGGGAATGTAATACTACAGCTGGGGAGAGTGGCTGAGGGAGACACCCAATGTCAACCTTTGACTTCCACAAATGTGCACATATGTACACACATGCCTGCACACACAGACACACACACACACACATTTTACATATACATAACTATTAACAAATCTAAACACAGAGCAATAAGAACTATCCAAACTAAAGTATATACAAAAATATAAACAAGCCTTACTGACCTATGAGAATATATCAAGTATTCTAATATTTGTGTAACTGGAGTCTTAGAAGCAGTACATATTAGAGCATGCAAATTATAGGGAGAGCTAGTAGCTGATATTCTGGTAAAGTTGACAGAAACTTAAACCTAAGAAAGATAAACTCAAAGTAAATCATTTCTAAGCACTGTAATCCAGCCACTGAAAGCTGGAGAAAGAATACACATTACACATGAGGCTGCCATGGTTGTTGACTTCTCAGAAGAAACCTGAACACTCACGGACAATGGAATGCCATCTGTATAGTGCTTAAAGGACAAAAATCTCATCTTAGAGATCTGTTCTTCAAAAGGGCTGGATAGTGTGAGGGGGGAGAGGCCTGTAGCTTTAGAGAAATACATTTTTTTTTAAAAAAGGCAGGCAAACAGAATCCCCTCCTGGGACCTCAATTATGATTTCTCCCTGGCTGAAGGGATTGAGATTCCTGTCTCAGTGAATCCAACACTGTATTCAAAGAATTGAGACACCATCTAGCTCAAGTCACATCCTTCTTAGCCACAATAAGACAACAGCAGCCAAATGGGTGACTTCTGTGACTAGCAGACTGGTATTAGGAGTCTGTTAGGGATTAATCGTCTCCATACTAAACATACTAAATATACTACTAGGGCTCCATAAGCAGTCCATTTCCTGAAATAAGTTGCTCCTAACAGACAACAGAATCAAATAGTCACAGCATGACAAACAACAAACATCACTTGAACTGATGATTCTCTTACTGACTCCCCTTTGCACTGTTTGAAATGTGGCTCTCAAACTGGATCACAGCTGGCCAGAGAATCATGTACACAGAGTGACATTTGGAGAGATGAGATTCTAAAGAGAAGGAAACTTTGTGAGCTTGGTGTTGCTCACTCCCTCACTATGTGACTCTGATGTTCCCTGTCAGATCCTGGCAAAGCTCTGTGACATTTTACACACTGACTCTCTGGCGGAGGTTATGCAGTGGCTGCTTCAGGCGAGTACCACAGGTGAGGTTAAGACAAGCATTTGCAGGAACTGACCCCAGGTTATTGTCAGAGATGATGAATATGCCAAATTTTGCAGATAAACACTGCAAAAGTTATTTGCCCAGAGTTCCTTACCAGAGTCCTTGTAAGCCGGTATACCCACCTGCATGCATGCTGCCCATTCAGGTAATCAATGTAGTGCATCTCAAACTGAACTCATTAGACTATAGGAAACATATATTCTCAGCTAAGGTTGATTTCTGCATCTTCTCCATGTTGTGTGAAACCCTGGGGGGGCTGTCCATGAACACATCCTCAGGCATGCTGTAAAATTTGAACACAGGCTTGTTTCCTCCCTTTTCGTGTTTCAGATTACTAATATCAATGATGATTTAATCTTAGCTAAAAACTCAGTTGTCTCTTGGCCTCCTTTGGGCTGCCCCTAGTATATGCCATTCCCAAGCAGGGCAATCCATACAGCTCACAGCAGCTACTCTCAAGCTAGCTGATGGTCAAGCTGAGTCTTAAACCTCCCACATGGGCCCCAAGCATCTGCTCTTGTAACAAGTTCCCAATTGATGTTGATGGGTGGTGTTGGTCTGGTGGGTACACTCTGAGAATGGGGAACATTTTGGAAAAACAGTGCCTTGCCATAGAGTTCAAGACTACTTTTTAATTGGAAAGTGCTTAGTGGCAATTTCCTATTTTGGGGGGGGTGGAGGTCTTTTTAAGAATGCAACATTTAATAAATTAACCAAGTAATAACTCCTTCCTTAAAAATATGTGTATGTATGTATATTGGTGTGCCTGTGTGTGAGAGAGAGGGGTGTGGAACTACGTGCTTCCATTCATAGAGCACAATGAACCAGCAAGAGGTAGGCTTAAAAGAATGCAACATTTAATAAATTAACCAAGTAATAACTCCTTTACAAATATGTGTATGTATGTATATTGGTGTGCCTGTGTGTGTGAGAGAGGGGTGTGGAACTACGTGCTTCCATTCGTAGAGCACAAGGAACCAGCAAGAGGTAGGCAGGGGAGGTGAGAGGGGGAAGGGGAATGAAAAGGAACCAGGTGAAATGACACAAGGTATGACATTAACATAACGAGATCACTAACTTAAAAGGGAACAAACCTGTGCTTCTAGTCAATGTGACAATAGTAACTGTCATGCTTTCCAACCTTTTCTTCCCCTCGCCCAAATCAGAAAAGGAGTGGGTTTCAGCTTTGGTTCATTCTGAGCTAGCTAAGATAAACCTGATGCCCCACGACAGAAGAACCACCACAGCAAAACCAGTCGCCGAGCCCAGGAAGCCACCCAATAGACCCAAATTGCTGAAAAATTCACCTGCAAAGCCAAAAGTGCTGACTGGATCTAGAGGAGGTCATCAGCTTCCCAGGTGATTAAATATAGATGCTACCTGGGGAACCTCTCACATAAAGACTTCTGCCCAG
>CAJQZJ010033927.1:5922913-5940821 GCA_907164525.1 Lophiomys imhausi
CCAGGTGATTAGATATAGATGCTACCTGGGGAACCTCTCACATAAAGACTTCACACTTTCTTATTTTCTCTTTCAACTGCTGAGGTCTTAGGTCTGAACTCCATCTCTGCACATACGTAATTGTCTTCTTCCATTTTCAAACATAATAAATTTGTTCTCAGTTCCACTGTTTAGAACATTTTGGCAGAGGCTGTGTTCTTTAGCTAATAACCTTTCTCTTTTGAGGAAAATTCCCTTTCCACAAGTGGCAAAGTGAGTCTAGACATCTAGAAGTCTAGGAAAAAAACTTACTTTTTTTTTAAACGGGGTCCTCAAACCTGAGGGAGATATTTATTTATTGATGGTTTATGGAATATACACCCCAAAACTGGTCATAGCTACCATGACCATAGTCACAGAGGTCTCGGAGCCTGTGATGTCGGTCTGTTTTTTTTTTTAATGATTTATTTTTTATTTCTTCAAGTTACATCTCAATCACAATCCTCTCCCTACTCCCCCCTCCAGTCCCACCCTTCCACCCTCCTCCCCCTCAACCCCCATCCTCTTCCATTTTTTTTTTTTTTTTAGTTTAAGGTATTTCTTTTTCCCCCCAACAGCTTCCCTTTCAGTCCAACAAATGGTTCTTTATCTTATAACTATAAATACAATACAAAACAACAGAAATAATTAGGCCACAATTATGAGAGTTATATGGCTTAGCATACATTCCCAATGCCCAGTCCATATGTATTTGGCACCTGACTTTAACATTCTACTATCTAACCATCTCCATGAGTTTAAAGTTCAATATGTAACTCAGCTTTCATACGAACTTGCCTCAGAATTTTAAAAATATCTTCTAAGATCCAGAACACCCTCTTGATTCCTAAACAACTCAAAATTTAACTATGAGACTCTAGCTATCTATCTCAGGTCACCTCAGAGACCTGAGAGGGATAAATATATATGATTATATAGGAAGTGCAGGGCCTGCAGCTTCCAAAACTAAGAAATGACATACCAGTGGCTGCCTGGACAGTTTCCATTTTCTCTCCATACATTACAGCATCAATCTTCAGCCATTTGGCTCCGTTTCTCTGACAGACATTGATTGTAGAGCAGGAATTATGAAGGACTTGCCTACCCTGTCTTGGCAGAGCTAGGCTGTCGACTTACCTGCTTCCAAGTTTTGTACTTTTTGGACAGCAGTCTGTCTACAGTTGAAGCAAAGGGTTTTTCTTGCCAAGAGAAAGGCTTACCACCAATTCAACCATCTCCCACTGGAGATTCTTCGATGCTCATCTTCTACTTGGAGTAGAATAGAGGGTGCTGTCAGGAGCTGACATGTCTCGATATCAAAAAATCTTAAGTTAAGAAAACATCTTTGAATGCCATATTCTGCAAATCTCTTGAGGTTTTTGAAGATGCCCTATATATCTCTTATATTTAGATAAGCAAATGTTGCTTGTCTCTTAGCAACTTGATTTCTGAGTAGCTTAGAAAATAACTGTGATGGGTTTTGGAGGTTAGACTCAGGGACTTCTCTCTTTTTCTTTTCTGTATCCTTCTTTCTCTCCTATGTAGGAGTGAACAGACTTGAAAGAAAATGGGACATAGACATAGTATAGGAAAGATCAAGAAAAAAGGACAGATTATTGAATATGGCCTTATACCTTTGTATATTGATACAAAATTAATATTATATTTGGCTAAATTGGTATTGATCATTGTATATTAATGCAAAATTAAGATTTTATTGGGATACATTGTATATTGTATATTGATGCAAAATTAAGATTATATTTGGCCACAATGGTATTGACCCTTGTATATTGATGCAAAATTAAGATTGTATTGGGCTACATAGGTATTGACCTTTGTATATTGATACAAAATTAAGATTGTATTTGGCCACATTGGTATTGATCTTTGTATACTGATACAAAATTAAGGGTAACGCTTCTTAAAGGTATTGTACCTAGTAATGCTTAAAAATGAAATGTAAAGTTTTGGCCTCTTGCTACCAACCGTCATAAACTGTTAAGGATAATTAAGAAATGGAAACTAATAGTCATGCAAGCGTGTCATTTTGTTAGTTAAAAAAAAACTTATTTTAAGCGTGTGTGTGTGTGTGTGTGTGTGTGTGTGTGTGTGTGTGTATACACATAAGTGCAGTGCCCACAGAGGCCAGAAGATAGCATCAGATTCCCCTATAGCAGTCACAGAAAATTGTAAGCCTCTTGGTGTGGTCACTGAGAACCAAATATAGGTCCTCTACAAGAGCTGAAAGATTTCTTAACCATTGAACCATCTTTCCAGCCCCAAGGGCTTTAAAAAGGTTTAAACACGTAAACCATAACAGAAACTGAAACTCCTGTTAGTGTTATCCATATTCTGCATATTTTGTAAAATGCTGCTAATTATACAGGAATTGGTTTTAATGTAAAGCAATTAAGATAAAATAAATCACTTCAACTGACTTTCACTGATATACTCCTGGGATGAGAAAAATAATTACTAGGATATTTGGAAACTGTTTTAGAAGAAATATTTCTTAAACCATGCCATTTTAATAAAAGAAGAAAGAGAGCTGGGTGTGATGGCACACCTCTGTAATCTCAGCTCTGAGGAGACTGAAACAAGAGTTTTGCAAATTTAAAGGTAGCCTGGACTATATACCAAGACCCTGTCTCAAAAACAACACAAACAACAAACAAAAGAAACACATATATTTATGTATAACATGTTGAAGAAATATGTGTTACAATGGGAGAGAAAAATGTGTTGGTTTATAATTAAAAGTTGGGTTCAATGTAAAGTCACAGAAATAATATCACAAAAATAATATGCCACTTTAAAAAGTATACATTCTAACTTGCCTGCACTGTTAAGTTTCCATGAAGTCAGAAAGGACCATGGTAAGAGCTGACCACCTCTCCAGTGAGTGGCTTATGATAGGTCTATTAGATATTTGCTCAAAGTAAGTTGCCATTGGCAAGCAACTTAAATTAAGCATTGGGATAGCGTGTTTAAGATAGACATCATTAGCTTGCTGACACTATAGTCCATTGCTATCTCTCAAATTCTTTTTCTTTTTCCAATTGATTTAGAATGCCAACTCAAGGATCCGAAGGAAATAAGGTGGTATCACGAGGTTAAGTACAGTTTGTGGTGACTGCAGATAATATAAGGAAATCAGTAGGTGCTAAATATCTTTGCTTTTAAAGAAACACCAGTGAGGTGTAAGAGTGGTTTTCAGCTACACACTTCAGAAATGTATCAATTTTCCATTAAGATAAATCTGACAAAAATGTGTCTTTGGGGACAGAACACTCGGAAAACACAGACAGTAGGGGCTGCAAGTGGCCACATCCATTCACTGGGCAGGATCGCTGACCCACACAGAGACAACTTCACAGTTAACTCTGCACAGCTTAAGTGTCATGGACCTAAATGATTTCACCGCAAAGAAAATCGGTGAAACCAGAGAAAGGAATACAATAGCAGCTACCCCAAACAGGTACCCCGTGAGGCAGCTGAGAAATAGTGTGCCCCAATCAGAAGCCTTGTGTCAGCCTGCAGTTTAGACCAGGGAGACTCAATACTCCTAGAAAGCTCCACATTGGTCCTGAATAATCCCACAGCAGCCTCTCTGGAGGATGACAACAGAGGAACTGTCAAGTATATACAGAAGCTTCAAATTAAAAATTTGTCCTGTTTCTTCAAGTTTCCTTTGACCAGGAATGTGGGGTTCATCAAGTAGAATTCCTTAGGGTCCCTCTAGACCCTGTCACTTTCCCATGAAGTTCACCAAACCCCAAAGTGGCTCTATATGTTAGCAACAGCAAGGGTAGCTAGAATTGGAAGGCACACCCTGCTTCTTGCTCCAACAATGGGCCCTTTCCACCTGGCCTCTCCTGCAAGATTCCTCACTTGAGGATGATAGTTATTAGACAATGGTTTCTATTCAACTGTAAGTCTTACTGACAACCCCCACATAGATTTACCCTGCCTAGACACACACACTTTAAATTAGACTCTGCAGCAACTTCCCTTTACAGTTGTCATTCAGCATCTCCAAACCTTCTCTGGGTTAGGTGTTTGCAGGCTTTGGAAGGGTCTGAGGATTGCAGCTAAATTGTTCTAAGGTGCTTGTCTGTTCTCGTGTCACCTGTCGGGATAACAAGTCCTTATCTCACCGGTCCAATCATTGCCCCAACACCCTCATACATCACCAACTCTAAATCATTCCCATCAACTCCTCTAAGAAAACAGATCAGGTATGTTAGCCCAAAATCTCAATGAAGGTGACCATGGTAAAAATGAAGATTGTCATGATTCTTGAGTGTTCTTGACTCATCTAACCTTCATGTTTGTTCACACCATTCAATAATAAAACGAGGCAGAAGATATATTCAATCTTTTGATTGTGGTCTTATTTAGATTTTTTTTTTCTATTTCAGGAGCTGAGAGCCCAATGTTTATAAGAAGAAACAAGATGAAAATTCCTGTTACAGAATATTTCAGCAATCCAAAGTCTCCTCTCAGGTTCAACATTCAGGACAGCAGATCAACAAAACCAATGTCAGCAAGAAGTGTACACAGCCCTCAAAGAGCTTTCTCTTCTTCATCACATTAAAGATAGAAATGAGCTCTGGTCAATCTTTTCACAAAAGTGAGCTTCACACTGACAGAACATCAAAGTAGTTTTAGAATAACCAACTGATCCTCTATATGGTGGCTCCTGTAAGTCACAAAAACACATGTATATAATGCTAGAAATAAATATTAATGAAGACTATTTCTACTTGTAGTTTTAATACACGTAAAAGAAATGTGCTTATTTAAATGCTACTTCCTGTCCTGTACTAATAGTATTAGCCTAAACATAGGGCCAATAATCAGAATATCCGTAATCAGAATTGTGTGCTGAATCCAAACTTAGAGTGGAGGAAAATTGCTTGAGAATTTTAACATTTGAGCCAATTTTGGCAACCTACAATGTTTCCATGTTTGGGGACTATTATGAAGAAATTCTCATCTCCCCTCTAAAAAGAAAAATATATAAAAATTATACTTAATTCATAAGTCAGAAAGTTTATTTCCACTCAGTGCTAATGGTATATATAAATAATTTAATAAATAGATTTTTGTTGTTGTTGTTTCTTAAAATGAACTATTTTGGGTCACAACTATTACTTTTATTATGAAGTTGTAATATGCTGTGGTTCAACTGTAACAAGGTTTATTTCTTACATAAGAGTTCAGGGCTTATATTCATATTCAGTGGATACCTTTACATTGCTTGTTGATTGAGAGGCCCAGGATCCTTCCATCTTGTGGCTCAATGATCATCTAGAGTATCATTGCCATTTGTAACCAGCTGACAGAAGTATTACAAACTTAGCAACTTAATGCCACATGATTTTACTCTTTTAAAATTCTGGAGGCAAAGATGTGGAATGGATTAAAAGTTAATGGAGTCATTTTCCTTTTGGAGGCTCTTCATGACTCTCTTCTATATTGAAAGAGAACAATAGATGATCAAGTTTTTCACTTCTTGTAACAAATCAGTCTGACACACTTTTGCCTGTTTCTTTTAAAGACTCTCATGATCACACTGGGGCTCTCTGTTCTCCAGATTAATAAAGATCAACTCAGTGGGGTCTAGGGAGATGGCTCAGTAGGTAAAGT
Organism: Lophiomys imhausi; assembly: GCA_907164525.1. Taxonomy (NCBI): domain Eukaryota; kingdom Metazoa; phylum Chordata; class Mammalia; order Rodentia; family Muridae; genus Lophiomys; species Lophiomys imhausi. The sequence continues at coordinate 5,928,587 of CAJQZJ010033927.1, forward strand.
GCATACTTCCAGATTTGATATCCTCTTTCCAGTTGCTTAGCTTCTTTCTTTCTCTCTCTCTCTCTCTCTCTCTCTCTCTCTCTCTCTCTCTCTCTCTTTCTTCCCTTCCTTTTCCTTTTCTTTTCTCTCCTTTTCCTTCCTTCCTTTTCTTTCTTTATGGATAGGTAGTGAGGCTTTTATCTCAACAAGTTTCCTTTTCTTTGTGTGTGTGGATCTGTGTGAGCACACACGTGCATGTGTGTACTTGTGTGTACAGCATATATGTATGTGTGTATTCATGTGAATGCAGGCACATTCTGTATATGTAGAGGTTAAAGTATAACCTTGGGTATCTGTCCTATTCTACCTTTGTGAGACAGGGTCTCTGCTGACTTTCTGCTTTGTGTGGCAGACTAGCTGCCCTGCAAGTTCCTCAGGACTCTGTATCCATTTCCCATCTGCCAATAGGAGCACTTGGATTATAGGTGTTCACACTAATGTGTCTTGCTTTTCAAGTAGGGTCTGGGGATTTGAACTCGGGTCCTCACGCTTGCATGACAAGCACTTCTACTTACTGAGCCATCTCTGCAGCCTCTAAGTTTTGTTTTCTACTTTAGCACTTTGTAACAACCAGAGAACCTGTCTTTAGGGTTTCTGTAAGTTTATATTTTCCCTGGTAGTTCAATATAGCCACATTTAGAAATGTTTCACAGATGATGGAAAACAAAGTGAATTTTGTTTTTTTTTTTTACATATGGATCTAGATATATGTATGTTATTAATTATAGTGTTTCTATTTCTCGTATATTTACTTTTTATGCATTTGCACTGTAATGGCACAGGGGACATGTCTTAAAATTTTCTTACACTGATTTGTTTCTATTTCATTCGATCCTCAAAGTTGTCCCTCAATTTGTGCTGATATATAGAGCATCACAGGTTGTGACTGAAGACTAAGAATAGCCTTCTTCACTATCCCCTCTTTTCCATGTGTCTTAGTTAAGGTTTCCATTGCTGTAAAGAGACACCATGACCAAGGCAACTCCTATAGAAGACAACATTTAATTGGGGCTGGCTTACAGTTTCAGAGTTTTGGTCCATTATCATCATGTCAGGAAGCATGGGAGCGTGCAGGCAGACATGGTGCTGGAGGAGCCAAGATGTGTTTATCTCAATCTGAGGCAGCTAAGAGGAGACTGGATGTGTTTCATGCTGGATGTAGCTTCAGCATTTAAGACCTCAAAGCATGCCCCCACAGTGACATACTTCCTCTAACAAGGCCATACCTCCTAATAGTGCCACTCCCTACGGCCAAGCATTCAAACATATGACTCTAAGGAGACCAAATCTCTTCAAACTATCACACAGTGAATATGTGTAAAGTGCTAAAATTTATCAAATGTTAAGACTTTAGCTTGTCTCTTTTATTAGCTTTATATGACTTTTATTTTTAAATTTCATTATTACTATTTTAAAAGTGGACATATTAACATTTTTATCTAATCTGAAAGGTTTTGGAAGATTAATATTTGCTGACAGGACATAAAGATTTGATCTTGTATGATTGTTTTATGTTAGCATTGTTTTTACTGTTTTAATAACAGCTTCACTAAGTGATTTTTTCCCCCCATAAATATTTATTTGTTCTGGCAAAACTACATTTTAAAAATCTTGTCAAGGCTTGCACTCCAAAGGAACAAAAAGCCTGTAGCTAATATCATCATTTGGTTTAGAGTTCTGGAGGAGGTATGTTGTTTGAATGCTACAGAGACCTGAGCTGATGTGGGCAGAGCCCAGGTTGGGCTGAAGCCTGCAGGAAACACAGGGTGGAGGTAAGGTGTGGCTACAAAGCCAAAGAAGTCTTAAGAATGTTTGAGAGTCCATGGGACTGTGAAAGACCTCAAGAGGATGCCCAATATAAACTAGGGAGCTCCATGTGACTCTCTCTTGACCCCACAGATGGAGGAGACAGCAGCAAGCATGCTGGAGATTAAGGACAGAGGCCATCTTCCCTGAGGCTATGCAAAAATAGACTAAGCCCTGAGGCAAATTAAAGAACTCTAAGACACAGAGATTGACAGTCATCCAGTCATCGACAGCAGAAGCAAAGAAGGCCAAGGTGGTGAAAATAGGCCTGAGGTGCACTCCTGGGATATTTGGAACAGCCACAGCAGCAGGAGCAAAGCAACTGTGAGGAAACCTTAGAGACAGAGACTACTCTCTGAGAAGACTATGTGAATCCCTGTTGAGGAGGCCAGGGAACTGCTATTATAGGCCTTAAAGCCTGACCTGTGAAGAACGCACAGGCTAATGAGACTGTGGAACTGACTGCACAAACCTGCAAAGGTAGGCCCAGAGGAAAATGAACAGAGCTGAAGATAATTCTGCTGTAATTGCCAGAGCTAGACTTTTAACCAAGACACCCGCATAGACCTGCTTTAGAGAATTTTAATATCCTTTCAAAAGGGTTAAAAGAAGACTGGTTAAGTGTTCTTAGATATGTAAAAAAAAAAAATTAATTAAATTATGTTGGACACCATTTGTAGAAATAATTAAATTGTTTAACAGTATTTATATTATAATTAATTGGTTCAGCGGTTGTTAATCCTTAACCCACAATTATAAATGAGAACATAGACACCACATGGATTTTAACAAGCCTTGGCCTGAATTGAGCAATCTTGGCCCATCTAAGCTAGCTCTTAATTCTATTACCCAAATATGACCCCATATATACATACATCCCCTTGGACTGCCATTCTCCAAGCTATGCAGATGTTCCTGGCCATGTGGCGTGAGGTTCCTTTTTCTAACCCATGGCGTGTGTCCTCCTCCTTCCTGCTGCTGGCTGGAACGCATTAATCCTCTGTCTAAAGTGTAGGCTTCCTGTTCTAATCTCAGGAAGTCCCACCTTTCTCTGTTTTTGCCCAATCTCAGGTCTGAGCATTTTATTTAACCAATCAGAGTCAATATAAGTAACAGACAGCAAACAGGACCAATTAACATTTAGAATGCTTAACACTACCCCAACATGACTTCTTACAACACACTCAGGAAATCAATACAGAGCTTTAGTGATTACTGAAAATTAAACCATGTGGTACTTGAAATAATTTCCTTCGCTTTCATACTTACATAGGGTCCTATTCCACGTGAAATGAAATGGAAAGTGTTATATTAGTTATGTTTATGTTGCTGCATGACAGAACACCTTGACCAAAAAAAAAAAAAAAAAAAGCAAACAGGGAAGGATTGATTTGGTTTAGAGTTCTGGAGAAGGTATAGAGTCCACCAAGGCAGGAAGGCTGGGCAGCAGGATCATCAGGCTGGCCTGGCAGTCAGGAAGCAGTGATCAGTTATCTGATGAAAGGAAACACAGACCTAGCCACAACCCCACAAAGCCCACCCTAGGTAACATGCTTCCTCCAGCAAGGTTTCCCGTCTCAAAGGTCCCACACAGCTGGGGACCAAGAGCTCAAAAAGTGGGGGACATCTCAAAGGGGGAAAAAAATCTCAATCTTAGAAAAGTACAAGAACAACATGAACTTTATTGTTTTAGAACTATAGTATGACTGTTTACATACTTTATAGACTTTGACAGAACTAGCTACAATAGGCAACTAAGAGTAAAACAACAAAAACAGATGGAGAACAGCAATGCTAAATCTAATAAGCACAGCATATGCACCATACAATCAAAGGACGAGAAGCTGGTCTGTCCCAACTCGGTGATAGTTCCTGGTGTCCCACTTCCCTGCAATGACTATGCAGAAGTGGAACAGCTCCCCTCTGCTCCATCTTCCTTCGTCAATTTCCAAACTATTATTTGATTTTGAATTTGGGCATTTAATGAACTCAAATTATCGCACTCAACACAACCATTCTACAAACAACACATATCAGTCTTGTTTGCCATTGTGGATTAAAACATAGAAGCTAAATGTGATGTGGAAAGATGTAAACATCATTACATGCACATTTTCCTACATGCATGTTATTTACAGAAACACACATTTACATTAGTTGGAATATTATAGTAGGAGGCAGATGCATAAAATTCAGATTAAATGTTAACATATGTAAATGTTATATATATGGAAAATATATGGAAGAAAGGATAGCTTTTTTGTTTTGTTTTAAACTGAGGTAAAGACAAATTGATCCTTCAAAAATAAAAATCTTATAATCTAGCCAGCAAAAATTAAATTTTATAAATGAAGAAATTGTTGTCAATGCAGGATTTAGGATTATTCTTGTGATGATTTCAGAAGCATGAGAAGGCATCACAAGGGAGGTAAAGGAATGGACTCCATTATCCAAAAGGAATGAATTGTTGAGCCCAGCAAACAACTGGTATTCCTCCTAGAATTAATGCATTTCTTATGAAGAACTGCACTGAACTCAAAAGCTACAGACAGAAGGGTAGCTTCCCAAGTTCAACATTCTAGAAGGTGCACAGGACAGTTATGAACACCTGCTCTAACAAGAAGGCATCACACTTAAACTTCATGGATAGGAACACAAAAAAAGAAAGCTCAAAGGCCAGAAGGCATATCCTGAAGGACATACTCCAGTAAATGAAGGGGACTGACGGCATACTAGCATGGCAACATCCTCCATGACGACTCTGATTTGAGGCTAAAAACAATTTTGAAATCATACTTTTAAATCCTCTTACACAAAACTAAATAATCCTTCCTTAGTGCTTAAGGGTTTTTTCATTATCATTTAACTCTTGAGAAAAATTTAAAATTCAACAGCGATGAGAGAAAATAAATTTTCTTACAGTCTGAGTATTCTGTGAAGCAGGACACTGTAGTTTCTCTTCAGTGAGGTGAGCTCCAGAAGGTTACTGTGGGACAGGGCTCACTGCACATGCCAGGCTGCTTTGCTGCCCCTGCTCCTCTCTCTGTGGAGAGCCAGGGTCATTCCTGTAATGCTCTCCCTCGCTGGCACTGTCCCATCCTCCTGGCAGGGACTGCTGGTCCTGAGGAGAGCTTTCACAGGCCTTGTGTGCAGGAATAGCTCCTTTCCGTTGGGGTAAGATTGTAAAAAATGCCTCCTGCCAGTCTCTTGTTGCCAAGAACTCTAGGATAATTTCAAACACTGCAACATATACAAATCCAGACACTCCTTAGTCAAGGTCACCAAGGGATGCTGCATGCCATCTTGCAATGGGACCCTTGTGCTGAGTGCTGACTTGTCCTAATTACTGCAAAGCTCTTAGGACCTTCTCCTTCGGCTATCAGGGACAAATTGCCCATAGCTCTGCACCCTTTATGTCCTTTCCAGCTTTTCCTCAGGCAGTTTTCAATCCCCAGAAACTTACTAGCATCAGTTGTCCATTATAATCAAGAGACTTTTTGAGGATCCCTCCTGTTCATCAGTGTTAGTTCTTCATCTCCTATGAACTACCTTACAGCTAGTACACAGACGGTAACAATCTATCCTCCCCACAAAGAGCCCCTCTGTGGAATCTTTTGCCTGCTTTCTGCTTTTGCTTTCACATTGGCAGAAAGGAAACCAATACCGTCCCTAGGTTCACCACGCTGCAGAAGGGTTTTCTAGGTTATTTTGCATTAAAGTAATTTCCACTAGGTACCAAAGATTTAGAAGAAATCTGTTCCTTGAATAAGTAATTTTATTTTTTTAACCCCATAAAGGCTGCTATATAAAAGTATGCAGGGTTGCCTAAATTATTCCTTAAATTTTTAAATAAAGGAGCTAGAGAGATGACTCAGTGGTTAAAAACACTGGCTGCTCTTACAGAGGCTTAGATTTTAACATCCACATGGTTCCTTATAACTTCCTATAACTCCAGTTTCAGGGACTTAACTCCCTCTTCTGTTCTCTACAGGCACCGGATATGCACTTGGTGCACATACATATATGCAGGCAAAACACTCATGTACAAAAAATAAAAATAAATCTTAAAAAAAATTAAAGCTAGGTGGATTGGTGGTATATGCCTTTAATCCCAACATTTAGGAGGGAGGTAGAGGCAGCTGGTTTCTCCAAGTTCAAGGCCAGCATGGTCTACATAATAAAACCCTGTCTCAAAAAAAAAAATGCTTTATTATAATTTAAATAAATAATACTTAAGGCAATGAGTTATATCTAAGCAGTGTTGTACCACAATGTTATTCATGGGGGCTGTTAATCCTGAGATTCACTGGAGAAAAACTAATACCACCATTTTGGACCAAATTTAAAGCAAGTTTTATTAAGTATTAAATACTGACCAAGAGATAACTTGGGTCAGGATCATTCCCTGGAATTTCCCAGCTAAGAATGGCCTCAAGTCACATGTTGAAGGAGTTTATAAGGACCAACCTATAGGCCTTTTCCCATGTACTTTCCCATGAGGCTTTGTTATTTTTGCAAGAACTACAATTCCCAGCATTCCAAGAAGTTACCTGGTTCCTCAGCAGGAGGGATTACACATTAATTTTGGGCATTACACAGCAAAAATAAATACAAATTTAAAATATTCAACAATAGGAGAATGATTAAATGATTATCTATATAGAAGATGGCATATCATATCATAACTAAAAATCAATTACATGGAAACTATAATGAAGAATAGGTAGCCCAAATTAGTGATGCTGACAGAGAACACAGTCACAGGAAAAGAGCTGGGAGGAAACACACTTCCCAGTTAATAACAAGTACCCACGAGTCAGGAGATTATAGCTAGTTGTTTTTATACTCTGTAAATTTTCAAAAATTTCTGAATTGTTGACTTTTATTTCTAATTATTTCTAATAGAAATGACAAGTCATTTCTATTTGTTCAACTCTGACATGTGGGACTCTCTGAATGGCTCACTGAGGCACACTTCCTGTCACCTCAGTAGCTTACCATGGTTAACTGCCAGGACTTTCCGACTATTCATCTTCACAAAATCTGCAAGCGGGAGCTGTGCATGTTCAATTCCGTAACTGGATGCTTGTTTAAAAGTGACTCCCTGCAAATAAAGACATTGGGACTTAGGTGCTGTGCAGACAGGAGAGGGTAGTTTGTTCAGAAAGGACTTCAGTGCAGAAAACATAACAGCATCTTTCGTTTAAGTCCTGACAATAGCAGCATTTACAGCCTTTGCTTAACCACCTCACTTCACAAGATGAAGAACTACATATCCAGCAGATAGAAATCTTTTCGGTAGCAGAATGATGAAATTCCAGTAGATCTGCTTTCTGGTCATTCTCTTCTCATCCCCTAGGCCCCTTCTCTCAGTGTTAAACGCTCTAACTGAATTTGGAGCGAAGCACCATCATTACACTAGATGATCAAAGAGAGACACTGCAGGATGAGTTTAGGCTTCTCAGCAGCAGGGTGCTTTCAAGGACTGAAAGCTAGCAGCTTTGCAGAAGAGCTCTATATTGTTACACAAAAGACCGTTTAGCAAGCCAGTTTCCTCATAACAAAACCTCTTATCTGATCTAGGGGTTGTCTGAAGGAACCATTACTTAAGCAATTCTCAGCCACACAACACTTCCTGGTTTGCCAGATATGTCTCCTTGGGACTAAATTATGCAAAGACTCTGAGAATCCTTCAAAAATACAAAGTGAGGTAACACAGACCCAGAAGGACACACATGGTATTTTATTCACTCATAAGCAGATATTAGCCATTAAGTACAGGGTAACGGTGCTACAATCCACAGACCCAAAGAAACTAAGTTAACGAGGAGGGTACAAGGGATGATGCTTGAATCCCTCTAATAGGTGAAATAAAATAGATACTGGAAGTGGATGGAGAGAGGGAACTGGATAGGATCCTAACATAATTGCCATCTGAGAGGTTTTATCCAGAAGATAATGGAAACAGATGCAGAGACCCACAGCCAAACATTAGGCGAAAATCAGGGAGTCTTGAGGAAGAGTTAGGGGAAGGTTTGAGGGAGCTAGAGGGGTCAAGAAAACCCATATAGCCAATTAACCTGTGCCCAGGGGGCCTCATAGAAACTGAACCACCAACCAAAGAACATTCACAGACTTGTCCTAGGCCCACTATACATATGAAGCTGATGGGCTGCTTGGTCCTCAAGCAGATCCGCTTAACAATCAGAGCAGGACTGTCTTTGATTTGGACACTGTTGGCTCCCTCTGGGTCCCATTTTCCTAGCAGAGCTGCTTTTCCTAGCACACACTTGCCCAGTGGAAGAGGAGGGACTTCATCTTGATACAATTTGATGTGCTAGAGTGGGTTGGTACCAGGCGGGGGTGGGGTGGGGGGTTATGGGGAAGTGAGTAGGAAGATGGGACTAGGAGGACAGGAGGGAGAGGGGTGGCAATTGGGATGTAAAATAAACAAATAAATTAGTGAGGGAAGAAAAGTACAATCTCAGATAACAATCACTGACTATTTATAAAAGCCTAGGTGCCATCACTCCAAAATTCATCCCAAATACACAGCTCTGCTGTATTTGTAATGGCTCTGCCAAAATTCTGCTACAAAATATATAAAAGTTCAGTTTCAATTGTACACTGAGACACAAAAATGGCAATGAAATGAAATCCTGAGTGAAAAGTACTTCAACTGTCCGAACGTCTTATTTTTCTCCTTCGACCACTTAAAAAACTTTTAGATAGGGATTTTTTTATTTTCTCAAACTTAAAATGCTTGAATTCTGTGTCTACCCCGGTTGAAAACTCCCATAAGACTGTCCAAAAGTGTAAGCTGAATTCTTCAACAAGTATGTAGGGGTAAAATGGGAGGGGTCAGGGGCTTTTGGAATAAAAATGTTTACTAGAAAAACAGGCACAACCTGAACAGAGAATCTTTTCTCTGTTCATGCATAAATTATAAATTCGAATTTTCCACTGAGAACAGAAAGGCTAAAGACCACTGTAACAAGGCTCCTGCAATGTTCTAGAGTTGCTCATCTAATGCCTAGCCATACCTGACAATTTCAAGACTAGAATTTTTTTTTTTAAATCCAATTTCTCAGCCACATTACACCTAGGAGTTCCACAGTCACGCAGCTGCCACTGGACAGGAAGATGCGGTCATCTGTGATGTGGCAGAAATTCTATGTACACACTGCTGCTGAAGAATACGCAATTACTTCATATGCTGTTCTAACATAATTTCTTCACTTAGAAAAGGTACCCTTTAGAAAATAGGGTTCAATCGAGCATGCTGCAAAGTACACCATAATGTTCTCTTCAGAAGGTGGAGTTCTGTAACTTTATTTCTATATAAAAACATAAGATGAGAAAAGGAAAACAGAAGAGAAAAATAATTTGAGGAATCGTGTCTCTAAAAACTAGTACAGGGCTGGAGAGATGACTCAGCAGTTAGCACTGCTCTCCCGGAGGACTCGGATTCAGTTCCATCACCCACATGGTGGGTCACACCTTTAACTCCAGTTCCAGAGAATCTGACATCATTTTCTGACCTTCAGGGGCATCAGGCAAGTACAGAGTGCAGATATACAAGCTGGCAAAACACTCATACACATAAAATAAATATAACTACTTCAAAAATTGGTCTAAACTTCAATGGCTTAGCCATTCATTAGCATCCGAGCCCCTAGCAACACAGCACAGCTTAAACAACTAGGCTCTGCAACAATCTGGTCATTTCTGATAATCTGCTTTGCCATCTACCATGGCTGGCTTTAGGCTTCATTTCTTTGTTCCTCGGATCCTGCAACTGTGAAACAAGAAAATAACTGCACTGACCTCCCTGAGCTGCAGGGAGGGTCAAGTAAGTTAACGTGGACCACTTTGCTAAGCTTAGGTCACCATTACAGTAGTAGGTGCTCAAGAAAGACCATTCATTATTAGGATTTTGTTCCTATCTGAAACAGATTTTAGGTCGGCGCAAGGCACAGTACCTTGTGATGGTTGTGGTCCACTAACCCTCCAATGATATAGGCCTTTGACTCATCTAAGTCCTTCAGTACATTAGGGGAGTCTGATGTCAGATAAACCAGGTCTTCTTTTTTTATGAGCTCACTATAGTGCTCTGACTTGATGTGGATATCCTTCAAAAACAAAAGAACAAGTGTATTAATTAGCAGGATACTGTGAAAGTTGGCTAAAATGATTATCCTCTTTGAAAACTTGTCCAAAAACATCTGAAATCAAGCCTGAGAGGCTACTGCTAGAATAGCATTAAAAGTCCATAACCAATTCCTTACCTCATCTCTCGTCACTGAAATATTCTATCAACCTTACTTCCTTGACTGTGCCTCAGTCCCTAATCTAATTCCTCACACTTGCAGAATCTAAAATCCCACTGCATTATCTATCCCTTTCCTGTAGGGTCAACTTCAACTGCTCAACTTAAGAGCTCTTTCCTGAATATGGTCCCAGCCTACTTTTCTCAATTTATCTCTGCTCCAAAAATAAAAATAATAATGCATTTTTTCTGCCTTCGGGATCACAGTGCTTTCCAGACAAGGCATGTCTTTTCCAATTACATCTGCTATGTGACTCCTCAAAAGGAAAATATGTCGACTTAATTAATAGAATGTGTCTGTTTCTACAGGAGACCCATTTGAAAGCTTCTTCACCAAAAACTGTCAGTTCAGAGGTCGAATACTTAGTAAGAACTGTAAGATTTTTCAAGTCACATTAATTGCCTGGGTGGTAGGTCACCAGACTCTGACTTTTATTTAATAATTTTAAAGAAAATCTAACGAAGCAGTCACTTATATTGTATGCTACTTATTAATGCAATTACTTTTCTGGAAAACAGTATGCTATAAATCAGACTCCTATACTTAATAAGGGCCTCAAGAGGGATGTGAATAACCTGTATTTCTCTAGAAAACCAAGGATGTAAACAAGGTTGCAAAACACAAACTATAAAGTATGCTTGTCTAATGTATTCATTACTTCTTAGAAAAACAGACATGAATCTAAGCCTTGCTAAGAATAATTTTCTTGCAAATGTCCATACATAAGCTCTTAATAAATGCGGGTATTAGATATGTAGGTACTAGTGGGAAAGCTGGACCCTATGGGAGCTGAAAACAAGCAGTAAACATGCACAGGCACAACACAGCACTCTCTGAACAGAAGAGTACCAAGGCAACCTGGCCACAACTGTACCTAGCCAAGATGGCCACATCAGTATGTAGCCAAGCTAGCCACACTGGTACTGAGCCAAACTGATCCATCTTTACAAATACCTAGAGTAGGGAAATTATACATCACAAATACACTTTAAATCTGTTAGACGCTGCACTAAAAAAGTAAAATAGATAAATTAACCTCCATATATTTTAACATAATATGACCATGTTATAACCCCCTCCTCTTCTAAGTCAGCATATATCTCACATTTACAGAATATGTCAACTCACAATACAGATTTTCACATCTCAGGAGTTTACAACCACTTTTGGTCACAAAATGGACCATATGGATTTAGAAGAAATGAAATGTAGAGACACAAATTTTAGAGTGAGTTTGCTACAAAAGATCTTATCAAGGCTTTTAAATACTTCTGTTTTAAAGAAGTGGCCCTAAGATAGTGGACAAGGTTCGTGAGATTAATGCAAACGAGCAGACATATCGTTCTCTCCCGTCACTTCTTCCCTCCTAACTTTAGACATGGGTATAATGACACACAGGGTTTTGGAACACACCATTACTGAGAACTCAGGTAAAACAAAAATGTCTTTTAGGAGCTTAGAAGTACGTGGACTGTTCTATTACCTTCCAGTTGACCCATCCTTTGTCCTTTTCATTCATGTTCTTTTTCAGCTGACCTCCATGGCTTGTCAAGTAAAACTGATGAGCAATTGCAGGCAGAGAAAAGGAGGGAGCATGGTCAGTTAAGGGTAGTATTTATGCACTCGTCACTCGTTACCACTGAAACAAACTTGTGATCAACTCTAGGCAAATCTGGAGACAGGGTACATGTTAAGGTGCCGTCCCCCTAACCCACTGGCTCTGGTGTGCCACCTACATGTTCACCCTGTGTCTTGGCTGGGTAGTTACAATCTGTCTGCCATTGACAATTGTCCTGCAAACTCCCTGCTTCTCGTCAAGCTTTCAGCCACCTCCCCTGGGGAAGGTGCTGTTGTCACTGTTACTGTTGGCATTTTTGCTACTACCAAGCCTTCCCCGGCACCTGCTTTACAGCTGAATCAAGGATGCTGAGGGCCTTGTGCAGGAAAAAAAAAAAAAAAAGACTGTCACTGAGGTAGGGCCTAAAACTATACAACAGAGTTTATCATACTGCTTCCACTTGGTAAGACACACATCTAACCACAATGTACACTGAAGTCCA
>CAJQZJ010033927.1:5940831-5960264 GCA_907164525.1 Lophiomys imhausi
GTTCACTTGGTAAGACACACATCTAACCACAATGTACACTGAAGTTCCTAGTTCTTCACATCACTGAGGAGGTATTGATAGGAGCTGGCAAGCACACTCACTCTCTAAATTTAAGATTCTTTTCAGAAACATCAGTGGCTCAAAGGAAATGTAAAGAAACATTTGTCTAAGGGGCCCTGCTCTGCAAACAGGCAGTGGCAACCTACTTCTCCTCCTTTCCACCTCCCATGGCTAGAAGGAGTCAAAAGCTGAGACATTGGTGTAAAAATATGCACATGTCCTAAAACAAAGACACCCAACTACACAGTGGGGAACAGACACTGAAAATGTACAAGGTTGGTAATAGAGTGTCTGGGAATGACATTCATGTTCAAAATATTTTTATAGAAAAAAAAAAAGATCAACTAAGCATGATACAAGGAACCTCTAAAACTCTCAGGTAAGGGCAGCTGGAACAATCCACACCTCTGGTCATGGGAGATGGGAGAGGAAACTGGGTTTCCTTTAATCCTCCATACACACCTGCACGGGATGTGATGCTCGCCGGTTTTCTGCATAACATCGTTGAATCTGTTTATGAAGCTTCTTAATATCCTATAAAATAGCACAATTTAAAAAACAGAGTTATCCATACATTACAGCATCAATCTTCAGCCATTTGGCCCCATTTCTCTGACAGACATTGGTTGTAGAGCAGGAATTATGAAGGACTTACCTACCCTGTCTTGGCAGAGCTAGGCTGTCGACTTACCTGCTTCCAAGTTTTGTCCTTTTTGGATGGGAACTGTCCAGGCAGCCACTGGTATGTCATTTTTTAGTTTCGGAAGCTGCAGGCCCTGCACTTCCTATATAATCAGATATATTTATCCCTCTCAGGTCTCTGAGGTGGTTGAAGAATAGATACCTAGAGTCTCATAGTTAAATTTTGAGTTGTTTAGGAGTCAAGAGGGTGTTCTGGATCTAAGAAGATATTTTTAAAATTATGAGGCAAGTTAGTATGAAAGCTGAGTTAGATATAGAACTTTAAACTCATGGAGATGGTTAGATAGTAGAATGTTAAAGTCAGGTGCCAAATACATATGGACTGGACATTGGGAATGTATGCTAAGCCATATAACTCTTATAATCGTGGCCTATTTATTTCTGTTGTTTTGTATTGTATTTATAGTTATAAGAAAAAGAACCATTATTTGGACTGAAAGGGAGAGCTGTTGGGGGGAAAAATAAATACCTTAAACTAAAAAAAAAAAAAAAAAGAAGGGAAGAGGATGGTGGGGCTGAGGGGGAGGAGGGTGGAAGGGTGGGACTGGATGGGGGAGTAGGGAGGGGATTGTGATTGAGATGTAACTTGAAGAAATAAAAAATTAATTATTAAAAAAAAAAAGAGTTATCAAAATCTTCATCTAAGGCCATCCCATGGTGTTATAGGAATAGAATAAACATAAGGAATGGCCAGCCAGATAGGCAAAAATCTTTCTCTTAAAATGTAAGGCCATTGTGATAATTTTCATTTTATTTTTTCTACACACTAGCAAAATTAGTATATATAAAGTTAATACTCCATAATTCACCTTTTAAAGTTTTATTCACTTTTAAAGTCTCTATCTGTTCAAAATGCAAGTTGATGCTGGCTTAGCAGACAATAACAAAACAACTTCTATTTCCATACTTCACCCCAGTGGCACTGGTAAAATGCCAGATTTAAAACTGTGTGTGTGTGTGAGTGTGTGCGTGCGTGCGTGAGCGCACGCCTGGATATATGTATGTATACCATGTTCATGTAGGGCCTGTGGAGACCAGAAGAGGGGTCAGATGTCCTGGAGTTACAGATGGTTCTGAGCCACCATGTGGGTGCTAAGAACCAAATCTGGGTCCTCTGCAAGACCAGCAAGTGCTCTTAACTGCTGGTCTATGTCTCCAGTCATGCTACAGATATTTTTTTTTCTTAATTTGAGACACGCTGTCACTAAGTAGTCCAGACTTGCTTCAAATGCACTCTATTTAAGGCAGCCCTAAAACTCTCTGAGATCCTCTAGTCTTAAGTTTCCCAAATGGTAGGATTACAGACATGTGCCATCAAACTCAGAAACTCCTTAATCTTTATAAATAATACGTGGTTACTTAGTTTTATTAGATAATTATGGGGTATCAGTCTATGCATATATAAACATATACATAAATATGCTATACATATAAAAGCACTTAATTTAGGATTAAGAGAGTTTGAAAAACTTAAGAAGTAGTTTAGTATATAAGTACTATCTGTATTATTACATATGAAAATAAGAATGACTTAACCTAGTTCACATACAGGGATCGTGTGATACCTTTAACACCATCAAGTCATCAAAGCTACAGTCGATGATAAGGCGGAGGCTGCTATGAACAACATGTCTTCGAATACGTTTTCTGTCATTTCCATCTGAGTTGGACTCCAGTTGACATTGTCGTTCTAATTTCTTTCTCTTGCGTTTTTCTTTTCGTTTTTCCCTAAAATAGCAAACAAAACAATTTTTGTTGTTATTTGTACTTAGACATTCACAAAACTTCTAATTAAACAAAAAATTACATTTTAAAATAGTCATGGTTATATAACTATGTCTCTTCTGTGGGGAAAAAAAGGGTCAGATATTAGCAACTTTACTCCATGCAATAACTTTACATATGAAGAAAATGCCTTTGCAAAGATAATATAAAGTTTTCTTTAATAACTGCGTATTCAATAGTTTCATTACTAGTACCATATAGGTCTAAGAGAAACTTATGAGTTATGAAGAATTTACTCACAATTCATCCCCTAAATGATTTTCTAGTTCATATCATAGGGAATACTATAAAGAAAATTTCACTAAATTTATTAAAATAAAAAACAAAAACCCAACGTTCTTCTAATCTCTTATAAATTTTGGCACTGGACAACGGCTGTAACAGAAAAGGGTTCATGAATACGTGTTTTAGCCACATTCATGTCATGCCAAAGTTTGACCTTCCTAGGTTGTTGTTTTACCTGGATCTAGGACATCGATACCAGCTCCCTTGTCTGAGCTGGTGCAGCAGGTCTGCTCCTATTCAGGTAGTCTTAGGTGAGACAAGGTGCTGAGACCAAGTTCATCGGGATTGTAAAAAACAAAGCCACAATTTGAAACACATGTGGTCTAACAGAAACTCAGTGCAGCAAATACTACTAATAACCTTTCCTAACTTCAGTTTCAGTGGAGACTACCTTTAATAGGTCCCACCATCCCATTTCTGAATAAGATGCACATGCTCTGAAGTACGCACTTGCGCTGTTCTCGCTGTTCTTCCCACTGTTTCTGTTTCATCAGCTTCTTCATTTGTCGTTTAGATATTGGCTCAGTCCCTGCTCCGAATCTTGGCTTCTGTCTCTCTTCACCTTCACTCATGTCTGGCTTTCTTTCCACATTAGGAGGCTCAATAGAGTCAGGCTGGGTTTCAGATAACATGTTTGCTGTTTCTGAAAAATTTGAAAAATGAAATGTTTTACACGAACAGATAACTTGCAAATACAAAGAAAAATAACCCAAATTGGTTAAAAGAGGCTAACAGATGTTAAACACTCTTATCAATAAAAATACAAATTTAGATAGTTAAATTCTACTTATTGGCAAACATCTTTATCACTTAAGATGAATTAAATACCATTTGTTGACAGTACTGGAAAAGTACTAAAGAAATAGTGTTTACATATAATATGGAGGGTCGTCACAGTTTTTCCAGAAGGTAATTTATGTTCGAGAGTTGCACTGCACCGATACTGTCCATAGCCCAGAGTTAGGAGAGGAAGGCTCAGTGTGTGCACACGAAGGGTCTGGGGTGGTGGTGGGGAGAAGATGGCACGGACTCAGGTGGACACTGCCCAGATGATACTGTTCTGTGGTTATGTCTGTGAGGAACTGCCCTGACCATTTACTTATGTAAGCAGTGCCACCTCTAGGCCAATGGTCCTGGGCCACAGAAGAATGTTAACCAAGCATGAGCACTGGGATGGAGTGAGCCCACATGCAGCACTCCACAGTTTCTGCTTGAGATCCTGCCCTGACTCCCTACAATGATCAACCGCAATCTAGAAGCATAAGCTGCAGACACCCTTCCTTTAACTTGGTTTTGGCCAGAGGGTTTTATCACAGAAAATTAAACTAAAGCAGACACTTTCTGACCAAGCAATGTATTTTCTTAAAATAAATTCCTGTAAGCAAGTCAAAAATGTATGTAGAATTAATTGAATTATTAACCAGTATTTAGGTTATATTTAATTGGTTTGGCAGTTGTTAATCCTTAACCCGTCATTATAAATGAGCACACAGACACCTGAGGGATTTTAACAAGCCTTGGCCTGGACTGAGCAATCCTAGCCCATCTAAGCTAGCTCATAATTCTATTACCCAAATATGACCCCATATATACATACGTCCCCTGGACTGCTATTCTCCATGCTAGGACAATGTTCCACATTCTTTTCTCTAACCCATGGCTTGTGTCCTCCTTCCTGCTCTTTGTTTCTTCTCCTTCTACTAGAGGTTTCTACTTTGAACCTCTCTGCTTCAGAAGCCTGCATCTTAGTCCCACCTACCTCTGTTTTTGCCCAATCTCAGACCTCAGCATTTATTTAACCAATCAGAGACAATGATTAGAAAACAAAGTAACAGCAACCAGGACCAATTAATTAACATTTAGAATGCATAACAGCACCTCATCAAATGTACATTAAAGTTTGCATCACAATTTATTCATTCTAGCTTTATTTTTAACTGTGAAAAGTCAGAATTTACTTGAGTGTCAGCAAAAAGAGGATATAAATTATGGTTCTTCTACCATACAGGTCAGGTACACATAATAAGCAGCCAGTAAAAATGCTTTTTCCAAAATTACTTATTGAGAAGAGGAAATGGTTATATTCTAGATCTGAGAACCAAAGCAAATATTAATATTCCTTATATTATTTTTTAAAAGCACACACACACAGCTTCAACTTTTGTTCTTGGATATCTGCATTTTCTAACTTGAATAATAGGCAAGATTTCTCTCTAATAAATGCCACTGTATATCTGTAAACACTTTAGGCTTTTTATTTATTTGTTTATTTATTTATTTCAAGTTACATCTTGATCAAAGTCCTTTCTCCTCCCCTCCAGGTCCCACCCTCCCTTCCTCTTCCCTATCTGCATCCTCTCCTCCTTGGATGAGGGTGCCCCACATATCAACCCCTCAGTTCATCAGTCACATGAGTGCTAAGAGCTTCCTCTTGTACTGCAGCCTGGTATGGCAGCCCAGCTAGGATAGTGTTGTAAACACTTTGGTTATGGCTAAAACAAAATATAAAAAATTGATTCTGTAATCAGTCTGCGAAATTCTTAGGGTTGAAATGAAATAAATCTTCATTTAAATCCAACCACACACATCTTATCCATATCAACTAGAAATGAATTTGCCCCTTAGGGGAAGGCTAACTACACTGGACTGTCTTTTGACTTTGATACATTATTAACAAAGCTTAGCAGAGTTTGCCTGTTTATCTCACTGATGACTAAGTATGATATACTAAATAATGTATGGCCTCAATCTGAGATCCTTCTCTTTTACAGAGCTAGCTCCTAAGTCTCTACAGAGAGACTACAATCTAAGCCAAAACAAAAACAAGCAATGGCCTTCCACAATGTAATAATGAGAGGAAATAAAACCTTTGCAGAACAGAATTTAAGCAGTAGTTTTATGATACAATTCTCACTTTCTTTGGAAGTGCAGGGTCACATTACTTGAGATTTAGTTGATTCTTACTTCATACTGATAAGATAAATGAAGGAGGAGATACGATAATTAAAAAAAATAATTGTATGCCCAGCATGGTAGCACATGCCTTTAATTCCAGCACTCAGGAGGCAGAGACAGGTAGATCTCTGTGAGTTCAAGGTTACCCTGGTCTACAAAGTGAGTCCAGGACAGTCAGGGCTTGGTACACAGAGAAAACCAGTCTCAAAATAATAATAATAATAATAATAATAATAATAATTTTATTATTATAAAATAATGATAATAATTATTTTATAATAAAAAACAAGAAAATGAACAGAGTAATATCAAGTTATTATCTCTTTCAACATCTATGAAACAAAGCATCTCAAACAATCTAGCAGAGAGAATATACTCAAAAATAGTTGGCTGATTAAAGAGATGAATGATATTATGGCGTTATGACTCAAACCCAGTTCCAACACCAACACTTCCTAGTAACCTAAAACCTTGAGGGTGGGGTGGGGGTCTGAAGGGATCATGCTGACTGCACAGTGCTGACAGATGGCTCTAGAGGTATTAAATAAAACTCAAAAAAATGTATGTATCCAAAGCAATATGTAGTGGAAAAAACAACTCATTAAACATGCAACTTAAAAGCAAAACTAACAGGAAAACATTTATGAAACAAGTTTTCAAGAGAGCACATTTCTGTTTATCTGTACAAAGTTTTTCAGTGTTTTATCCATGTTGTTCAAAAACCTGAAGCATTGAAAGCCATGTTTTACAACTCACACCAGGGGGAGCCTTCATCTTTTACATCTAAAATGTCTCAAGTTAAATTTAACTTGACCTATCACAGAACAATAACATTTTTGAGCAGCCTATCATGTACTAGTTCTAACAAGCACTAATTTATTTTAGCGATTCTCTATACATTGTGCTGGGTGAGTTTCCTAAGCTTTAATTAAGTAAGTTAGACAACTGAACAACACGTGAAATGTGTTTCAGTTACCAAAATACATGAAATGCAGATAAAATACTAGCTGGCTATCTTATTTTGGTTAGACTTTACCAAGATAGCTTCCGCTCCGACTGCCTACTTGCAATGAACACACTGCGTACGAATTTAATGCAGTTATATTATGGAAAACATGGCACTTTTGAGCAGAATTGGTTTTAGTTTGTGTCACGACTTAAGTCTCCCTATGGCAGCGAGTCTGGGGCTCCTCCCGGACCCAGAGTGATCCTCGCAGCACATTTTCATTTACTAAGCCAAATTTAATAAGCATTTAATAACATTTTACAGAAAGTATTGAACATCAGTGTGAAATTTTACTTCAGCATATTTTTTAAAAGATGGATGGTTAGTTCATGGATATAGGTTATTAGATGGGATTACAAAACTCAGAACTGAATGATAATGACCACCACTGTTGTGGTGTGGGGAAGGCACACATCACCGAAGGCTAAAGACAAAAACTTGGCTGTTATCCAACCGGCTAAAATAAAACAGCCTTTGTGTTTTTTTCTTTTCGGGATTTGCTAGAATCAATGACCTGCCGGTGACAAGATACACAGTTTAAACGCAGCTGGTCAGTTCCGCAGCAGCAACAGCCCTTTGTTCAGTTCTCAAGTCCCTTTGGCCAGAGTGCTGGCTTGGGAGGGAATCTCACGAGATACTGTCTTTAAGTGAATAATCTACCATTCTCTTCACACCTTCGGACACATAGCCACATTAAAACACAAAGTATTTCAGTGACAACTAGCAACTCATCCTCAGCTCACCACGAGGCTCGGCCGCGTCTGCAGCAACCTCCCCTCGGCTCCCTACATCCGACCGCATGGCACATCAGTCCCCAGGAAGGGAAAAGAGGAAAGTCAAGGAGAGCGCCTCGTCCGCTCTCTAAGCACAATGCAGCATTGCGACAGGCGGCCCCCGGATTCCACATTTCCCCTGGTATCACACTTCCGGTACAGACCCCCCACGAACAACAGAAACCCGGAGCACTCGGCGTGGCCCGCGACACGCGCACGCGCAGGCACAGGACCGCAGGACCCTCCCCGAGCTTGCCTTGCGCCCGCGATCGTGCGCTAGTCCGACAAACCTCAGCTGACCAATCAGGACGCTTGAAGGCAGCCCGAGGGGCGGGGCGAGAGGTGACGAAGAAACGCGCCACTTGACGCGACTTCCTCCGAGAACCGGAAGCTGCTACTTCCCAGGGCCTTGCCCTCTCCCCCGGAAGCCCTGATTGCAGCGGCGGGAAGGGTAGTTCGCGCTCCTTTAGCATCCTAAAGGATACCAAAGAGCAGGGCTGCGACAACCACAGTGCCATATTTACCAAGCCGCGGGGTCGATGCAGGACGCCAGGGTGCGGTCAGAAATCCTTTCTGAAGTGCTCGCGGCTCAACGCGTGAGTCTGCCTTCGGAAACTTCAACTCCCAGAGGCAGAGGCGGTGGTTGCTCGCCCGGTTACGGCGCTTGGTGGTTACGTCATCGAACTGCGCTAATTCCAAACTATTAGTTGGAGAAAGAGGAGGAGCTTGTAGGGGGCGGTGTCAGGACGTAGTTTTTGTGGGAGAGCCTAGTGGCAACCTGGAGATGTTTTTCCCTTTCAAGAGTAGTATTTGTACTCACAGCCATTTATGCATAAGCTCGGGTCTCAAGACAAAGTTAGCCCCACTTATAGAAATTAAAATTTGAAACAGACGAAGTGCTCTTATACTCATTCTGTGTTTAGAGGACGATCTGTTATTGCCCAAATTATTTGTAATTTATGTAGGAAAAGGTTAAGTGAAAAAAATTTAAGTGAATTTCTTAATAAAAATGCATCGAGATTGAGAATTTTAAAGTTTTTTATATCCTCAGTAAAATATATACTTTATGCTCCATTTTTTGAGGTTTTCCTGTGCTATTTTGAAAAACACTAATGGTGTTTCATCGTTTGTAATACATAATCTTATATAATCTTTTTGCTAAATATAGACCAAGTCAACCGAGGGAAAAGAAATAAGCAGTTGTATAGATTGACCTTTTTTTTACATTTGTCCTTTCTGATTGATGACTTGCAGAATTTGAAGATAAAAACTATTTTCAATTTTTTGAATGGAAGTCTGCTCTATCAGTATTGTTGCTTTGACCTTTGAACATGTTACAGGCTCTTAAATGAACTGAAACGTCTCTGAATTTAGTGAAAAAAAAATTGGTCTTTCTTAAGCTCTTTGGTTTTATTTGGGAAAGTATGTGAGCCAGAATTCTGTTGGGGATCCCTCAAATCTAAAAGATTTCTGTTAACTGAGCATTTGCAGTAAAATCTGGCTCCATTTATGATCTGTTAGGAGGGCATCTTTTTTCAGCTGCCTCCATATCAGGGCAGAGAGTAGCTGAGGGAGGATTAGTAATTGGATATGGAGCCCTTCACATGTAGGTCATTAAATTCAGACTGGCACAGTGCTGTGCCAAATCTTTCCACAGCTGTTCAGTTGCCCCCATGGGATCTGTCTTATAAATAATGATACATTTTTAGAGTTAATGCCTAGCATCCTTGGTATTTAAAAGAGTTTTTACGTTATGAGAAAATCCTCATTTTAATGATTTTCTTTTTCAAATAACCAATTTTGACTTGGTTATTTGATCTTGGTCTTGTAGTTGCAAAATCAATCCAAAGCATGAAAAAAAAGCCAAAACAGTAAAAATTGCATTTTAGCCAAAGACAGAAACGTATAAAAAGTTTAAAGTAAGGTCATGTGATATGAGGCAGTCATTGATTTATAAAACTTGTGTTTGGCCGGGCATGGAGGCGCACGCCTTTAATCCCAGCATTCAGGAGGCAGCAGAGGCAGGTGGATCTGTGTGAGTCTGAAGACAGCCAGGGCTCTGTTAGACAGAAACCCTGTCTTGAAACACCAAAAAACAAAACAAAACACAAAACCTCATGTTTGTTTACCAGTTCATTGTGTTTGTCTTGGGATTTTAAATAAGGGTGACTAAATGATTATTTCTGTCCTAAAGAAATAGAGGATCCAGAAGTGAATCCATTCTTAAGATGCCTATAGACATAAAGGAACAAGTGACTGTTTCTTGAGCACACAGTTATCAGAGATCTTGAAATTTGGCTCCATCCTGGAAAGCAAACAGTTTCTAAATACAAACAAAGAAAAAGAATCTAAAGCACTGGAGCAATGTGTGATGTTTTTACACAGTGACTGAAAAGCAGTGGGTAGAATAATGACGAATAACTCTAAAGATGTTTCTAATTTGAACAATGGTAGAAATTACACTAACTGAGTAACTTAGAGAACACTAGAAGGAAATGGGATTTTAAAAATGTATATAGCAAGCTTGGATTTGAATATATATGGAATCTGGGGGTTCTGCAGGCATCTAAATAGAAACAGACTTTAAAATCAATACTACATGTTTGTACTTTGAGCCAATGTAAGAGGTTTCCATGGACCACAAGCTAGAATAACTGTAGGATCAGGAGTGTAAAGAAGGAGTGAAGTTATCTGCAGGGTAGCCTGAGAGGGCATTTTCTTCTCAATCAGAGTACAAACTCCAAGTGGCAATGTGGCCCCAAAGATAACAGACCTTAAGTTTTGAAAGAGCAGTCAGAAATTGAAATCTGGTTTATTGGCATTGACATTGCTTTGCTTTTTAAAATATTGAGGTGCCATTATAGAAAATAATAGGAGTGTCTAGAAAAGTTGAAACTAGAACTACATACATAAATCTGAGAAAAGGGTATTACCACCTCAGATATTTGCATTGCTATGTTCCTAGTAGCATTCCCCATCACCAAGACAGGGAAATAAGTATCTGTCAGTGGCAGCAAATGAATGAATTAAGAAATGGTTAAATATATATAATGAGCTATCAGCCCTGTAAAAAAAAATGAGATCTTGGCATTTGCCTAAGTATGGATGAGCTTAGATGACATGGTGCTGTGGAATAAGATAGACACAGCCATGTGTTTCAGGTTTGCACTTAGGTGTGGAAAATAATATTCAAAAACACTGAAATAGGGGATAAAACAGCAGTTACCAGAAAGGGAAGTGCAGTGGAGGTTGAGGGAGATGTGAGTCAAAGTAACGTGTGTATAAGGTAAATGAGTCTAGAGGACTAGGTCATAGAGCTCTAGAGGACTAGGTCATAGAGCTCTAGAGGACTAGGTCATAGAGCTCTGTATATTACTTTCATACTAACGAAGAAGGGTTTAGTTGCTTTCATCACAAAGGATGCAACAATAGTTGGTTAATGTGAGTGATGGGTATGTTAATTTGCTTCACCACAGCAACCTTTTTGCTATTCATATGTAGCTAATGGCGTCATTGTATGCTTTAAATGTATGTAATAACATTTATAGAAAAAATAAGGTTTATGCAATTAAATCACAAATAAATATTGAAATAAAGCATATCTGTGTAGAATTTCAGACAGTTGGCAGCCAGTTTGTTAAGTTGGACTGCAGACTGTAGAGTAAGAAGAGGACTACAGATAGAACAGGATTTCGAGACACAAAGTATGGTAATAAGTGCAATTACGAGCTCCTCCGTATGAAATTCACTAAAAATTATGATTTTTAAGTCAAAGTACTCTTTACCATGGGGGGGGGCAGAGTAACACGAGTAATTTCAGACTGAAGAACTCAAATGCAATCAAACTTAAAGCGTGGTTTAAAAGGTATCTAAGAAGAAATAGCGTCTTGACTATTTCAGCTGGCACTTTAGTTGACTTCAAAAATAGAGAGAGAGAAAAAAAGTAAAGATATCTTAAAGTACCTTGCAACCCAGAAATACTGAAGATGCTAGGAAGATGTCTAGGGAGGAAAGTCTGTGACCCTCCCAAATATCCTCACAGAAACAAGTGCAGCATTAGCGTGGTCAAGTGCCTCAGACTGCTGCTAGGAGGCAGAGAAGAATCTGAAAGCCCTGTGAACAGGAAGGCCATGAACTGCCAAGAATTTGCTGCAAAGTAAGGGATACTACATGACACCAGCAAGAACACCGGCAGGTGGTGCAGCAGACTCAGTCCAAGGTGATGTAAAGGAATGGGCAGGAAGCTCCAAGTTTGCCAGTGTGGAATTTGTTAAACCTATATATGTAGGCACTGCTCTGGGGCTAAGCCCAGCTCTTTGGAAAAACTGCTGGGGTGTAAGATAAACAGAACCAGACAACAGAAAGAGGGGAAAAGTCCAACTGCAAGGGAAGGAATAACGGAGATGAAGGCTGTGACACAGGTACATGTATGCCATTTTGAGAGTGAAAAAAGCAGTTTTACCTGCTACTTAAAAGTACAGATAATACCCAGCCAGCAAGATGGCTCAGTGCTTGCTACCAAGCCTGAGGACCTAAGTTCAGTCTCCAGGACCTACTAGGGCTAAGAAGAGGACTTGATTCCTGAAAGTTGTCCTCCGACCTCCACACAAATACCATGGCTTAGTCTCTCCCACAGTAAATATTTTTTTTAACTTTTTATTGACTGTGAATTTCACATCATGTACCCCAAGTCCACTCATCTCTCTACCCTTTTGTATCTGCCCACTGCCCTTCAACCTCCCCCAGCAAGAAATAAAATAAAAAGCAAAACCAACCTGTAGGGGTTAGATAAATTAGATTTAGAAAATATATAGGGGTTTCTGATACTGTCTCTTAATTCGGGGCATGAAGAGCATTATCAGCATGAAGTCAGGAAAAACAGGAAAGACTTAATAGACTGAAAAACAAGGTTGAAGTCAGGAAAACAGGAAAGACTTAATGGACTTGAAGAAACAAAGTATCTGGCCTGACATTGTTTTCAGCTGCTAAGTGGGCGGAGCCCAAATTAAGCTGAAACAGAGTTCCTCCTATTTAAGGACAGTGCATGGAGCCCAGAAAGAGAAGAGGCCCCTGATGCTGGAGAGCTCCAAGAGTCCTGCTGAAAAAAGTGCTGGCCACCGTTTGATGGCCAGATTTCCCTGAAGCAGAAAGAAGCTGGTGAGCAAAGAAAGCCTGAGCAAGACACCAAAAGGCCAAGGACTAAACCCTGTGGCTCAGCTTTTGCCTAGAGGGGTTTGATCTGTCCGAACAGTGGCCTAAAAGAAATTGTGCCTGGCTTTAAGGACTGAGACAGAGCAGCTGAGTTCCTGATTCAAAAGAAGTAAGTTGGCCTGCAGACGGCTGGGGTCTCCCACAGAGAAGAAAGCATGAAGCCTTATTTAAGGTGAGACTGCAATAACCAACTTACCCTGACGAACCTGCATCTGAGAGATCCAGAAAAAGGACTGCTAAGTGCGTTAAAGAATCTACAACAAAGACTGTGTTCCTGACGACTGAGGACCTGCCCCAGAGACTGTATCATTCTAAAAGGTTATGAAAGTGGTTGTTATAATTATCAATAGGTTTAGTGGATAGGTTAAAGGGGTTGTAGGAATTTATAGGATTAATAGTTAAGAAATTGTTGGTGTTTGTTATAAGTGAATTTAGTAATAAGTAAATAAGTGTTAAATAATAATTTAAAAGTTCGGTTACACCAACCCCAAAATTAAAATAAGCAAAACTAAACAACCAATCAATGTCTCATCATGGAGGCTGTGGCGTGTCACAATGTGTCCCACAGTATAACCTTTTGTCCACACTTCTTTGCTTGCAAATGTTCATTGCAATGAGACATTGGTCTGGATTGAGGCCTCTCGCTTCTGCTATGCTATTAGTACTGGATCCTCACCAGCTCTTCTCTAGGACAAAAAAAAAAAAGAGAGAGAGCTGTTTTTCTGTTGTTGCCCTGTGTCATGGAGATCCTGCAGCTTTGGATCTGCAGACCAGCCCCTTCACATGCTCCAGCAGCTCATAGATGGGGTAGATGTTGGGGTGAGCCAACTCAAAGCCCTGGATTGGGCCTGGGTGACAGTGGAGTTGGTCAGCCAGCCAGCTCCCCTGCACCCACACCACTAGGGCGAGCTCTTCAGCACTGCCCTGGCTTGCACATCCTGATGGGGACAGACCCCCTGCTATCACGCCCTTAGGGATGGCTCACATGTACCTTTGCTACCTGGACCAGCTCTACTATGCTTTCCAGCTGAGATGCAGGGAGTGGTCTCCCAAGCACTGCAACTGATAAGGGGCAGGGCCAGCTCTCAGCAGCCCTTGCACATTAACATAATCCAGGCAGCAGCCCAGACCAGGGATGTCTGTATGGCCTTCGGTGGTAATATGAGCCAAGGACATTGACACAGACCCCTGCAGCTGCATGGCCACAGACTCAGATATGGCCCTCAGTGGCAGCATGCAATTTCATAATGGCCTCGGGTGGCAGGGCAGGCTACTCACTTCAGGCTGTTCCTCTCTACCCTGGTATCTCCAGTTCTGCCTCTCTTCATAATGCTCAAACCTTTCGGCTTCTCTTTCTTTACCATCTCTCCACCACATACTTGGGCATTGTAGTGACTCCTGTCATGGCTGAGCACTTAGCAGACAGGCCTCTGGTGTCCTGCTTCCACCATGCTGCTGATGGCAGGCTGGCCTCTGGAAGTTTTCTGCCCACCCACAGAAGGGTTAGGGTTGGATTTCATTTAATGGCGCCATAATGCAAAAAGAACAATGAAGCAGTTAAAGGGATGAAACTACAGCTCGCTATTTCATAATAAATATTTTCAGAATAAAAAATGGAGACATTTTTAAATGATAAAAAAGAAAAAAAAAACCAGAAATTTAAATAGAATGGTTCAAGAAAGGAAAGTTTTAAAGAAAGGAACAGTTGAGAAGAGAGTAAGTAGTAAAAAGGGCTTGTGCACATAAGTCATGTTCAAAAGCCTAACCAGTGAAACACAATCAGAAAAGGAAAGAAAGAAGAAAGTTACACATGGCATGATAAAAAAGGTTCTAAAATTTTCATTTCACTAATAAACAATTATAGCAGAATTTGAGGACAGTAAGTTAGGACACAAAATCCAGTTGGTCTGTGTGCCATCAGTGTACAGTCTGATCTTGAAATTAGAAACTCTTATCTCTACCTTGTAACATAGATCGAAATCTAAAAGATTTGTAAAGAGCCTAAAGAAGGAACTCGGAAAGACGGATGAAAAGCTCAAGATCTACATAGATTCAGAGGTGTTCTTGTGGACTGGTAATTCAAAACTGTAAGAACATAACAGATACCTACTGCTCATACTTAGTTTTTAATGATTTTCAAGAATAAAAGAACCAAAAACAATGGAAATTACCTGATTCTATGAATTGAAGGGAAAGAGTTAGTAACCTATGAATACTGAAAATAAAAATCCTAAACCTCAACACATGGGGTATGCTTGTGTGTCAAAGGAACACAACAACAAAATGAAAGAACTCATGAGTGGGGGAAGGTGTTTGTGAGTGTTCATATGCATGTGTGGGTGTTTGTGTGTGTGTGTGTGTGTGTGTGTAGAAGTCAGAGGTCAATACGAGGTGTTTTCCTCAATTGCTCGCGCCCTTAAATTTTGAGAAAGGGTCTCTCAATGAATCTGGAGAGCGACTACTGACAAGATGGGTTGACCAGCAAGCCTCCAGGATCCTTCTGCTTCTACATACCCATCTGGTTAGGTGAGGACAGCTATGCCTGGCAGCCATCTCCTTAATTCCCTGAAAGAACTCTGAATGAGTTAAAAAAAAAAAGCAATTATAGCAAGATTATGTAAAGTAGTATTGGGTTATGCCACAAAGTATAAAGTATCTGTGAGTTCTAATGCAAAGGATTAAATAAATAAATGGGCAAGAAAAGATGAGAAACATGCCAAAGAACCCCTACAAATTCCTGTTTCTACTCCACTGCTAAGGAGAAACATAACTCCCTTTTTAAGAGGGGGTTGGGCATAGCATAACCCCCTAGATTATAGATTTTGTTGTTGTTTTTTTGTTTTGTTTTGTTTTTGGTTTTTCGAGACAGGGTTTCTCTGAATATCTCTGGCTGTCCTGGACTCGCTTTGTAGACCAGGCTGGCCTCGAACTCACAAAGATCCGCCTGCCTCTGCCTCCCAAGTGCTGGGATTAAAGGCGTGTGCCACCACCGCCCGGCTAGATTATAGATTTTAAAAGATCCTAGAATTTAAAAAAATGAGAATGAAAAATACAAATAACTTTACAGGGAGAACTCCGACAGCACCAATCAACCAAGGACTCAAAGTAACCATACCACTGAGAGATGACATTGGTATTCTCAAACAATGTGATGTAAAAAACCTTGAACTCTGTGGTCTTCTACTGGAATAACTGTACTTGATATTCCAAAGTTTCCAACAGAAGAACATTGTACAAAATACCAAACAGGACTCCTCAATATAATATTGTCACAACCAAGAATAGTCTTGGCTTAGCAGTTAAGAGCATTTTCTGTTCTTGCAGAGGACCCAGTTTTGGTTCCCAGGACCGACACAGTAGCTCATGACTGTCTGTAATTCCAGTGTCTTCTGAGGGCTCCTCTGCACATGGTACACATAAATATACTCAGGCACAGACATATGCACATAAATAAATATTTAAAACAACAAAAGAAATCTGAATAAGTATGACTTTTAGTTAACAACTTATAAATATGTGTTTATTAATATTAAATCTACCACATGGATATAAAACATTAGTGATAGCTGTAATTGGATACAGGCTATATGAAAAATATTTGTATTATTGTAATTGTATTTTGTGAATCTAAACAAAGTTTTCTTAAGTTATAGAATGGAATATAAGAAGACAAAAGTAAGATATAAAATAGGAAGTACAAATTATTATAATTAGTAATAATCACTGGGGAATATTCTTTTAACATTTTTGTGCTCATATCTATATCTACACTTAAATATGAAACTGTCTGATAATATCTGCATTTGCTGATTAGTAGTCTACTTACAGAATACAGCACACCTATGAATGAATATACATGCGTAATATTTTAGATGGCTTCATATTGAATTGATGTACATTAATTTTTTAATTTTTTATTAACATTTATTTATTAATTCAAGTTACATCTAGATCACAGCCCTTTCCCTCCTTCCCTCCTGGTCCCACCCTCCCAGCATCTATAGCCTCTCCCATCTATCCTTCTCTTCCTGTGTGGGAAGCTCTCAGATGTACATTAATTTTGAGCTAATTCTTGTCACTGAATAAACATCTAAACTCCTGCTACACCACGAAATGATGTGACATCTTCTATGCTATTTTTTTTGTATACCTTAAAATCAGTTCAATTTCACAAAATAGTAACATTTAAAGAGTGTGTTTCCTCAAATACCACTTCTTTGTTCTTCATCTCGGTTTGCAACTTTGAGTTAGGGTCACTATTTTCTGCTGGTGTAGATTATGCTTTCTTTTGAGGCAGTGTCTTACTATTTGTAGTCTTGGCTGACCTAGAACTTGCTAGGTAGACAAAGCTGGCTTTCAACTCACAGAAACAACCTCGGCCTACAGAGAGCAGAGATTAATGGTGGGTACCACCATACCTTTTGGAAAAGTAAATTTTTAAAGATATCCTTTAGAAGGATCTTTTAGTTTTTTTTCTTTTAATCTGGAAACATCTTTACTTCTGTTTTAAGATTAAAACATTTATGCAGTATACAATATTATGCTGATAATTGTTGACAAGTCTCAACTACAAATTAACATTATTTAGTCTGCATGTTGAAGACATCATTCTAAAGCAGTGATTCTCAACCTTTCTAATGTTGAGACTCTTTAATACAGTTTCTCATGTTGTGGTGACTCTCAACCATAAAGTTATTTTTGTTGATACTTCAAAACTGTAATTTTGTTGCTGTTATGAATTGTAATCTAAATATCTGATGTGCAGGATAGCTGATATGCAACCCCTGTCAAAGGGTCATTCGACCACAGGGGGAGTCTCCTTGACCCACAGGCTAAGAAACGCAGTTCTGAAGTCTGATCTACAAAGTGAGTCCAGGAGAGTCAAGGATACACAGTGAAACCCAGTCTCAAAAAACATTAAAAAAACCAACCAACCAACCAACCAAACAAACAAACAAAAAAAAAAAAAACAAAATAAAAAAACAGTATGGCTTCTAAGATTGATTTCAAGTGTCCAAAATTTTCTTTCCTTCCTTCCTTCCATGCTACATTCTTTTTAAGAACAGAGCAAAATGTTCTGCTGACACTGATAAATTTTTCTTCTCAGGCCTATCATACATCCTGACTTACCACATCTACATCTAATAGGGTAACTCATTTCCTTTCAACCTTTAGTGGGCTAAAGTTCATTTATCTTCTAATCTAGGGAAATAAGTTAGCTCCTAACATCCTATGATACTCAACAGAACACAGATGTACTTTGGAATCAGTCATCCATTGTTAATTTCAGTTTCCTCATTTGTCAAGGCAACATGGTAGTATGGCAGGATTAGGTAGCCCCAAATGGGTTTGTGGCAATAATGTTGTTTTAAAATGTATGGTCTGCTTTTGTGCTGGCTAGTACAGATTAGTGTACCCCTGTATTGTCAATCTAGAGTACCCATCCCAAAAATAAGGATCTGTTAACTTCTATATTAAATCATCATAGTCCTATGAAAGGACATCCCAATTAATAACAATTTCATTCCATGTTCAAAAATTCAGTTTCTTCTGTAATCCCAACTTTAATAATTATTTAAACAATCAATGATATTGTATCTCTCATTGTAAAGTTTATTTTTCTTTGTTCCTTAAAGTAGCTTTAATCAATTAACCTGAGCCAAGAGGATATGACTGTTGGGATGACCAGATGTAAACCATAGAGCTGACACCAGCTCTCGTTATTTTACGCTCTGCTGTCATTCCTTCCTGTTTCATGTGCCATGCAAAATAGCTGATGAGTTCAGGAGACATCGCCCACAGATAGTGTACATTGTGTGCTAGAGCCACACAGGCCAATGCTTTCTGCCACAGAGTTCTCTGAGTATAGTAGAGTTTCAGCATTCTTATTTCATCTCAGTAAGACAATCATGAGAAGTCTTTTCTGAAATGTCTTTGTAAAGAGAGAAATACATAAGAAATATATAACAATATAAAAAGATGAGGCTATGACCAACAGAAGCAGTCTATATGTGTGCCTTGTATTGAAATGACTATTGAATAGAAATACATAAGAAATATATAACAATATAAGAAGATGAGGTTATGACCAACAGAAGCAGTCTATATGTGTGCCTTGAATTGAAATGACTATTGAATATAGTGCTTTCTATTGGAGCTCAGATGCTCAAATGAAACAGCACGCACTTGATTAGGAAATAGTAGTGATAGGCCTTTTATTGGTTGGACTCTGATACAACCACCTGACAACAACTAGAACTTTACCCAAAGAGACACGTATCACACACCACATAGTCTACCGATAGCTGTAAATATATGCAACTGTGACTCTCAGATGAAAATACAAGATAGTTCTTATACACTTGAGTAGCATGAAAATAGTTTTTGATTGAAATAAATATGTGTATAAGCTTAAGTAACTACAAGGAGTTTCTTTGTCTCTCTAATTAATTTGTGGCGATCTATTAAAATTAAAACAAAGATAGACATTGTGGCACATGGGTTTAATCCCAGAACTTGGGCGGTGGAAACAGGAGGATCACTGTGAGTGGAAAACCATCCTGTTTTATACTGCCAGTTCCAGGACTGCATAGTAAAGCACTGTCTCAAACACACACACACACACACACACACACACACACACACACACACACACA
>CAJQZJ010033927.1:5960274-5995502 GCA_907164525.1 Lophiomys imhausi
ACACACACACACACACACACACACACACACACACACACACACACACATTAACAGCAACAGCAACTAAACAAAAAGGAAGCTACAAGCATTTTCCCATTGCATTGCATATGGACACCTGGTATCCACAAATTCTTTTCCAGTAATTTTTTTTATTTTTTATTTTATTTTTGAGCATGTTCTTTTCTGTATGGCCCCAGGAAAACCAGTGACAATAAGTGAAGTTCTACTTTTAAGAGGAGATTAGAGTGGTTTTCACCTCCCAATTTTGCATATGAAAACACACTTCAAAGGAAATGCTTAAGTTTGGAGATTTCTTTTTAAACTTTGCATTTCGTTTTGTAGCCCTATTGGATGCTATCTTCCACCTAAGTTGTCTAAAAGACTTAAGCTTGAGCTTAGGGGAGTGGTAGGTTTCCAGAGGAACCAGGATAAACTTAAGAACCCATTGTACACGTAAAATAAGGCCACGAGTACTTTCATAGACATTCCAACAATCCTTGGTGCCAGATTTTCTATGCCCCCCACCCCCATGCCACTTCATTTTAGAAGTGTTGCCTGGTTCAGCTAGTGTGGTCTGAGTCTGTGCTATACACAGACATTCACTTTGCGTAAGTTTCCTGAACAATATTCTGCTGCAAAGTGTTGAGAACTGGGACTCAACTTCTGCATCTCTTCTTAGAAATGCAACTCAGAAAGGACAGGACTCTGGCCAGCCAGTCTGGGCACCCAAAGGCGTACTACTTGTCTGCTCTGGTAGCCTCGTTTGGCCTACTAACACATTAGTGATGGTGATGTCGGTGCTGATTTGCTCTAACTCCTGCAGCTTCTCAGATATAAGGACAATGATGTAATTTCAGGGATGAAAGGTCTAATCGCAGTATTATATTTGTCAGTGGTGGTATAACTTAGTTTAAATTATAAAATGAAGAGTCGTCTTTATAATGGTTTATGAGTAGGGTAAAAATAAAAAAAAAAACATAAAAGATGTATCCTGATTCAATCAGGTTCAATAAGGTTGGGACTAATTGGACCTCACCACTTTTTCATATAAATTAGGGAAATATTCAAGCTTTGGTGGTGAGTATGTATAACTTGAGCAGAAAAGTATTACAACCAGTTTTGTTGTTTTTTTTTCCTTTCTTTTTTTCATTCTTTCTGTCTGTCTTTCTTTCTTCCTTTTTTACTTTCTTTCTTTCTTCCTTTCTTTTTCATGGCTACTTGGTGACTCTGCACTTGTAAGAACTGCTTTAGTTTGGATCTCAAGATGAAAACTGCCTTGATTTTCCTTCCTGAATGAAAAAATTTCTTTAAAGTGAGAGACT
The DNA here is from genome assembly GCA_907164525.1 of Lophiomys imhausi. Classification (NCBI taxonomy): domain Eukaryota; kingdom Metazoa; phylum Chordata; class Mammalia; order Rodentia; family Muridae; genus Lophiomys; species Lophiomys imhausi. Next base: position 5,961,597 of record CAJQZJ010033927.1, read on the forward strand.
GAAAACTATAGCCCACCTACGTTTAATCATTAATAGTGAGGCTTTCCATGAACTTAGGTCCTGATTTTGGAGTTTGGAATCTGACCTTTCCCCTATAGATAAACACTGTTGTCTCAGATTCTGAGGAGGGTCACTTCCTTGCTGACTGCCACCAGAAGAGTCCACTTCTCGGTGACTCCTGGGAACTGGATGTAGGCGAGGAGAGCCAGGCAGCATGATTCTCCTGGCTGTGCTCTTTCTCTGCTTCTTCTCCTCATATTCTGCTTCAGTTAAAGGTAAGTTTATATTGCCTTTTCCTAAACTTCTCTCTGTTTGCCTGTCTCTCTCTCTCTCTCTCTCTCTCTCTCTCTCTCTCTCTCTCGTGTGTGTGTGTGTGTGTGTGTGTGTGTGTGTGTGTGTGTATGCACATGTTGAAAGAATTCCTAACTACACTATTTTTGAAAGTATATAAGATTAGAATATCGGGGGGGGGATGTGACTAAGTGGAAATGAAAACAAAATTTGAATTTCTGGCTCTGTTTTACAAAAGTGGAGGTCCCTTTTCATTTCGGTCCACCATCCCCCAGACCAGTGTGTTGCTAGCTTCAGTTTCTCATTCCTGGAAAAAGATGTGAGCTATTGTTACCTGCTGCTGATGGACACCCAGAGTGCAGTGCCTTCATTTGAATTGTAAAATAGGATTAAAAAAAAACTCAGCCCTGAAATTTTCTTCTAGTTGCTTAGCAATGGAACAGCAAGAAGAATCAGACCCGATTTAAAAAAAAAAAAAGGCATTTGATTGTCAAAGAATTATGAATGAAATGATTAAGCATGTATGGAATTCTGTTAGTTTTCAAAAGAAGTAGAATAATCTAAGTCAGTGAATTAAAGAAAATAAAGCTATAGAGTATAGATTTGAGAAATAACTTTTTTAAACATAATGTTACTAGTTAATAGTTTTTTGTTTTGAGATGAAAATTACTTTAAAATATTTGAGTTGATAACATCAGGAAAATAAAAGAGGAGAAACATTTCATAAGGAATGGTTTCAAAGTGGCGTGTGAAATGTACTGATTTGTAATCTTCTATAACTCCACAAGCTTAAAAATTCCTTGGGTTCTGGATTGTTATCTTGTATAAAGATGTCACCTTTTATAGTTCATAAAAAGTTAGTGTTAGAACCAATTGATCCTCAGGCAATCTGTCATGGTATGGTCAACTTCTAGTAGTATGGACTCTTAGTGATTGACATAAAATAATCACACATAAACTTTTAAAATCTGTTTGGGATAAATGTGGCTTTTGATTAAAAAATTAAGTTTGTCTCAAGATGTGTGTGTGTGTTTGAAATTTCTACATGAAAAAGGATTGTAACTACAACAAGATATAGGGGGCTACAATTCAAATATTTCACCTGAGCAAATATGTTCTTAGACTAGAAAAGGAACATTTTCAGTACTTTCACAAAATCATTAGTATTTAACATACAACCCTTCCTTAGGTGAAAAGAAGAACTTATAAAATGTATGTGACATGGAATTGTTATAAGACAGTGTCTTATTGTTTGTCTAATATGATGTAAACAGTATGATACAGGAACCCAATACCATGATTATTTTGAAGAAAAAATAATGGAGATATAGTAGTTACTGTGGCTTCTTGTTTGATTCCCATTCTGTAAACTAAAAAACAGCAAACACATACACACACACGCACACACCACCACCACCACCAGCAGCAGCAGCAGCAGCACGGTGCAGGCATGCCACCTGTGCATGGGGAAGATGTGGCTTAGAACATGACAGTTTGTTGCGTACAAGCTCAATGACAAATCCAGATTTTCCAAACCCAAAGCTTGTGCAATTGAGAGGCTGTCTTTGAGAAAACATTACAAAAATATCTTATGTTTACAGAGGTTACTGAGGAAAGATAAGGAATGAGTACAGATTGCTAGAGCCCCCTTCCAAAGTCTTACACAGAGCCTGGGCAAGTGAGGGGCCCAGGGCCTAGGTTTCTTTACATGTTTCTTAATTTCATTTTATTTCAAAGACTTTCTTATGCTCAATACCATAAACATACAATGTGGGACTAAGTTCTCTCCATCTTTAGGTAGTAGTCTTTGGTATAAGAGGATCATGGTTTAATTATCGACTCTCTAACCTCATAATGATTGATATCTAACCAGCAATGGCATTAGATGACTCTACCTTCCTACTAGCCTTAGGATGAAAGGTAGGGTGGATGGCAGTCTGATTTATGGAGCTTGAACTTCAAAGGCTCAAGGTTTCCCCACCTGTTGCTGATGTATCTGCCAAGAGTGAATCTGTTGGGTTTTGTTAATGTGAGGCTTTTACTCTCTATTTGCTTTGTCACCTCCACACTTCCTATTGGCTTCTTCATTTCTAGTCTTCACTCAGTCCTTAACCCCGCCCCTCAGTCTTGGTCCACTTGTATTAATCACCCCCCCACATCCCAATCTTCCTTCTGCCTTACATTTTTCTGTCAGATTCTTAAACTTTATTAACCCTTCCCTTACCTCCACAGTACAACTCCCGGAGCCTCACTGTAACTCACATCCACTTGGTCTCAACATTTGGGGGGGGGGGAAATGCCATTATGCCTACTCTGAAGAGCATTACCCTGAAACAGAAGCTAAGTCAATGATGTATTGGATGGCCAGTGTTGCTGGACTCCTGGACAACATAAACAGAGAAATACCAGAGGAAGGGATTGCAAATAACACTGGAGCACAGGCTAGTTATTTTGAGCATCTTAAACTCTGCTGAAACTGACAGATCCTTGAGGCCTGTAGAAAGAGGTAGGAGAAGCCCTGCTTGCTCTGGGCTTCATTGTCCCGGCATGGTGAAAAGCTGCTCTGTCATATGCGCCTTGTTACTGGTAAAGTAAAAGCGAGAAAACATCAGCAAAATGGTTTTGAAAGCTTTGGACTTTGAGAAATCCTCCCTCCTACAATTTTTTCATCATGATTTTCATCAGAAGGCCCCTTCTTGTAGTCCATAAACTTAGATTTCTTAAAACCTGAACTTCAAAGTCTGCACTGTGTGTGGGGGTTGAACTTGGAGTCAGTCTTTGTCAGCTCTCTGAAACTGCTTACCTTTCACAATTGCTGTTAGGATTAGATAAGACAGCTCACAGCACTTTTGTCCCCTATATGGAATTTGATAGATGTCACTAAGAAGGAAAAAAACCAAGGTCTTTCTGGTCAAAATATCCTTCCAGTAGTGTGTGAACTGCTGCAGAGCACCCAGTTAGAATACAAATGAGGTGGAGGAAAAAGAGGCTGAGGTGGGTATAGGCTGTGTCTCCTTCAAGGTCTTCGTGACTCCCTCTTTCTTCTACATCTCATTCCTCAGGCTTGGCCAACTGGGTGTTTGCTCTGTGTTTTGTGTGATGGCAGGTCTCACCATCTGTCACCTGCCTGTTCTGGATTCCTATTGAAATCTTTGTCCTTCTTCTGAACCTTTGTCACAGCATGGAACCTAGAATTAGATAAAAAACAAAAAACAAAAAAACCTCTTTCAGCTCCCCATCTCATCGAGTCTCCCTGATACCAGAGGCATCTATTTAACTTCACCTTCTTCTGTCCTGTTGTTCACTTAGCTAATTACCTTTTTTGCTGCTCTGGTATCTGCATAAGCCCTCTTCAGGGCCTTTGCATTTTCTGCTCTTTGTGAGAATGGGAGTGGAAGGAGCAGAGTGTGACTCTTGCTGCCCATGTACACATGGCCAGCTAAAGCTGTCCTTTCTACACAGAAATCTATCCATTCCTTTTCTATTAGACCTGTGTTCATTAGCATGTATGGCTTTCTATGGGATTTGCTCAAACACGGAGGCTAACTTCATAAAGGTGGACATTTTGTCTCCTTGTTCATTGGCATGGCCGTTGACTCTAGAAAATTGCCCAAGTCCTAGGAGTTCCTCAGAGCATCCTTGTTGAAGGAAAGAATGAACTCCTGGCTCCTTTTCTAGTAATGAAAGAGAAATAGACCTAAAATTTTAGAGGTGTGTGGTAAAGTAAGAGCATGCTCTTTAGAGCCAGATATCTGTTTCCTATCATTTCACCATTATTAACTACTTGAGTTCTACCTAGGGTTCTATGCAAATTGTGTAACTGCCATGCCCTCTGTTTCCTCATCTAATGAAGAATAGCAAAAATATATTCACTATGGTGCTGTAAAGATGGATCTGTGGTTTAGTTAAAAGCATTTGTTACTCTTCCAGAGGGATTGGTTCCCAGTACTCACACACCAGCATACAGAAGAATGTAGCTCCAGTTCCAGAAAATCCAGTGACCTCCTCTGGACTCCTTGGGTACTGCATGCATTTGGTGTACATACATCTAGGCAAAACACACATACACATAAAATTTTAAGTGTTAATTGCAAATGATCTTACTTAATTTGTAAAGCAATTCCTGTCAAGATCTCTGCTTAAACGTATAGTTGCATGATTGAAAGCAACATGTTTTAGGCTATTTCTGTAAAACTGAACTACTGTCCAACCAGGGCAATATGGAGATGACTTGATAATTTACATAAATAATGCTTTCTCTTACAGAAGCTTGCTTGCATGCTCATCAGTTAACTTAGTTATTTGTGGTTTTTAAGCTGCTGCTTTTAGTAGATGGAGAAGCACACCATCTTCAGCAGGTGCTCGTTAAGCTCCAGTGAGCCCCAGTGAGTTGGAAGAACTCTATGCTTGTAAGACAGTATGTTCTCTGGGCTGACAGGTGCCTGACAATTGAAACTTGACCTGAGTCCCTCCTTTAATGCAGGTCACACAACTGGTCTCTCATTAAATAATGAGCGGCTATACAAGCTCACGTACTCCAGTGAAGTGTTTCTTGATGGGGTGAAAGGAAAACTGCAAGACAGCGTGGGCTACAGGATCTCATCTGATGTGGACGTTGTGCTACTGTGGAGGAACCCTGATGGCGAAGACGACCAACTGATCCAAGTCACGGTGCGCACTTTCTACCAAAGTGAAACACACAAGACTATCCTGAGATCAGATGTCAAAAATGCATTACCCAGAAGCACTTGTTTTGTACTCTTGGTTATACTTGGCTTGTTGTCTATCACAAAAACAAGTGAAGCGTTCACAATCTTAAAGTTGTTGCTGATCAATAGTGAGTTTTTTCCAAGCTGTTGGAGCAGGCTGTTAGGAAATACGTGCTCCATGCTGCTGAGTAACTGGAGTCTGATCTCCAATTCTATTTATCATCTTAATATGAAAGGGGCATTGTACTGGAATCCATTCAAATGTCCTGGGAGGAAGGGATTTGCAATGCATGTCATGCTAGGAACCATGGAGGTATAATTACTAATGAGAGACAGAGCCTCCTCTAGAAGCAGCCAAGTACTCCATAGAATGACAGTATTTGGTCAGCCATAATTTGTGAGAATTTTCTTTTCTAATATTGACATATTGTAATTCTACTTTCCAAGAACCTAACAGTAATGGATTCCTTTTAAAGTTAGTTACTTTTTGACAGGTTAGTGTCAAATAGGTGCACTGGACCAGGTACTTGGAACAAATAGCTTCAGATGTTCTTTATAGGGAAGTTTGTTGCAATTCAGCTGCCAATCCACTGCTGTTTCTTTGGATGTCTCTAGTGGTTGTTGGATCTTCAAAATTGGATCAAAACATCGCCATTCACTCCACTGAGTCATGTATCACTAGAACAGCAGCTTTCCTGCAGAAAACATTGCCTCCATCCTTGTTCTGTAACTCTGCCACTCACCTTTCATTTTAAAAACGCAGGGATGCAGGATGGGCAGAAATCCCTCAGACACACTACAGGCAGGGAAACAATGAGGCGGACAACAACTGTTCCAAACACTCAGAAAAGTGACAGTGTCACAGAAGAGCCAAGTTCAAGTCACAGATATTATAACTCAAGATCACAGAGTTAGTATTGTTGTCTTTGACCAGTTAAAATATCTAGCGCTAAATACCTTCTCCGTTCCTTTTAAAGGGAAGACACCACCATGTCTTTATAGCTTAGCATTATAGGCATTATAGCTTAGCTGGTTAAGGTGCTTTTCGAGTAACTTGACTAACAAGTCCTATGAATCAAGGTTTGAAAGATGACAACCTCAGTTGTTCTCCTTTACCACTTTAATTTTCAAGAAGCAGAAGTGGGACTTTTTTCTAATAGTTTTCTTTCCTTGATCTTAGATAACAGGTGCCAGTGTCCAAAATGTGAATCAGCAGAGAGGAGAGAAGAGCATCTTCAAAGGCAAAACCACACCTAAGATCATAGGAAAAGACAACCTGGAGTCCCTGCAGAGACCCATGCTTCTCCATCTAGTCCGGGGGAAGGTAAAGGGCTCTGGGGTTTTCTTTTTCTACTTCCTAGTTGGCTCCCTTTCAGCAGGTTGTGCTCTCAGGGAATCATACTGTTGCTACCTTCATTTTTAGTGGAATCCTCTCAAGAACTCAGGAATAAAAGCTGCTAATTAAATGTCTCAAAGTAAATCAAATCATGCCCTGAATTATATTTCCTACCTCGTTTCCCTCTCTCTCTCTCTCTCTCTCTCTCTCTCTCTCTAAGTCTTTATAATAGAATGACATATTGGCTTATTATGAATGAGAAACACTATTTTTAAAGTGCATCTCTTATTAAATATTAAATTAGGGAGGATTACAGAGCTATTATAATACATCGTGGCATGCTTGCATAAGTTAAGGAAAGTAGGCAGATTAGAATGAAAGGTTAGAACCTATATAAATAATATTAACTCGTGAGGATGCCTGACTGGACAAAGCACAAAAATCATGTTTTGCTGTGGCATGCTGAAGACACACAGTATAACAAGGCAGCTTTTAGTATTATTTTTACTATACTTAATTACACACACTAATTTACTGTACTGTACTTAATTTATTGAGTTTAATACCTCTACCTCCCTTCCACCCCTTTTTCCTTCAACTCCCCAACCCTAGGTAGGAGAGAAAGAAGGTTAGAGGGAGAAGGGACATAGGTCTCTTTGAGCTACTTCCTGCTGATTAGGGTCATTGGATTCTTTGGGGGTAATGCCAGTCTCATTAGAAGTCCAGCACACCAGCAAACCAGTGAACCAGGATACAGCAGCAGGAAGAACAAGCAGCAGTTTTGTGAGGGGGGCACCAGCAGCCAGGAGAGCAGCAACCTCTTTCTTCCTTGTAGCCCCCCATCTTCTTTATAGAACTTTCTCTTACTTCTCTGTACAGCCTTTTCTCTTCCTTCTCTGTAGAGCCTTTTCTCTTACTTCTTTGTAGAGCCTCTTAGTACTTACTTCTTTGTGGAGCTCCTTCTCTCTTTTCTCTTTGTAGCCCCCTTCTCCTCGGGGCTCTGGTTTTTTCCCCCTCCTTTGTAGAGCCTCCTCCTCAGGGCTCTGGCTTTTTATTCCTCTCTCCCAAGTCTTCAGAGTTAAACTTGCTCAGCTGGTTAAGTCACGCCCCTGCTATCTCATGAGACCGTTAATACTTTATACCTGTGTCTTAAGCAGCCCACCTGGGATTAAATAAAAACATTCTCACAATTGGTTTTAATAAACTCCTACCACACAGCAGCTTTCAAAATATCTAGACATTCTTTATAAATCTGACTTGGAAAAGCATTACACATGGCAAAATGATGAATGGATATTGTAATATCCATGTAGAAGCCCAGTAAGGGAATTCTATAAGCTTTCAGAAGTTTTATGATTTAAACTTAACATATTTTATGGCCTTACAATGTTGGGACTGAGAAGCAATTGTGATCAGTTAATTATCAGACATTCCATATTCCGTTTTAGGAAAGTTGCTGGTATTTTAGTCACGTAGGAAGATGGGAACTCAAGTTCAGTCATGAGGTAGAAAAACAAATGAGGAGATAGGAAGGGTTACAGTTTTCGATTTGGATGTCTCCAAAGTTCTACTTTCTACACTCAAAATAACGATGAGAAGTACTTGGATGTAAAAATGCCAGAAACCTCTATGGCAAACAGGATGCATGGTTGTGTTATGAAGTACCAAAAGAAGGACTCAGAGGCAGGAATGTGCTGGCATTACACAAAATGCAACCCCTGGTCTCTCGGGTTGCCTCTATCTTTCTTCACTACTCAAAATCATTACCGTGATTCAATCTTTGCTCACAGGTCCATCTTTCTAACATTCACACCATCTTAAGTCAGCCCGTCTTAGCCGGAAGCAAGCAAGCATTTGATGTCACAACAGTTCTTCCCGTTTTGCTTTTAACCATACTCATTGCTATTTTATAGCTTTCAGTAAAGGAAACGCCCAATGCTGTTTATAGTCCAGCCCACCCACTCTCTGCTCCATGCATTTCTTTCCCTTTCCCAGAGTACCTCTGCCTTGTGCTGACTGGTGTGTCCATAAAGCTTTCCTCAAGCTGACTGCCCCTTGAGATTATTTCTACTGAAGTGTTCTTCACATTCTAATCATCTCTGTCTTCTATCCATGGGAGCAGCGAGTTTCCTATGAGCAGCAATTACATCTTTCAGTGCATTTAGCAACTTGAATTCAATGAGTGTAAAGTAAAGGGAGGAGCACGAGTTAATGTGAGGCTAAAGAAGCCATACTCGGTTTGTGATTTGATTAGTGATAAGTAAAGGGAGCTCAGTTCTTACAGCGGGCTGAGCTCTGCCTGAGGACACTGAACATTGTCTCCTGTGCGAGTCATAGACCTAGGGGGCTATTATCATTCTTCTGTGATAGCCGAGGAGCTAGATTTCTGGGAAATTAAGAAAATTTCCAAAGGGCACAGAACTGGCAGGTCATGAAGTTGGCATTTGAAGCAAAGTCTATGCGTAGCTTCTCTATTCCACTGTCTTCTCATTGCAAACCCTCCTGGAAAATTCTTTATTTCATTTTCACCATATGAATTGACTTACTTGATTTACATATGGCTTAACTTTGTTAACACAAAACAGTCATTTTCTTCTCTGGACCTCCAAAGTGGCAAGCTTCTTGAGACCATTAAATATTAATTCCATTTATGATCTTAACCACAACCTATCATTTTACAGTGCCTTTGCCAGAAGCTCAGTACAAAGTCTTGTTACACACACACACACACACACACACACACACACACACACACACACACATTAGAACTGGGCACCCTCACTGTTCAAAGGCTGGAGGAAGCTGCCACATCACTATTTTGGTGACACCAATGTACCAGCCCATGGGAGCTGTGGCCTGTGATGATTTGCTGTTGAAGTACAGGTTGAAGTACATCTTTATATATCTCTCAATCATACAATAAAGTACTTGGAAAAGGCTCAACCTTTGTAGATTAAGAAGAAGCCAAAGGGAATTTCCGGCCACATCACTGTTAGAAAGGTCATTGTCATTTCAGATTACAAGGAGAGGAACTGTCTTGGAAGACATTTCTACCCTAAGCCAAAATTAAATTCTACTCAGATTTCCTGGGAATTCAAGAGAGTCTTTTTGTCCTTCCAGAGCCCCCCCCCCTTCTCCTCTCTCCATTTAAAGCTCCCATATTTATATTGTGAGAGAACCAAACAAAATACTTAGACACATATTCATTGCGTATTTTCTTTTTCCCACAGTCATTTATTGCCCATATGTAAGTGCTTAGGCATGATCTGATCTTGTCTACATGCAATGAACTAAGCTGGGAATGTGGAAGTTACCTGTTAAGTTCATTAAGAATGACAGATGAGAGGCACCTCTAGTCATAGCACAAATTTATTCTTGGCCTGAAATGTTAATCCAGTCAAGTAGACAACTTCCAGATTCCACACTTGCCTTTGCTTATCTGTCTTGAGGAAATTAAGTTTGCCTCTTATTTTGCACTGTTTCCTGGTGGTGATCTGCTATCTAAGTCTGGTTTTGCAGCTCCTGCTCACTCATGGGCCCTGCAAAGGACCTATGTGCAGTACCTGTTAACATCAACTTGGAAGTTTCCAAGTTCTTCACCTATGTCTTCATTTGCTTCTGTCCCAAGACAACACGTCTTAACTATGTTCTGTCTTAAATAAATACCAAAGATAAAATGCCAAATCCCTGTTTGCTGAGATCACTCCAACTTATTATTTTTTTTTTTTTTTTTTTGGGAAAGGTATATAATTTTCCTTTTTTTTTTTTTTTTTTTTTTTGTCCATGAATTAAGAGGTGCATCTTCTTCCTGGGGATAATATAGTTCCAAGGGAAAATGACTCCAGGTTTGACCACACAATGCTGGATGTTTCCTTCCTGGCAGTCTGCCTAGCCTCACCCTGAGTTCCTTGTATGGAAAACTTAGCTTTCTGTTCTCTGGAAACTCTGGTGAATGTGAACTGAGACCGGAGGCCTGAGCACTTGGGTATTTAGAACTCATTTCAGAACTAAATGCAATTATTAGCTTTATGGCCTGAACACCATAAAATATACTCAGTTCTCCTTGTGAAATAGTGAATTTAAGATTACTGCTGTGCTTATTTATAGCAGCTACAAACTGGAAACAACTCAATGTCCCTCAACCGAAGAATGGATGAAAAAACTGTGGTACATCTACACAATGGAATACTACTCAGCCATCAAAAACAAGGAAATCATGCAATTTGCAGCCAAATGGATGGAACTAGAGAAGCTCATCCTGAGTGAGCTAATTCATACTCAGAAGGATGCACATGGCGTCTATTCACTTATAATCCATTTTTAGCCATATAGGACAGGATAACTATACTACAACCAATGCACCAAAAGGAACAGGAACATAGACTTTGTTCCCTGTTAAGGGGACACTTTGCCCTAGTAGTGCTGCCATGTAGGCCCCCATATATGAGGAAGTTCTTAGCCCTCATATGACCGCTGAACTAGGGCGGGTGACTGATATGTAGGGACACTCCACTGCGGAAGAGTAGGATAGAAGGGAGAGGGGATAGAGGGTGGGAAAGTGGAACTGGAAGGGGTGGAAAGAGGGCACTATGATGGAGATGTAACTTGAAGTAATAAATAAACATTAAAAAATAGATTACTTAAAAAAAAAGATTACTGCTGTGACAGCCACAAGGGTCAAACTTCAAAGTTCCAATTTATGAATATTATCATTGTTAAGTAATTTTGACATTTGATGAATATGGATAAGAACATCAACTTCACTCTGGATCAAATCGATCTGCTCTAAAAATGAACAGTTTTAGCCTCTGAAATCGCAGCTATACAAAGGCAAAAAAAAAAAAAGTCTTGTTCACTTTTCTAGTGGTAGGAAAACAACAAATACCAATAGAAGAAAAAAATTAAAACTCTTTGAGTGTGTCTCAGAGTTTATGCTTCTCAGATTACTTACTTAGAAAAAAATAATAATAATGCTGCAACATCATTTTCTTAAGGCTGGAGACAGCAAAATAGATGGCACAGAAGTGATCAGTAATAGAACAGCGTGTGCCCGTATCTGTAGACTGAATCCAAGGCCTATGTCGCCTGCAGCACAGCTAGAACTCTCAGAACTCTCTGTAGGCTGGGAAATGGGAGCTAATGAGGATAGTGTATTACCTTCCCCTTCTAGTGGCTTCTGAAGCATTTAAGGCTGTCACTGTCTGTTGACATATTAGCATGGCCACCATCTAAACACCTCTGACTTTTCTGGGCCTGAGAACTCCAGTAATAAGCCTCCTGCAGTCATGATATCAAGAGATGTCCTTCCCCGTGGCATTTTCACTGGAACCCATACTGGTACTGCTGGTAGAAGGAAGCCACTTTATAGTATAGAGCATCAGAAAGCCGGTGTGGATCTGCAAAAGAGACATGTCTGAGAATGTGATTCCTGGATTTTTAGACCGTGAAGTCACTGGCACAGGTCTCTTTTAACCAACACTTTTAACCAGGACAACCTTATTCCAATCCACAAGAGTTATGCAGGGGAGTGACTAAAACTGAGCACACAGTGTCCAGAAAAACTGTCACTATGCAGAGTATGTCTAGGAAGTAAAAATAGAGATTTGAGGCACTTGTGTGGTTAATTCAAGCACAGTATTGTCTCTGAAGGCAGGAGAAGTTGTTAGGTAGGCTGAGTTATTCAGACTGGTATTAATTAAATTCACCACATTCTTGAACTGTTTGTTTTGTTGGAAATTCTATGGTTTTGTTCTTGTTTGTTTTGCTTTGGTTGAGATATAGGAAAGCATTGGGGTGGGGGCAGAAATGCTTTTCCACAGCTTCTGTAGAGCATAGTAATTTTACAGGGAAGGCACATCTCTCCTTTGCTTCTGAACTGTGTGATGGGTTTGATATCAATACAGGGTGAAAACAGTGGGCTTCTCTCTAAAAATGTCTCTGTATTTTGTGCTTCTTCTTTTTTTTTGGTTTTGGTTTTTCGAGACAGGGTTTCTCTGTATAACACTCTGGCTGTTCTGGACTCACACTATAGACCAGGCTGGCCTCGAACTCACAGAGATCCACCTGCCTCTGCCTCCCAAGTGCTGGGACTAAAGGCGTGCGCCACCACGCCCGGCTGTATTTTGTGCTTCTTATAGATGGGCTTATTGTAGCACAGCAGCTTTTATTATTTTTTGTATAATATACTTAATTTATTTTACTAATACCTCCCTTCCAACTCCCCAACACTAGGTGGGAGAGAAAGAAGATTACAGGGAGAAGGGACGTAGTTCTCTTTGAGCTACTTCCTGCTGATCAGGGTCATTGGGTTCTTTGGGGGCAATACCATTCTCAGTAGAAGTCCAGGAGACAGCACCAGGAAGAACAAGCAGAAGTTTGGGGGACCACCAACAGTCAGGAGAGCAGCAACCTCTTTCTTGTTTGTAGCCCTTTCTTTTCTTTGTAATCATTTGACTCCTACTTCTTTGTAGAGTCCCTTTCTCCTCTGGCTTTTTATCCCTTTCTCAAGTCCTCTGAGTTAAACTTGCTCAGCTGGCTAAGCCACGCCCCTGCTAGCTCAGGAGACAGTTAATACTTTCTTTACACCTGTGTCTTAAGCAGCCTCACACCTAATATTAAACAAAAATATTCTCATAATTGGCTATTTCAATAAACTCATACCACTAGCTTATCATTGAAGTGATGAAAAGATATGGTGCCAATTAATGTCAAGGATAATACAAAGTCAAACCACTTCCTATTCCTGCCAAATCTCACTCTTCTCATTTCAGCCTCTTCCCCTGTCTTCTGACAAGAACCTTAAACAGTAGCCACGGGTAGGTGTACAGTAGAAACAATCCCTCCAGTCTCCCAACCTCTGCACATTCTTCTCCCCAAAGCAGCATCAATGCTGTGGAAACACTTTGGCCTTCTGCATTTTATTCATGAACAAACTTGGGCCTTTGTCATAGCCTACAGACATCATGCCATTTCAGGAATCTTAATGGTCATATGTGGCAATTTTCACTCTCTTCTAAGAAACTTTCATTCACTGGTTAGCTTTTGTTTCAAGCAGAATTATGAATGAAGTGTGTGGTGTGAACGAAAGAAATGCTCCTAGTTTTTCTTCCTTGCACAGCCCTGGTCTTCACAGAAATCCTTGCCTTTCTCATCTTGTTCAGAACTGTCATTTTCAGCTCCTAAGTCCCATTTCCTTCTGATCTAGATTCTCAGAAGTTGAGACCTGCTTCTTTTCATAAGAAAGAAATCACAGTTCTGCACTAACAGAATAACCTCTCACACAATCCGTAGGGGTAGGAAACTGGCCTCCCTGGCCAGTTATTAAACCAAATTTGATAAGCAATATACCATTGCTTCAGTTTTATTTCTCTTTTTCCCTTTAGGTCAAAGAATTCTACTCATATGAAAATGAACCTGTGGCCATAGAAAATCTCAAGAGAGGCTTGGCTAGCTTGTTCCAGATGCAGTTAAGCACTGGAACCACCAATGAGGTACTTAGTGATGTTCTAAGAATTCAGTCAACATCTTGGGGAAGGGTAACGGGTGCTCATCTGCAATCTCAGGTAAGCAACTGGGAGCTAAGTAACTATTTTAAGAAATGGTCTTCCTGGGCCATACGGTAGCTTTAAGACGGCCCCAGTAGCTTAAGGAAACACACCAGATCTCCACCACCCTTATGAAAGCTGGATATGGTCACTTGTGTGCCAGTAACTGGTGCTACAGAGCAGAGACAGATGAATTCTGAGAGTTCACTGGCTAGTCCTGTTGGTCCAATTGGTGAACTTCAGGTTCCATGAAAGAACCTGTCTCAAGGGAATAGAATAAGGCAGAAAGTGGTGGAAGAAAACACCTTATATCCTCTATGACCTACGTGCATTCATATGGATGTGTACACACATATACACAGGTGTACACACATACATTTACCACACACACATATATAACACACACATACCTTCCAAGCAAAAATAAAATAAAATATAAAAAGGACTGGGAATATGCATCGGTAGTAGAGAGATTGTTGTGCATGTGTGATGCCCAGTTCAAGCTCCAGTACTATAAAATAAATAAGTGGGTAAATAAGTCAATCAACATCTTATTTGTCAACAGCCATATCATAATTGTTTATAAGAATTTCTGTCTATTAAAATTCCATAAACAATTACAACTGCTGTGTTGTTTTAGGAAAGTTGACTTCAATTGGATAGTCAGATCTCACATATGAAATCATTTATTGCTTAAATACAGAGTTAAGGAATTATAATATTAAAGTTATATTAAAGAAAGTTTGGATAAAGTGTTGGATATGCAGAAAACTTTGGGGATCCAATTGTTGTTAGGTGTCTCTTTCCTGCTGCCTTGTGGGGGAGCATATTAAAAATACATTCCCTAGAATTATCCCAATGATGTTGAAATCGTGGATAAGCAAGTTGCTGAGCAGCTGTGTTGTAATCATCTCAGATATTTGGAATGCACGGTTGGTGTGCAGAATCACTGTTCTACCCCAAGTCTCCTAATTCAGTGAGGAAGTAGAAATGAGTTACAAAATTAAGTGGATTCTCAGTTATCATTCTAGAGTCAAGCTGGACATCAGTTTTCCTAATCCTAACTCTCCTAGCCTATGAGGAAAGGAGAAAATGTGATGCCAGGGCTGGGCCAAGGGAATGTGGCTAGCTTGCTAAAATAGCAGCAGGCATGGGGCTGGCAGGGAGCCCAAGGGGAAAGTTCAGAGGAGCTGAACAGAGTCTATTTTGGGATGTTTTTGTCCACACTCAAATTCTTATTATGAATGACAATGAATTTAGTTAATCCCATCAGTTTCAAGAATTTATGACCATGTTTCTCTGTTAAAAATCACACACACACCATCTTGATATAGACTTTAAAAGCACTCCCCTACACCAGATAATTATCCACATAACCAAGATTTCAGTTATGGTCAAGTAGTTTATCCAAATCCTGAGCTCAGAGAGAAGTTGGAAGGCCGATGAAGCCTGTGACAGCCGAGGAGGTGTTTTAAGACTCAACTAAAGACAGTGACGATCAGCAACCTGTGAGAGTCTTCAAGTTCTTCTGCCTTTTCATTTTGTCTTCTGTGAGTAGCCTAGAGTTCTCAATGGCATATTAGGGAGCCCAGGATTCAAGTATCTTTCCATGAGCATGCAGAAAGCCCACATGACATCCCAAGCAGTATGTTCTTGTTTTCTGTTCCAGGTAGATATCTCTGGTGATTGTAAAGTGACCTATCAGGCTCAGCAAGACAAAGTGGTCAAAATTAAGGCCCTGGATACATGCAAAATCAAGAGGTCTGGATTTACAACAGTAAATCAGGTACGGCAGGGTATTGCTTTCTTCGGGGCATTCAATAGTGACATCCTGTAGAGATTCCAAATAATAGAAAAGCAGCAAAGGAGTATAACTTGGAAACATTTGTCATTTTTAGTTTGAGTTCCATTGTCACACATGCCAAATTAATAGACATTTAAATGTGTCGTGGGGTAGGGGGTGATGGGTAATGGTGTAAAATTGAAAGACAGCTGCTATTTGATCCAATTATATGATTCAATTATATGATTTAAGTATAAATACTTTCTACTTATTCACTTACTTACTTATGCAGGTGTTGGGTGTCAGTTCAAAGGCCACATCTGTCACCACCTATAAGATAGAGGACAGCTTTGTCACAGCTGTGCTTGCAGAAGAGACAAGGGCATTTGGTTTGAACTTCCTACAAACCATGACAGGAAAAGTAGTGTCAAAGTAAGGCAATACTAAGAGTTTTATTTCCCTTCAAATATCATTATATTCAACCTTTTCTTTTATATATTATTGTATTTGACTTGTAAATAGGTGTGTGTGTAGTGTGTGGTATGTGTGTATATGTATATGAGTGCACGCACATGCACATAGGAAATAGTAGTTTCAGTAGAATTGCCTATCTTTTGATGACAGAAAGGCAAGATTTTAGGAGAGTATGTCAGAAAAAATTCACCATTGAGACCTTTTTTGTTTTGTTTTGTTTTTTAAATAAGCTTTACTGACTGTCTTGGTTAATAAATGGCATGGGATTGCCTTGAATGTGATTTTCAGAAATCATATCTAAACTCTAAAGGGCTGACATCCCATGTCTTGTTCAGCATCCAGGCAAAATTTTTTTCTTGTATGCTCTTGGCATGATATTTTGAAAGTCTAGACATAAACTTCCAAACCTTTGAATAACATAGTTTCACCAGAAAAATTGCACAATGTTGTTGAGGGTTAAGGTGTTGGAGGTGCCACAGCTTGAGTGTAAATGAATGGCGTACATTAGTTGGTTTTATGTCTTCTGAAAGAATTGCAATTTTAGCATCTCTCTCTCTCTCTCTCTCTCTCTCTCTCTCTCTCTCTCACACACACACACACACACACACATAAATTCTTATAATGTGCTGTTTTCATTTGGTGCTGCACAGGCAGAAACTGGAGCTGAAGACAACTGAAGCAGGCCCAAGGATGGTACCTGGGAAGCAAGTTGCAGGTGTGATTAAAGCAGTTGATTCGAAGTACATAGCCGTTCCCATTGTGGGACAGGTCCTCCAGCATGTCTGTAGTGGATGTCCTTCGGTAAGTGTGAACAAACTCTGGAGCGATGCTGGGTTATATTTTCTTTCTTTCTTTCTCTTTCTTTCTTTCTTTCTTTCTTTCTTTCTTTCTTTCTTTCTTTCTGTTTCTATCTTTCTATCTTCTTCCTTCCCTCCTTTCTTTCCTTCCTTTCTTTTTCTGTCTTTCCAAAGCAAAAGTATGCAGGAATCAGATATTTAAAAATAGGTAGCATGGTGACTTACCAAAGAGTTAACAGTTACTGATAGAATTTAACCTTCTGTGCAAAGAGTAAATATATATTGAAGTAAGGAAGTTAAGTTGTTTGGCTTGTTTCAAAGATGAAAGATGCCACTAGTTAGAATTATTATTATTATTTTTCAGAACCATTGTACCATAGCTGTAGTGTGTGAGAAAATGAGTCTTTTCTTAATACTTACCCATTAAGCATAGATACAGCCTCTTAAAAGTTCAGTTTCCAGCAGCAGCATGGCATTGGACTTCACACAGCAATGCCATAAGACGAGTAGGGAGCTCAAACTATTTGAAAATTTGATTTTCAGTGAGGTTCAAATAAGTTAGGAAACAGGTACAACTCTTTATGGGATCTCATTTTGCCCTTCCCAAATACCAAATCATCTGCCGTGAATGAGAATTCTGCACACTTTCCCTAGTGGGCTTAAAGCCTGGCCCTGGATATAGATATCACAGCACAGCCATTGGTGGTCCTACAGATCCAAACATTAGTTAGTTATTGTCCAAGGACCTACAAAGCCAGCACTAGCAGACAGAACGTTACTATAGAGGCATGGCAGACTGCTGTATTTGCTTCTAGCTTCACACAGTGTATGAGCTGAGCCAGGTAACCGACCATTGCTTCTTTGTGGGGGAAGGCAGCTTTTGTAAGTTGGGAGCTCAGGATTAAGAGGAGTTGTCCCTGTCCCTCCTGCTGTTTTGCAGCTGGCTGAGCACTGGCAGTCAATCAGAAAGCACCTGGAGCCAGACAACCTGTCCAATGCTGAGGCCGTCCAAAGCTTCCTGGCCTTCATTCAACACCTCAGGACTTCGAAGAGAGAAGAGATCCTCCAGATTCTGAAGGCAGAGAAGAAAGAAGTGCTGTAAGGCCCGTTGCTGTTCAGGGCCATCTGTCAGCAAAACGCTTTTCTACCATCACTGTCTTTTAATTTCTCTTTTTAGATTGATTTGCTTTGTGTGTACAAACACTTTGTTGCATGTATGTATGCGCACCATGCATGACTGCTGCCCTTGGAGATCAGAAGAGGGTATTGGATCCACTGGACCTGAAGTCACAGGTGGTTGTGAGCTATATAGGTGCTGGGAATCGAACCAGGTTCTTTTGCAAGAGCAGCAGTGCCCTAAGGCTGAGCCACCCCTCCAACCCTGTTATTTTTTCATTAAGTAAGACAGACCCCCCTTTCAGTCTTCTGTCCTACCTCCAAGCCTGCGTTTTTCTAGCTAACAGCTGTGCCACTTGGCCAGAAATGCACCAGCCAGTTTTCACACTGATTTTCATAGCTGCTGCTTTGTGTCCATGAGTCTAAATTAGTACAGGCTTCGGTTTATTGTGACCTGGGTTAGGGGCTGCCTCCCTTCTGTGGAATTATCAAGCTATTAATCAAATTTTTTGTTGGATGTATTTTGAGACAAGGTTTCGTTCTGTAGCCCAGGCTATCCTGAAACATCCTATGTAACCCAGGCTAGCCTTGAACCTGGGTTGGTTCTCCTCTCTCAGCTTCCTTGGGGCTGAGATTATAGGAGTGAGCCCCTATGAGCATGAGTTCAATATGTATTTATATACATATGTTCGTTAGTGTGAAAAATTACTTAAAAATTTCATCATGCCCAGATATAACTAAACAAAGATTTTTTTATGTCTAGTTTTTAAGTATAATTTTTCCATGGAAGACAATAATATATTTGTTGTGGATAAAGTAGAACTAAACCATTGTATCTTTTTTATTTTTAAAGGATAAAAACTTCTCCTTTACATATGAAGTTAAAATAGTTATCATTTTCCACCAATAATGGAGCTTTAGTTAAATTAGGCATTTGAAGAATGTATATATTTGAAAAGTTAATTAGAGAAAAGTATTCAGTTTGGGTCTTCAGATTTTATGTATTGCCCACATAATATTTGGAGGCTAATTTATAATTTTATTTACATAATTTTAACTTACAAATCATCAAATGTATTTCGTTTAGGCTTGTATAGTGTAATAGTTTAAATGCTCTGAGAAAAGAGAAACAGAACTAAGGAGAAGTTTAAGTAGAATGAAGAGGTCTTTTGAGACTATTCTTTGTTTTTGCTCAAAGGAAAAATGTACTTCTTTAGGAGTTAAGGTTAACGGATAGTTGTGTGTGATGGAGATTCATATCAACTTCACAAGCACTGTAAGCATGGATAACTGAGGTGACACCTCTTTTACAGACCTCAGCTGGTGGATGCTGTTACCTCTGCTCAGACTCCAGACGCATTGGAAGCCATCCTGGACTTCTTGGACTTCAAAAGCAGCAGCAGCATAATCCTCCAGGAAAGGTTCCTCTATGCCTGTGGGTTCGCCTCCCACCCTGATGAGGAGCTTCTACATGCCCTCCTTGTAAGTCAGCGACACTGGGAAGGTAGAGAACATAGGCTTCTAAAATTAAAAAAAAAAGGATAATCAGAAAACTTCTTGAATGTAAGCAGGAATAAAAGTGGATCCAATCAGATTTGAGCCCTCCTAGTGTCCACATGCAGGGTTCACTGCCTCTCTTCTGAGCATCAATCACTAAGGGCACAGTAAACCTTCTCACTTAGAGTCTTTGCAAGCTCAGTGAGCAGCACAACCTATACTTTATGACAGACACCTATCTTACCATGTGGCAAAGAAGAAAACACCAGGATGGGGAGTCTAAATGACGATTCAATAAGCAATTAGAATTACTTTGACTTCAAAATCTTCATGCTATTTCCTCATACACATTGGCATCCCTGGTTCATATAAAGAGTATTACGGATGTTTTGGGGGATCCTAGACTAACCTGAATAATCAAATCCCTGAACCCTGAAGGGTTCATAGTCTGGGAGCAGGATCATCTGGGATCGGGCATTTTAGTAATCCCTCATGCAAAACCAGACAACATACTTCTAACTGTCTCACAAACAAAATTCTGAGTTTGTTGTTTAGAAACACAGAATCATTTCCCCAGATATTGGCTACTTTATTAACTGAAAAGTGTCCCTTTGGATTGCTGACATGTCCTGATGACCTACTTGATCCCTGTTTGGCCACAGAGTAAGTTCAAAGGTTCCTTTGCAAGCAACGACATCAGAGAATCGGTTATGATCATCATCGGAGCCCTTGTCAGGAAGCTGTGTCAGAATGAAGGCTGCAAGCTCAAAGTAAGTGCCACAGTCTCAAGTCCATGGCTGTCCAGACTCCCCACTGTAATGCCATCCTGCCAACATGGCCACTCCCCAGCCCCCAACTACACTTTCCTTTGGCCTCCATTCATTTCTGTCTCCCACTTTACAGTTTAGCTGCTCATTAACTTTTTTGTTGCTTTCTGTCTCTCACTGGAACGTAAGCTCCACACACTTTGTTTTTCAACACCAGTTGCGTAGATGATGCCTACTGAATAGATTGTGATCAATGAGTACTCTCTAGAGAGCCAATCACCCATCAATATGCCTCCTAATACAAATTTGTTAAGAGTCCTCTATGTGTGTATTCAGGCATTTTTTGACTTTGTTTTTATTTGTCTTTGACAAATTATGTGTGTGTGTGTTAAAATGTGATGCTTAATACATTTATGCATTGTGCAGTGATCAAATTAGGTGATTAGCATACCCATAACCTCCAATACATGCTGTGTCCTTAAAATAAAGACATTTAAAATGTATTCAAGGTATTTTGAAATATAACAATACAATATTATTAACTACAGTCACCATGCTTTGTGGTCTCCTGTTTCCCTGGAATTGTGTGACCAACATCTTTCCTCTTCTGGCCTGTCCTCTTCTGTCTGCCACCTCCAGGGAATTTAGTTCTCTGTGGCTGCCTTATTTCACTTAGTATAATGTCCTCCAGATCTATCCATCAAACAAGCGATAGAATTTCTTTCTTTCTACAGACAGAATAACATTCCACTGTGTGTGAACAGCAATTTCACAGCTATCATGAATAGGAAAGGAGTGAGCCTGGTCATGAAGATATTTCTTCAGCATGCTGACTTAATTTCCTTTGGGCAAATACCCAGAAGTAGGGCTGCTGAATAATGGGTAATTCCAGTTTTCCAAAGCAACTGAACTAATTTATAATTCTGCCAACAGTATTCAAGGGTTATCTTTTCTCTACTTTACATCACTTCGTTTATCTCAGCAGTTTCAAAGATTACACAGTGTAACAGTTAGGAGGCAGAGCCCATCTCTCTAATTTGTGTCTCTTTGGTGATCGGGATACAGTTCATGCATCTGAATCATTTGTATGTTGTCTTTGCAGGCATGTCTATTATGGTCTCTTTTTTTTCCATTTTCCCAACAAGTAAAAATAGGTTTATTTATTTTCTTGATATTGAGTAAGTTGAGTTCCTTGTATGTTTTAATCATTACCACTTTATCTGATATATGATTTCCAAATAATCTCTTCCAGTACCTCTGCTGTTTCAATCCATTATCTCTCTTGCTGAGCAGCTGTTAAATATGAAGCACCTCTGTTAGTCTATTTTTACTCTCATTGCCTCCATGTCTTGGGGGCCTTTCTGAGGAATCTCTGCTTGTATCAGTCACAGAGCATTCCTCTTTTTAAAGTGTGTGTGCATGTGCACGTGCGTGTGCGTGTTCCTGTGTGTGTGTTTTGTGGGGAGAAAGAGGGCAAGTTTGAGATGGAGCTCAAACTTATTGTCTTGAACATGCTATGTGAGGACTCCACAAGTCAGTTTCATCTCACCTTTACTTTCTTTTGAAACAGAGTCTCATATGTAATCTCCTGCCTCAGACTCCCAGGTGCTGGGATTATGATGGGTATCTACCCTCTGGGTTCTCTTATGATTCCTTCTAGATATTTTGCAGTTTCAGATCTCAAGCTTAGGTACTTAATTGCTTTTGAGGCATTTCTCATAGAGGAGTTAGTAAAGGGTCCACTTTCATTCTTTTGTGTGTGAATGTCCATTTTTCTTACAGCCATTATTGAAAACATTATCTTTTCCCCACCCTACGTTCTTGGCACTTTTGTGGAAAATCCTTTGACCATTGCTGCATGGCTTATTTATCCCAGGCTGATTGCCCAGGATGGTTGCTTCTATAATTTATGCCAACATCATGTCATTTTTCTGTCTACAGCTTGATGTTGTATTTTAAAATATGATGCCTCTGGCTTTGATCTTTTTGTTCAGTTGCTTTGGCCACTTGGTATCTTTTTTTATTCTGTACATATTTTAGAGCTTTTTCCTTTTTTAGTTCTCTGAAGAATGTCATTGATATGTTTATGTGTACTGCATTGAGTCTACAGGTGACTTTGGATCATATACACATTTAGCGACATCAGTTCTTCCAAACCATAAACAGGGGATATCCTTTCACTTATTAGTGATTTCTTCTCTTGTTGCCATCACCTTTTTCTAGTGTTCGGTGTGCGGTGTCTTACATCCTGGGATATAAATACTCATAAGTATTTTTGATGCTATTATAAAAGAGCTTTTTTTCTTAACTTCCTTTTCAGGTAGTTAAGAAATTGTTAATTACATTGTTAACATCTGGAAATACTACCGATTTTGTTGGTTGGCATTGTGTCCGGCAACTTTACCAAATACATTTATTAGTTCCAATAGTGAGACAGTGGAGTCTGTACACGTTCCTCTGTCTAAAGCCATCTGGTAATGAGACAGATGGTTTTTGCATATTTCTTTTCCTACTTAATGGCTTTTGCTTCTATTTCTTGGCTAATTATTCTGGCTAGGCCTTTCAGAATGATGGTGCGTAGTGGTGTCTTCTAAGCACTCTTGTCTTGTTCCTGATCATGGAGAAGCCTTCAGAGTTTCACTGCGCAGTGTGCTGGTTAGGAGGTCTTCACTTATGGCTTTTATCATGTGGGACATTCCTTCTACACTCAGTTCATTGAGAGTTATCAGAATGAAGAGTATCATTTTGTCTACTGTCTCTTCTTCGTCTGTTGAGATGACCGTATTGTTTTGGACTTCACTCTGCTCCTCTGGTCAGCTACACTTGTTAATTCACATTTGCAAAACTCTGGCTGAATTCATCACAGGGATGAATCTCACTCAACTGTGCAGAATGTGTATGTTGGTATGTTACTGTACTCTTGCTGATTTTAAAAGATTTATTGATTTTATGTGTATGAATGCTTTGCCTGCATGTTTATAATGGCACAGCATTTGTTCCTGGTACCTGCAAATGGCAGAGAGGTTGCCTGACAACCTGGAACTGGAGCTACCAATGCTTGTGAGCTGCCATTTAGTTCTGGGAACTGATTCAGGATCCTCTTCGAGATCATCAAATGCTTTTAACTGTTGAGCCATATGTCTTTTCCCTGCTGCTATTATTTTGTTGGGAAAATTCAGATCTATGTTCAGCAATAAAATTTGTTTCTAGTCTTCTGGTAGAGTCTTTGGCTCTGGAATAGGCCAATGTTTTTTACTGTGATGGTAGTAGTATTTCCTTATCTTCAGTTGTTGGGAGAGTTTGAGAATGTTTGGTAGGAGCCCTTCTTTAAATGTGAAACTGACTGGTCATGGACCTTTCCTTCACAGGAGACTCAATTACTCAATCAGTCTTGTTCTTCACTGGTGTGTTCACACTACTGAGTTTTTCATCATTTAGACTTGTTTATACTAAATGTTTCAAGTAGCTGGGCTGTTTCCCTAAGTTGTGTAGCCTGTGTGCCCCTTGTTCCTCACAGTTGACTGTGAGACCCTTTTGTGTTTGTCTTATCAACAATAACTTCTCATCTTTCATTTCTTATTTTGCCTACTTGAGTCTTTTATCTTCTTTTCTTATTTTAGCATAGAGATTATTAATTTTGATTGTGGTTTTTAAGAACTCACAATTTTGTTTTCATTGATTTTTTTGCATTATTTCCTTTCTCGTTTATTTCTGGTCTGGTTTTTGTTATTGTTCTTCTTTGTGCTAATTTTGAGTTTAGTTTGTTCTGAACAGTTATTTGAAATATGTTATTTATTGGAGATAATTTTTGATGGCATCAATTACTGCTATAAGCTTTGTTCTTAGGGCTGTTTTTACTGCAACCATGAAGTATGTTGTGTTTCCTTTTTGTATTTAATTTGTTCAGGAGAATATTGTTCAATTTTCACATATTTGAAAGTTTCCTTGATTTTTTTCTGTTATTTGATTTCCAGTTTCACATAATTGTGGCTGAAAAATATTTGATGTGATTTCAGTCTTCTTAAATTTTTTAAAACTTATAATGTACCAGATGTAATGTTGCACACTTTAATCTCAGCACTTGGGAGGCAGAGGGACACAGATCTCTGTGAGTTCTAGGACAGCCTGGTCTACACAGTGAGTCCAGGACAACCAAGGCTGCATAGTGAGACCCTATCTCAAAAAAAGTTCCTAGACAACAAAACCCCTAAATTAGTGTAACCTAATACACTCTAAAAAATTTTGTGCATGATCTTCAGAAGAAAATCTACTTTATATGTATTGGATGTGATGCTTAGCATATGACTTGGATGCATTTGCCACAAGCGGAGTTTGAGTCAGGTGTTTCCTCTCTGACTTGTCTAGATAGCCTTTAAAGTCCTGTGTGTTTCTTGGGGTTTCATCACTCTTGTTTCAGATTTCTACTTTCAGTTTCTTAATGCCTATTTTATATTAGATGCTTTATTGTTGGGTGTGTATGTCTATAGTTCTTACTGTTTCCCTGATGACACAACCCTTTATTAAAATTGAATGATCTTTGTCTCTTTTGAATGATACGTGTAGAATAATTTTTGTCCTTAAAAGTGATGGGTTTCTACAACTTCCTCCTTAACTGGGACATTTTCTGTGATGAATGCAATCTTCATATGTGAGCTTTGGTGATACGGGTTTACTTGTTGCTGATCATCTAGAACTTTGTATCTTAATCAGCTTTGCTTAAAACGTCTTTGCTTGCCTGAGTAGCCTATCAAATTTATCATCTGTTCCATTGAAAAAACAGAGAGAGGGAACTTGCTTTGAAGCCTAACTAAGTATGGAAAACCCAAATGGGTTAGGTCTAGTAATATCCATTAAAAATCCTGTTTTGTATTTCTGGAATTCAGCTCATAATTTTCTTCTTCTGTTTTCTTCAGTCCCTGTTTTCTTTCTCTTTTTTATTAATTTATTTATTCAAGTTACATCCTGATTGCAGCCCCCTTTCTCCTCCCCACCTGATCCCACCCTTCCACCATCTTCCTCCTCTCCCTTCTCTCCTCCTCAGATGAGAGAACCCCCATCAACTCCCCTCTTCCGGTTCATCAAGTTGCATCAGGGATAAGAGCATCCTCTTCCACTGAGGCCAGACAAGGCAGCCCAGCTAGGGTAAAGTGTTCCACAAACAGGCAACAGAGTCCATGTCAGAGACTGCCCCCTCCACTTCACTTGCTAAGGGATCTTGCATGAAGACCACGCTGCCTATCAGCTACATATGTGTAGGGGGCCTACCTATTTTCTTCTGCTACAGAAAGACCTCCATCACTGTGTCATTTTTTCCTTCTAAATGTTTGTTATTAAAAACAATATGGGGCCGGGTGTGGATACATATGCCTTTAATCCCAGCACTTGGGAGGGGAGGCAGAGGCAGGCAGATCTCTGTGAGTTTGAAGCCATCCTGGTTTACAAAATGAGTCAGGACAGCCAGGACTTTTGTACAGAGAAAACTTGTCTTGAAAAACCAATCAGTCAACCAAACAAAAAACCAATATGGAGGGTCATTCTTGAGAACAAATGGTTCCACTGCGAGCAGCCTACAGATAGAATGCATGATAAGCATGCAAGAAAGGACTACTAAAAGCAGGATTATTGAAACTATCAGTTTTTACAGAAATCAAATTCAGTATTATATCTAAGATATCAGAGCATGACAAATCCCTATATTTCTAATTTCAATAATTATTAAACAGTTGATTTATTTGATCAATTTATGTGTTAAATATTGTGGCTAATGACAAAACCTATACACAAAACACCCATTTATCATTATTTAGTGAAAATTGATTATAGACTAGGCATGATAACAATCCTTTAATATAAAGATGCATAGAATATCATACTACCCTCAAAGAATTCCTTGTCTGCTTACTAAATACAGGGACATTGATATAGCGATCCCTCTGCATATGTGGATTCTCCATTTGAGCTTTATCCAGGCATGGGTTGAAAACAGTGAGGGGAAATGTGTGTGCAATGACCACATATTCAACTCAGCATGCCATTCGCCCAGCAGTCACATTACATTGAGGACAACAAATGATCTAGAGATTACTCAAGAAGGATGACGCGCATAGTGAGAAAATATCGTCTTATTTTATCTAAGGGTCCCAAGTACCAATGAATCATCCCAGGAAGTCTAGGAGCCAATCCCCATGGATGCTGTAGTATAAAACCATAAACAAAGGGATCTTGGGGATATGGAACTGCAATTGTCTTTTGTGTGAGGTGCTGAAGCAGCTTTCTTCATGTGGAATAACAGACCTTCGTCTGGAATGGCCATGTGCATTCAGAGTGTGTTAATGACTAAACGCCATTATTGATTATTGATTATGTTCTGCTTTTCTCAAACATGTAAGCACACATTTGAGAAGCCACAGTACCTTAATAAGTTTTACTTGGCAGTCAAAGAAAAGCTTCCTAAAAGTTGATGGTTTTTTTCTTATCTGAGTGTTGTAGTTGGACATTTGTCTGAGGTGTGTGGTATTTTAGGCAGTGGTTGAAGCTAAGAAACTAATCCTGGGAAGACTTGAAAAACCTGAGAAAAAAGAGGACACCACAATGTACCTACTGGCTCTGAAGAATGCCTTGCTTCCTGAAGCCATCCCTCTCCTTTTGAAGTATGCTGAGGCTGGAGAAGGGCCCATCAGCCACCTGGCTACCACTGTTCTCCAGAGATATGATGTGTCCTTCATCACAGATGAGGTAAACATCTTGACTATCTGCCACATTAACAGAAGGATGAAGAAAAAAAAAAAACACTTCTGGTTAACCAAATGGTATCTACTCTCAAATCACTCTGTTTTTGTTCTTTTGTTGATTTTTTTTTTCTTAACAGTCACATTCTTTGGCTTAGAAATAATTCTTAAGTTGTATTTAAGGCTAATCTCAGTTACCCTCACATTTTGAACAGATATGTCCTGTATCCAAAAACATATATATCAAAACACATTTCTTATTTTAAGAAACAAATTCTAGTAGCCGGCCAGATAGCTCAGCTGGTTAGAATGTGATGCTAAGAAACAAATTCCGTTTAGAAATATCTTGACCTTTAAATATTTTAAAATGTTGTTAAAGTTTTCAACTGGTTGAAGTATATGACTTCACCTGCCCATGTATCATTTTCTGGAAGCTGTCTACATTATGATTTTGTTAGAGAAGAGATGGTTCAATATGAGCTTTCTATGAGAGTGTTTACCACTCTGAATGCTGTCTGCAGTTTGCAGCTGAGCGTCCTCCTACCACTTTTGTATGAAAGTTATTTGACTGCAAAACACGTGGTGTAGGCTTTTTAAAAAGACCAAATTCTCTGTGGTCCTTTTCCAGCTGTTTGTTCTTGGGTGGGTTATTTAATTCCTGCAAGTCTGAGAGCAAGAGATAGGAAAAGGCAAGAGGTGAGAGTGGAGTACAACATCATCAGGCTTGGTCACAGATGTGACGACCTACCTCACTGGGTGTGCTAAGATTAAATATCTTCTAACAGGTAAAAAAGACCTTGAACAGGATATACCACCAGAATCGTAAGGTTCATGAAAAGACTGTACGCACAACTGCGGCTGCTGTTATCTTAAAGAATAACCCATCCTACATGGATGTGAAGAACATTCTGCTGTCTATTGGGGAACTTCCCAAAGAAATGAACAAATACATGCTCACCTTTGTGCAAGACATCCTGCGTTTTGAACTTCCCTCAAGGTATGATGCATTCCACAAGCCTCTTCTTATGCAAGCCTATTTGTATGTTGATACAGTGCGCACACTGCTAAAAATCATGACCTGGGCATTACACAGGGTAGTATTACACAAACCCGGCTTCCTTTTCACTGGTCACAATTTGGAACTCTGGGTTGGACTGCTTTTCTGGGTCTGAGTGAATACTCATTATGATAAATATATATCACCAAATGTTAGTAAAGTTTTAAAGTCTAATTGTATTTTTAGCAGGACTATTTTTCTAAGTAGTACAATGAGACCAAGCAAGTTCTCAACAAATGATCTTTCATTTTAACTTTTCAAATGTGAGGGCTTTGTGAAGATTTTTTTCATAACTCCCCTGAATTTGCCATTCAAGTTGCAAATGTTAGTCATGGCCCACAGTTTAGGAAGAGCCAGGCTCTAAAGGCTCAGTCACTCTTGCCGGAATTACTTCATCCCATTTCCCAAATGCCGCCTTCCAAATTCATTCTGATTGTCACTCACTCTTCAGGGCATCTCCCCCAAATTCCTATTGATTGGAATTAGAGAGGGATGTTCATCTATGAGGTACACAAGAAATACTTCCCCCCAGGGATGGTCAAATGTGGGCCTTTGTTACAGAAAAGGGAAACAGGACTAGGGTTGGGAGGAAGTAAAAGGACAAGAAAATGGAAATAAGAGGAAGAAGAAATAAGAAGCAGAAGGGAGAAGGGATGAGAAGTAAGGTAAGAATGGATGGAGGAGCATGGAAGTTGGAAGGGAGAAAAAGGGGGTTAGGAGCAGGAAAGAATCCAGGCCTTTCTGGACTGTATGGATCGGTCTCTTCTGTTTCTCGTTTGTTATGTGAGACTTCTTGGAGGGGGTCCTGGGTGTAGCTGATGCCTCCACTTTGTGAAGCTAGTAATCTGGGGAGTAGGGAAAAGGAGGTAGTGCAGCAGATAGCAGCCTGGGAAATGGAAAGAAACCATTGTAAACATTTAGATCAGAGTCTCAGAAACAAAACCCTTACCTCTGGAAGAAGCTTTAAGGTGCACCTTGGTTGGTATGTATCCCTTTTCAGTGTAGGGGTGTGTTTTGGGGGGGGGTTGTTTGTTTGTTTTTGTCCTCCTAGCAAGTGGCACCAGACTCCACCCGACTCTCCCTGGTGTCAGGAAGCTCACAGCCATTTAGCAAATCTGTGTCACTGTTTAGGACTTCCTATTGTATCTTGCTATATATATATGGATGCCTTCTTATTGGCTCTGATTTTTTATCTGGAACAAAGTAGAATGTGCCTAATGTTCATCCATGTGAAACCCTATGAATATTTGGGAACATGACCTTTTTTTTTCTAAGCTAAAAATCCAGTGACTTGAGGATATTGGTGGAGAGGGACATAAAAAGAATCCATTCCTTCCTTGAAAAATGTTTCTGCCTCAGACCTGGGCCTGATTTACTCTAGTTGATTATTTGACGGTGGGGGGGTGGGAAGGGTAAGGGGGGCTGATGTGTTGTAATTTTACCATTACTGATAGATCAGTGTGACCTGATGAGAAATGAAATGAGCTCAATGCTAATTACATAAACGTGGCACACACAGGTGTGAAGCAGGAGTTAAAGCTTTAGAGGAGAGAATTGTTCTCCTGTGGGCTCCATTGAACCTCTTCTGTGATGGGATATACATTAGATGGCAATTGTTGAAATGTATTGTTTTGTATCATCCATCAATGGTGATTTTATAAAGTATATGAAAAGAAAAGAAAATATGTGCAGCCTCCTGTTTGGCACAGCTTTCTTACAATTATGTATGATTTTAACAGTACAGCTGTGATGATTCGAAAAAACATGTGTTTTCTACTCCAAAAGTGTCCACCAGTCAGCTGAAGGCATCTCATAGCTGGGCATCCTTACCCTCTGTCTTCTTGACAACAAACTAAATTTCAGATATTTGAGGAATAAAGGACAAAGCCCTCATCTTGCCAGTGATGCCCAGCTGGTGCTTCCTTCAGTCTTGGGGTGGCAGGAGGAAAATGTGGACTTCTCTTTTTAACACTGAGGATTTGACTGCATTCACAATTCAATTTGGGAAACAGACATTGCCTTGAATGAGAGGTCTTCTCTCTTCTGTGTTACAGCAAAGTGATACGTCGGGTTCTCAAGGAGATGGTGGCTCACAATTACGACCGTTTCTCCAAGAGTGGATCATCCTCCGCCTACACTGGCTACATAGAACGTATGTAAACCCCAGAGAGCTTCCCCTCCCACCCCTCTCATCGGCATTGCTAGAACTGCTACTGAGTCCCGTGGTGTTTTGTCCTTAGGAAGTCCGCATGCGGCATCCACGTATAGTCTTGACATGCTTTACTCTGGCTCTGGCATTCTGAGGAGGAGTAACCTGAACATCTTCCAGTACATGGGAAAATTGGAACTTCACGGTAGTCAGGTATCTCACGTCCCATGAGTTACTAGTGAAAAAGAGCTGCCATTAGGTAAAATGGCATTACAGACTGTGCATGTAAACTAATGATGGCTTCTGTCATGAAGTTTCAAATCTGAAATTGAAACCAAAGTACGTTGGTTTGCTTCACTTCCTAGACGTCTGTTTGTAACTCTTAAACACACATACATTTACAGAATTGAAGTTGTGCCAGAATTTGCTAAACTTTAATTCACAAAAACATTCCTTAAATATTCCTAAGTATTTAATTTTATACTGTTTGCCTTTTTGTTTGTCTCTATAGACACTGCTTCCCATTATGAGAAACTTCTTAATATAATGTACAGCTCTTAAAGAGTTCATTTATATTTCTCCAATACTGCTAGGGGAGAAAAGAATCAAGTATTGGAAGTTGAGAACTGGTTGAATTTTAGTCTAAAATTAAATGATGATTTATCTTTATTATGAAGTATGCTATCATTTTAATTTTAGGAATATCAAATTATAACCTTCTAATTGAAGTTATTCAAGCTTCAGAAATGATTCATTGTTAAGGAAACTCGATTGCTCATCAATACAAAATGATCACACTCTTCAATAGCATCATAGTCAGAATCCCATACCTTCCATGCCACGGCATTGCCATCTGCTTTCTGATATGCACTTGGAAATGCCAAGCATACAGTGGCTAGATTCTGGTTATGCAGGATGGAAAATATCGAATTTCTTTACATGCTAGTCATCAGAGTGTGGGCTCTCTCATAGTGTGGCCTCATTTTGGTGGTGAGGGATGAAAGCTTGACATGGAGGGGTGTGGATGTGCCCTCTCAGAACAGCAGATTGGGTGGCAGTGCCCATGCCTCTCCAGATCTTTTCAGGGGCTCACAAAGATGGCAGATGTGTTGTATGAAATGGTGTGAGGAGATGAAGAATCTCGGATGATACTCTCCAAAAGAAGGCCTGTGGCCTTTGTAGCCACATAGCAGAGATTCAAGCTCCAATTCTGCCACATACTAGCTAAGAGACTATTCAACTATCTTCTCTTCATCTACTAAATGAATGAAGTATTCCATACATCTGAGGGTAGTTGTGAAGATTACATGGAGAAAATTAATCTCCATTATGTTAGGCATAGAGGTGTAGTTCTTATTTTTGCCTAGTTGCAGAAGATATTAGAGGTTTTGGTCCTGAAAAAGGTTCTATCTGTAGCCGAGACATCTCTATGCTCATGGAGCAGGTGGGGGAACCGTAGTCATCAACCTTGTGCCCTTTCCTCCCTAGGTGGTCATTGAAGCCCAAGGGCTGGAAGGCTTAATTGCCGCTACTCCTGATGAAGGAGAGGAAAACCTTGACTCCTATGCTGGCATGTCAGCCATCTTGTTTGATGTTCAGCTCAGACCTGTCACATTTTTCAATGGATATAGTGATTTGATGTCAAAAATGCTGTCAGTTTCTGGTGACCCTGTCAGTGTGGTGAAAGGACTTATTCTGCTTATAGACCATTCTCAGGTAACTAACTCTCTACCTCTCTCAGCCTACAAGTATTTATTGTGTCCCAACTGCACTGTGTGTGTGTGTGTGTGTGTGTGTGTGTGTGTGTGTGTGTGCATGTTTTTGCCCAGATCATGTATTAGCCAGAGGTCAACCTTGGAAGTCTTCCTCAATTGCTTTCCAGCTTATTTTTTGAGACAGTCTGTCACTGTCTCTGGAACATGCTCCACTAAGCTACCACAGCTGGACAGCAAGCTGCAGGGATTCTCCCATCTCTGCCTCTTAGCACTGGGATTACAGGTATACACTACCGTGCCTTGATTTTATGTGAGCGTTGGGGACTGAAATCAGGTCTGTGTTTATACAGCAGAAGCTTTACCAATGAGTCTCTCCCAGTCTACCAAGCACATTTTAAACATGTCTAGAAAGTACAAGTTAAAATATAAGCTCTGCAGATCTTGGAGCTCACCCTCTACACATTTGGTCCTCTTGCTGTTGTTGCCCTTTCTCCTTGGCGATAGATAAGTACCATTTGTTTTCTCTGTTATTGGTTGCTTCATGGACAATGGCTGGGGTGCATCAGAACAGAGATGGCATTACCTGCATACTTGGTTTTCCTGCACTCTGGGGCTTGGTCACTTATCCTGGAAGCAGGAGCTGAGCTAGCTGGCATCATTTGTGATGACAGTGATTATGAAAAATCAGTGTGGCACATTATTTTGATGATGTCAAACTAGCGAAGGCCAGAGCCTCTGCTGACACCAGCCCATGTGTGAGGCTCATAGGTCTCAGAGAAGCTTGCTCTTTCATAGAGAATATGGGTACTTTCATCTTTTGATCTTGTTCTTTAGATTGTTTTACAGTGCTCCTTGGCTCTAAGTCTTACGATAGTTCTTATGCGGAGTTTCTGTGACTAAGATACTATGGGACTCAAGTGATTTACCCAGTTGGATTTTGTGAGAAACAGAGAGGGTTCATCTATCTGAACAGCCCTTGAGATTGAGTGTTTTGTGTTTAAGTTTTTTTCTTCAATGTTTTGGTGCATGTCCTGCATGATGGTACTAAAAATGGAGCATTACTAGGTAGCACATCTTATGGTGCACTGGTGTGTGCTCTAATTCATATCTATTATACTGAAGTGTTATAAGGAGATTTCATTTAAAATGTATGTACTGGAGGACTGGCTTCTTTTGTCATGTGGTGTCATCATACACAGCAGCTGGAATTTTATGTTTGCTTTTTTTAATTATTCATTTTTTTACATCCTGATCACAGGCCCCTCCCTCCTCTCCATCCTGTCCCACTCTCTTCCCCCTTTCCCCCTCTCCTTCTCCTCAGAAAAGGGGAGATCCCCCCAACCCTCCCCAGTTCTTCAAGTTGCATCAGGACTAAGAGCATCCTTTTCCACTGAGGCCAGACAAGGCAAGGGTATGGTAAAGTGATCCACAAACAGGCAACAGAGTCCATGACAGAGACAGTATCCACTCCACTTGCTAGGGGATCTACATGAAGACCAAGCTATCAGCTACATATGTATAGGTCCAGGCCATACTTTTTGGTGGGTGCTTCAGTCTCTGTAAGCCCCCAGGGGCCTAGGTTAGTTAACTCTGTTGGTTTTCTTGTGGAGGTTTTGTCCCTCCACACCAGATCCCCCTGTGCTTCCTCCCACTCTTCTGTAAGGATAAACATGGGACAGTGATTAAGGGAGTGGCCTATCAGTGACTAGCACAGCTTGAGACCCACCCCATGGGAGAGAGGCAACTCCTGACACTATTAATGATTCTCTGCTATGCTTGCAGACAGGAACCTAGCATGACTGTCCTCTGAGAGGCCCCACCCAGCAGCAGATGGAAACAGATCCTGAGACCCACAGACAAATATGAAGTGGAGCTCAGACAGTCTTGTAGAAGTGAGGTCACTTTTAGCACTCACTTAGTGTGATCACAGGGAGGAAGCTACC
>CAJQZJ010033927.1:5995512-6119900 GCA_907164525.1 Lophiomys imhausi
AGCTTTAGGTATCACATTTTGTTAAAACTCACCCCAAAACACCAATGACTGAAATTAAATATTATTATGTCTCTGTCTTTATAGCTCCTATATAAGTTCAAGGTAGCCATAGATCACAAAAATGATTTGATAGTTTGATTTTTATGATATAGTAAGTATTTGGAAGTAGACAGTTCAGGGTTAACATGGAAATCCTCAGAGACCAGAATCTGTGCATGTGTTCAGTATGCCTAACTGTGACTTCTAATGAGACAGGGTCTTATTGTATAGCATTGGCTGGCCTGGAAATCACTGTGTACACCAGGCTGGCCTCAAACTCACAGAGATCTCCCTGCTTCTGTCTTCCAAGTGCTAGGATTACGGCATGAGCAATCGTGCCCAGCTTTACTACGACTTTTAATCTCACACTTGCTACCTTGTGACTATGTGATGGCCACTCCCCTTCTGGCATAGCACCTATCCCCCCCCCCCACCCCCACAAAGAAGCAAAAGGGGAAGGATGAAGAGCTGGATGCCCATCCAGAAGTCCTAGTAAAATGTTACTCTCCAAAATGGTGTCACATAGCTATCTCTAGCAGCAAAAGAAGAGGGATTTAGCAACTTTGCATTGGATATATGTCTTAGGGTTTCCATTGCTGTGAAGAGACACCATGAACACAGAAAGTCTTATAAAGGAAAACATTTAATTGGGGCTGTCTTACAGTTTCAGATGTTTAGTCCATTATTATCATGGTGGGAAGCATGGTGGCATGCAGTCAGACATGGTGCTGGAGAAGGAGCTGGGGGCTCTACATCTTGATCTGTTCCACAGCAGCAAGAAATGACATGGACACATGTCCTCCAATAACACCACACCTCCTAATAGGACCACTCCCTATGAGGCTATGGGGGTCATTTTCTTTCAAACCACCACAGTATAGGTGCTCTTTGAAGAAAAGCATGTTTCTTTTCATGTGAATGAAGACAAGGAGAAAAACTAGAGGTTCCCCTCATACTTTCCAACCTCAAGTCATACATAAATAAACACTAGGTGCTGACAAACCTGTGAAGAGAGAGTGACTATCTTGGGCTTCAAGAGCCAAATGGTCTTGATATACCTATGCAACAGAGAGAAAGCAGCCATCAGCAATATATTAAATGAGTAGAGCTGTGTTCCAATAAAAATATATTTACCAAAACAGCCAGTGGAGCAGAATTTCCTGTGGGCTATAATTTGATAATCCCTTACTTAAATGTCCTTATATGACTTTTCTGTTCATTAAGATAGGGCACCCTGGGCGAGGTGCAGTCAATGAGAGATTGCCCCTTGACTATTAATTAAGCATACCCAGTGTCCCTGTGTGTTAGACTGAAGTATCTGGCAGATCTGAGGTTATTTGACAATTAAGTTGCTGAGGC
This sequence comes from Lophiomys imhausi, assembly GCA_907164525.1. NCBI lineage: Eukaryota > Metazoa > Chordata > Mammalia > Rodentia > Muridae > Lophiomys > Lophiomys imhausi. The sequence goes on from CAJQZJ010033927.1 coordinate 5,996,911, forward strand.
CAGGGCTCTGCAGAACACTCCAGCAATGCCATCCTAGCTTCAGAAGTGCATGCCACTCCAGTTCAAATGCTGACATGGAAGGAAATATTGGCAGCTGGAACTTGTTACAGCCACTAGGGCAGATAGAATTACTCAGTCTCTCTCTCTCTCTCTCTCTCTCTCTCTCTCCTTTCCTCTCCCCCTCTCTCTTTTTTTCTCTCTCTCTGTGTACATGTGTATGCATCTCTCTGTCTCTTGTCTGTGTGTGTGTGTGTGTGTGTGTGTGTGTGTCTTTGCCTCTTTCTATCTCTCACTCTGTGTGTGTGTGTCTCTGTTTATCTCTCTCTGTCTCTGTCTCTCTCATTGGATTACATTTCCAAGACAGATGTCCGAGAAAGAGGAACCTGAGTAACAAGAGGAACCTTTAAAATGTCAGTGTCTATTCTATAAGAAACAGTTTTCAGGTCATAGTAGATATAGATAAAGAACAAAGGAATCACATCAACTACAAACATAAAATTCTGGCACCTTTTTCCGCTAGTCCATAGACAAAACATCAAATAAATGTGTATTTGGGACCAATTGAGGACTTAGGTTTTTACTCTGTCTTCTTTGTGATATTCCTCAGAAGGGACTTTCTTACAGACTGTGAGACAGAGTTGTGACTATATAACAGCTGTTGACAGCAGCTGGAAAGCCCCAACCTTAGACATGGTGTGGGTCGTTCTAGCTCTCAGTGCAGCCTCTGAGACCTAGCTTTCTTGTCAGTGAGGAAATGTGGTGCCTCCTCCGATGAAGATCAGCAGGAGGTTCAAACAACTTATCATGTTTAAGGCTCTGGCCATGTAGGTTCTCAAAATCTGTCCGTTTCACTTCTTTCATTTTCTTGAAGAGACAGAACCACTGCACTGTGTGATTTAGTTCCTTTCACAGAAGTGAGGATTGGGTAGGAGTGGGCAGGTTGCTTTGTCCTCATAGGTGGATCCAGTAGAATTCCTTGTGGCTACATAAGAGCTCTTCCCTGGTCCATTTGCAGGGAAGAAAAGGAATCGTTTGAGAAAGTCAAAGTAAATTGTTTCTCCAAACCACTTGCTGTTCTCACACAACAGTCATGACCAAATGTGTACTTAAACCTATGAAAGTCGGGTATGGTGGCGCACACCTTTAATCCCAGCACTCGGGAGACAGAGGCAGGTTGATCTCTGTGAGTTCAAGGCCAGCCTGGTCTACAAAGCCAGTCCAGGACAGCCTTTGTCTGATAATTGTGAAATGTTCTTTTCTATGGTTTGGATGCTTTGACATCCAGCTCATGGATGGCCAGTGGGAAGGTCAACATCTACATCTTAGGGAACTGCTGTACAAGATGGATTAACAAGAATACATATTTCAAACCAAGAAAACAGAAGATTATATATATGTATGTATATGTATATATATATACAGAGAGAGAGAGAGAGAGAGAGAGAGAGAGAGAGAGAGAGAGAGTATTCCTGGGGCAGGACACAGTAGGAGTTACTTGGTAAGAGTCATGGCCATCATGCGCAGCAGATATCTATCTGATGGCTCCAATATTTTTCATGGAGTTTTTTTGTTTTGTTTTGTTTTTTATTTTTGTTTGTTATTGTTGTTTTGGTTTTTCAAGGCAGAGTTTCTTTGTGTAGCCCTGGCTGTCCTGGACTAGTTTTGTAGATCAGACTGGCCTCAAACTCACTGAGATCCACCTTCTCTGCCTCCCAAGTGCTGATATTAAAGGTGTGTGCCACCATGCCCAGCTTTCATAGGTTTAAGTACAAATTTGGGGACGACTGTTGTACATTTTACCAAAGAGGTTATGTTTCTTTACATTGGTTACGAAGCATGACATATCCCCTGTATCCTATGGCAACCTCATTTTTGTCCTAGGGTAAATATGGCCTTAAGCATCCTTAGGGATGTCGTGTCATATGCCCAACCCTGCACTGAGCATCCCTTACTTCTTTCAGGGGTGTCCTTCAGAGTCAATGCCTTTTCACATCAAGGTCAAACTTTCTTAGTCCACTTGGGTATAAACCAGTTTTCTGAGGTTTCCTGCCATGTTCGGTTTTTCTTGTTTTTTTGAAATTCAGAGAGAACAGCACAATTCTTTCTGAAAAATACAGTCATGGCATTTGTACTTGGCCTATGCATGGCTTCTTCAGTCTGTTTATGGCAGCTACACAAAGAAGTTAGTCATGCTCTGGCTGCCAGGAACTCTTAACATCTTTGGAGGGATACCAAAATGAAGGGTACAGGGCTGCATCCCCAGAATCATTGTCACGTTCAGCACAGCTCCTGAACCATCTGATTTCAGTCTAGCACGAAACGCACGAAACGTCTTCATCCAGCCTCACCCCACTTAATGAACGTGGAAAGTGTGAGAGCTAACGTCTAAACACAGGCAAACAACACAAAGCTTTGGGCAATCAGAAAACCACCCAGAATGGGCTTTCTTTTCAAACAGTCTCTGTGACTTTGGGAAACACGGCTGGGTTTGTGCCTGGCTTGACCATTGTTTGGATGTCATTTCAAATGTCACACAACAGGGTGGAACTTAGTTAGATTGCCTTCCCTTCCTTTTCCAGCTGGACCTAGGCAGTTCCTGGAACTGGAGTACTGCACTGGGAATTTTCATCCTGCCGTCTTTGTTTGCCAGAAGATGTAGCTCTCTGTGTTTGCCCCAACATACAACTAGCGAAGTACTTAAGGACATTTTGTTCAATTTTCATGTTTAAAAAAAAAAAAAAAAACCATGTCTGGGTTTCTGATGGAAATACCTTCATCTGCTTGGTCCAGTGGTTCTCAAATTTAGTTGTGTCAAAATCACATGTGAAGGCATAGTAGAGGCAGATTGCTGGGCCCCACCTTCAGTGCTTCTAGGTGTGGGGTACCCGAGAAATTACGTTTTGAAACTGTTCCCAGAGAGTGTTGACTCTCCGCTTAAAGTCACACATTGAAAATGAATGGCCCCTCCCAAACAGAGGATGAGTGGAGGAAAACCGCCTTCTCAGCTTATGACTCCATTCCTCTACTATTTTAATTGACTTCTTTAGCAAATCAGCAATGCCTTCTTTTGATGGCCAAGATTAGGACAATATATTTCCAAGCCTTGTTCACTTGGGCTATAATTCGGTGGCAGAACACTAGTTTAGGAGGCGAGAGGTCATAGGCTTGTACTTAAACAAACAAATGAGAATTGATACAAAAAGTCCCCCAGCAGAGAGAGCAGTTTGAGTGTTCCCTGTACAGCAGGAAGTCAGGTGTGTCTCTGGGAGACGCATTAACTGCTTTGTACTTACTGCTGTTGTTTTTTTTTTTTTTTTTTGCTTCTAGGATATTCAGCTGCAATCTGGACTAAAGGCTAATATAGAAATCCAGGGTGGTCTAGCTATTGACATTTCTGGTTCAATGGAATTCAGTCTGTGGTATCGTGAGTCTAAAACGCGAGTGAAAAATCGGTAAGCATAATAAAAAAAAGGCAGGAATATGTCTTGGATGCTGTTTAACCTTCAGACTTTTCCAAATCTTTCTGTTTGCAATTGTGAGTTGGGGGGGGGGGTCAGAAATGATTGTGGGGACTCATTACATTGATAGCACCTGAGGCACAGGCCAGTATGAGCCCTGAGGGTCTTTCTGCTTTTAAAGACATCCACAGACAATGCACACAGAGATGAAGGCCCATCCCTTTTTCATATTTCACTTTAGGAGTTGACAGTTGTCATGGTTGGGGTTTCTATTGCTATGATAAAACACCACGATCAGAACCAAGTTGAGGAAGAAAGGCTCATTGCATCTTCCGGCTTATAGCCCATCCTCCAGGGAGGTGGGGAAGGGACTCCCAGCAGGAAGTGGCGCTGAGGTCAGTGAGAGCTGCTGCTTACTGGCTCCCTCAGCACCCAGGAACGTCAGCCCAGGGGTGGCACCCCCCAAAATGAGCTAGGCCCTCCCACATCAGTTACTAAGGTTTCAAAAATGCCCTATAGGCATGCCTGCACCCTGATTTTACGGAGGCCTTTCTCAGTTGAGAGTCTCTCTTCTCAGCTGACTCTAGCTTGTGTGGACATCAAGATAGGCAGCACACTTGTCAAACCGATGCACAAACACATTGCTGTTAAACCATAGCCTTTCCTTTCTTGTTCATCCCCAAGATCTCATGTTAATATTACAACATAAAACAAGCTTTTTAAGCTTACCTCTGTTATTGACATTAATCTCTATTCATTTGCTAACTCTACTAGGTTGTAATAAAATTATAATCTCATTTTGAAGAAATTTAATTTTTTTTCATTGTATATATTCATTGTGCATGAGCACACTTTCACATAAGTATACATTGTTTGTTGAACTCACTTCCCCTTCACTTCTTCATTCTCCCAGTGTCCATATTGTAACTATTCTGTTATCTTTCATTTGCTTGTTCATTCACTAAATAATACCTCTTAAACATTCACTTGCGTACAAGAGAGTGGAAGATTCTGGTAAAGGACTAAAGGTTATTTTAAGAACACAGCAGCAGAAATTCTTTTACAATTTGCCAGACAAAAATTAGTATCCTTCTTTTAAAAAAAATGTATGGACATGTAAATCTGACTTCATCATAAACATAATCTCCCACCATTTAGTTGACGTTTGCAATTGCTTAAAGAAATCCAAACTTGTGCTAGATTTTTTTTTTAAACTTTTTCATTCTCATCAAAGCCATATCTGGTAGTCATCCAACCTGTCTGTCTGGTACTCTAAGTGACAATTGCTAAACCCATCCTATTTGTCTGTACATAACCCACTACAGGAATAGCTCCTTGTCACAGAGCACTCTTTGTAGTACATTGGCAACCATATACATACCTCTATCGAGTCTTTGGAGAAAGTAATAAAATGGAACTGAAAGAGCTAACTTGAAGCCAACAGAGAAAGTTAACAACAAAATTATCATAAGTGACACTCGTCTTTTTGATATGTTCATACTTCTTTCTAAGAAAGCATGGGTGTATCTGGGACTGAGAGAGGATTAGATTCTAAGCATATTTCATCTCTGTTTCTGGTACACACATCTCAGTCAGCACCGTATATGATATATACTCAGATCCCATGTCTAGACTTCGAGGCAAGGGAGGCCCAGGGAAAGAGCAATGGTTCTGTGGCCAATCCCTGGCACCATTGTGCCCTGTCTCGGACAAGGCTCTGTGTGTATTGAGGTCATTTCTCCATTTATAAGTGTTTCCTTCCAGTCAACTGGTGCCATGAATCAAGATTTGGTCAAGTTCTGCTAGTCCTGCTCAGTTATATGTGACAATAATAGATGTTTGTCAAAATTACAGGGTGGCTGTGGTAATAACCAGCGATATCACAGTGGACTCTTCTTTTGTGAAAGCTGGCCTGGAGAGCAGAACAGAGACGGAAGCAGGCCTGGAGTTCATTTCCACAGTGCAGTTCTCCAAGTACCCGTTCTTAGTCTGCATGCAGATGGATAGGGCTGAAGCTCCACTCAGGTAAGGCGAATGCTCGCACAAGTTTCAGAACCATTCACACCCCACCGAGAGTTGCATTCAATCTTTAACACTCAGCGTGAGTGTTAGAAATAGAAACCAAGTAAGCAGCAAGGTATCTTTAAAGAAGAGATTAGTAGCTAAAACAAACAAACAAACAAACAAACAAAACTCGTTTTCTAAGAAACCAAAGATCCTGTCATTTGATATGGAATTCAGTCATATTTAATATAGAAATAACTTTCTAAGGAAACAAAAGGATTCAGCTTACTGTAGAAGCTACCACATAGTTTCAGAAAAAAATACCACATGTGCCTTTGCTGTCTGGTATCTTTTCAACTATTTCCTGGACTGAATACATTTGGTCATCCATTTCCTATCGCCCAAGGGAATTCACAGTTATTTGTACAAGAGCAACTTGAACTTGTTTAAGTTTGAGCTCAGCCTTGAGAGTGTGACATTCTGAATTTTTATTAAAAAGTGTTTAAAAACCTACTATACAATTACTCATGTATCTTCACAATTCCTCTTCCAGTCTGGGCCTAACTCTCATTAACACCATGTCCTTGGGTTTAGTTGCCATCCTTTGTGGCAGAGCTATCCTGTGGAGCTAGAATGATTTGAGTCTAGGTAACACCCAACTCCTCCATAGTAGTTATAAAGGTTCCTTATAAAGGATTTAACCAAATGGTATAATCTGTACACTTGAAATAGCAAGTAACAATTCATATCATCTTTTGTGATAATTAGGCCAAAGTTGAGTACCTTATTTTACTGAGATTTCATGATCTGTATTTTAAAAATATATCAATGATTTAGGTACAAATACCAGTAAGCTACATTTTCCTGGAACAAATAATACTGGCTTATGCTCAGAACATTAAGTGTACACTAACGTTAATGTATATTTATGTCTGGAATAATTCCCCATAAATACCTGCATGACCATAGGTGTTGCCACATGGCTAGCTAGACTAGTTCACCATTTTACTTGGACCATAGGCTGGAGCTATTTCCCTCTGAACATTCTGCTCATAAATCCTTTTGGACTCAATGCATTGAAGGGAAGTGTCCTTAAGGCAGGGCTTCTGGAATGAGTGGTGGGAGGCAACAAGGCCTGGGAGGCTTAACAGCATCCCAGGAATTCAGTCCTCCATTCCAGAACAAAACATGCTAGGACTTCCAAATTCCAGCCAGTCACAATGTACTTACTGGTATCAGAAGAAGCAACAATGGGAATGCACTACAAAAATAGTACCTACAACTCTCGGGACAGAGCTTCCAGAGCAGGGCAGAGGCATGCCTGGGACCAGCGTGGGTGGCTTGACTGTGTTTAACTCTGCCCTTCCTCTTCTTGCTACACAGGCAATTTGAAACAAAGTATGAAAGGCTGTCCACAGGCAGGGGCTATGTCTCTCGAAGAAGAAAAGAGAGCCTACTAGCCGGATGTGAACTCCCACTTCACCAAGAGAACTCTGAGATGTGCAACATGGTATTCCCCCCTCAGCCAGAGAGTGGTAACTCTGGTGGATGGTTTTGAAACTGATGGGTAGTTTTTCCCTGGGATCCGTTTCTGCAAGAAGGAAATGCCTTGATGCGCCTAATCCTTGCTCTCTGAGAGCACAGTGTTTACATATTTACCTGTATTTAAGATGTTTGTAAAGAGTTATGGAGAAGTTCAGTTGATTAAATTTGAGCCTATTCATGCTACACAGTGTCACTTTGACTCACTTTGAGTCACCGTATGACACTCACAACAACATACCTACTTTTTGTACTTTCCAAAAGTCCTAACAAGTACAGTGAGCCTAGTTTTGCTCTAAGAAGAAACTAGTATTTGTATAAAACAAAGACAAAATTAAAAAAACAAACAAAAAACCACATCATAAAAAAGCTTAGGTGAAGGTGAATTTGATCCAACAACTTTCAGTCCTTGACAGAACCTTAAGCTTGCTTTCTATAAAGCACATTGCCTAAGTAGGGCAGGGATGGAGGAAACCCAAGCAAGGCATTTTCCTCCTTTGGGTTTTTATTTTTATTTTTTTGGTATTTTTTGTTTTTCTCTACTTCCCCCATTACCCCCAGGATATATGGGAAGGTCCAGAGAAACTGTAGACACAATACTTAAAAGAATTTTGTTAGCCAATCTCAAGAATTAATATTTATGTTTTTCTATTAATTTTATGTGTAAAATAACAAACAGAATTAAAGCATACTGTGACATGTCTCTGTGGCCCCACAGTGACTACCTGGAAGTCATTCAACCTTTAAAAAAAATTGGAATTATCATATAGAAATCAAAATGATTGAGTCTCAGAGCATCCATTAGGTTTTTCTCAGGATGTGTCTTTTTGATGCTGTAATGTGGTACACAGTTCTTTGTATGGGGACACCCTTGCTTTATCCATACCCCATGTTTGGTGGTACAAGCTCCATTTGTTTGACTACAGTTTATGCAACATCCAGTAACAACTGGGATAATTGCTGCCTCAAGAAAATGATGGATTTGTATTTCAAAACTATGAAATTAAATGAAGACCATCTTTATTTGTATGAACTAAAAGGCCACACCAAACATTTAAACATATTTATTAATAAAGTAGATGTGTTTATTATAATAACCCCTCCCAGGTGCTCATTTGTCCGCTAAACAAATGGAGGTTTAGCATGGAAGTGGAAACACATAAAATGAAAGTTCAGCTGAAGTAGAAAATGAATTGTGATGATGAAAAATAAACATGTGTAATTTACTGAGCCCCTTTTGTCATGTATTACTTTGAATCCATAATTCTTTGATCCAGCTGTTCATGAACCCAGGGCTTCACCCTGCTAACTCTCCTGCAAGCCGAGCATTCAAGGTCTCTAAATGAGTAGTCAGCTCTCTGAAGGAAATAGCACCAGCTATTCAGGATCTGGCAGCTTACAAACAACAAGCAACTCAAGTTTTCAACAAAGCAACGTAGGTTGGCATGCTTGTGTTACTGAACAGCAAGTGAAAGAGTCAGAAGCAGAAGGTGGGTGGGAATGTGGTAGGTAGCCGGTTGGCTTTTGTCGAGGCACCCTCCTGATGCTGCAGGATTGGTAGGTTGATCTGGGCCACAAGCTGAGGGGCCATGAACCGAGGAACTTCAGTACTAAGCCTGTTGAATAAGCCACAGCTGCTTCTGTGAAATGTAACCATCTCTCTAGAAGGGACAACTGTGGGACCTTGAGCGTGCATGTCTGTCCTATTCGCCTAGCTGAACATAATCACTCGAGACTGGCTAGTAGTTAGTATGCTTCAAACACACTCCAAAGAGACAAAAATCCGTAAATACAAGGCAAGTGATAACTCCTGTTTAGATAAACAAGATAGAAATTTAAAAGAACTGGACTATATGCCAGGATGGGAAATGAGGTATTTGAGTCAGAAACACAAGTTTGAAACTGCTTGGAGTCCTCTAATCCTGGCCACTTTACTGCTGTGAGAGTGAGAAAACCTTTGTATTGTGAAGAGATGTGGGAGCTGTGGAATACTCCTAAGGTGGGTTTCCAGGCTCTGCTCAGCTGGCACCTGCCTACACACCTTAAGGATTTAGCCTGGCTTCTCTTCCATGAATTGTGACTACCATCCCCTGTCCTTACTTGCAGGATGTCACATGACAAGTTGTTTCGTGCTCCTCAGACTAACATTTCAAGTGCTTGGTAGACTTACAAGGCTAGTTGAAACCCAACCTTTTAAATTATTCAACAATTATTTATTAGTAACTATATTCACTTATAAACAAATATAAATACTAACCCTACAAATGACTACAACCCATATTACCTAACCACTAAACCTATTGGTAACTATTACAACTATTTTCATAACTTTTAGAAGGATACAGTCTCTGGAGCAGGTCCTCAGTCATCAGAAACACAGTCTCTGTATAGACCCTTTAATGCATTTAGCAGTCTTCTGGAATATCTCAGACGTACATCTGTCAGGGTAAATTGCTATGGCGACTTCACCTTAAATAAGGCTTGAGGCTTTCTTCTCTCTGGGAGACCTCAGCTGTCTGTAAGCCAACTTATTTCCTTTGAACCAGCAACTCTGCCGCTCTGCCTCAGTCTTTAAAGCCAGCCACAGTTTCCTTCAGGCCACTGTTCGGACAGATCAAGCCCCTCTAGGCAAAAGCTGAGCCACAGGGTTTAGTCCTTGGCCTTTGCTGTCTTGCTGAGGCTTTCTTTGCTCACCAGCTTCTTTCTGCCTCAGGAAGATCTGGCCATCAGACCACCAGCACTCTCTCCATCAGAGGATACAAACTACTTGTTGTCTTTTCTAACGTGAGGACTCGCTAGCATCAGAGTTCTCTAGCATGGAGCTCTCTAGCATCAGAGCTCTCAAGCATGAGGCCCTCTTGGCGCCATCCACTTGTCCTTAAATAGGATCTCTCCTTGTTCCACCTGCTTCAGCTTAATCCAGGCTCTGCTCACTTAGCAGCTGAAAACAATGCCAGGCCCAAAACCTTGGTTTTAGTCCATAAAGTCTTTCCTTGTTTCACCTGGCTTCCTCCTTGTTTTTAGTCCATAGAGACTCCCCTCGTTTCACCTGACTTCATCCTTGTTTTTAGTCCATAGGCTGATAAGCTAATTGCCCACAGCCAAGTTGATCTTCATGCCCCAGATTAAGAGACTATATCAGAAACACCTAGATATTTACTAAATATAATTTATATTAATCTATCTTCCTATAGCTAGTGGCTATTGTACTGTACAGTTAATTTGTTGCTGGAGAAACTGTGCATGGAAGACATTTTCTGACCTAGAGAATGATAGAATTGGGACTCATATGTGAGCAATGTCACCCCAACCTGCTGTTGGGCCCCACTATTCTAAATTTGTCTCTTAGTTTCAAAGTTTGCTGCTGAAAGGATCCAGGTGATAAGGTGTGTAAAGATGCAACAGGAGCTACAAAGCTTTGAGGAAGAACCCTATGTTCCAGGAACTCTCGTGTTCCTCTGTAGATCCCAGTCTATGACAGTACAGAAGTCCTCTCTGTCTATCTGTTGTAGGTCTCTTTCTTTTCTTTTCCTTTTTTTTCTTTTGTCAGGAATCCCTTCCTCTTTCAAGAGTATTTGGGTCCTGAAGCAAGTTTAAATTTACAATAACATGTAATTTTTGGCATCATCTCTATAGGATTAGAATTTGCACACCTCTTAGGTAGAAGTCAATATTTTAGTACACTCATGGTGTTGTATAGTATTCATAATCATTTTTAGAACATTTGCATCATTTGAAAAAGAACTCTGTCCCCTTTAGTTATTGCTTCCAATCTTTTCATTGTCTTACCTTAAGAAATCAATAACCTATTTGTTCTGAACATCTCTTGCTAATGGAATAATACATATTACTTGTTATTTGATGGCTGACTTCTTTCATTCAGCATCATGTTCTCAACGTTTGTCCACACTACAGCATAATTGGTGCTTCATTCTTTTTTTATGGTTGAACAACATTCCATCCCATAGATGTATCATTTTTTACCTGTTCACTGATGGAAGGACACATGACATGATCCTCCACTTCAAGAACCCTTAAAAGTGACCAGAAAAATTCTGCAATGTGATAAACACTTTCAGCAAAGTAGGAGGATACTCCATCAACATAATGAAACCAATAACTTTTCTATATACTAATAATAAGCTTTCTTAGAAAGGACCCAGGAATAAAATTTTGTTCACAATATATTCAAAAAAATTCCCAGGAATAAATCTAACAAAGGAGTTAGCAAACCTCTGTAATGAAAACTTAAAGACACTGTAAAAAGAAACTGAAAAAGGTACAAACAGGTAAAAAAAAAAGACCTCCACGCTCATGGATTGGCAGAATTACTACAGTGAAATGGCTACAAAAAGGAAAGCAATCTACCAGACATCTCCACCAAAATTCCAATGTCATTCTTCACAGTAGCAAAACAAAACACTCAAGAGTTCATAAGGAAGCACAGAAGACCTGAAATAGTAAATGCAACCCTGAGCAGAAAGAGTAATGCTGGAGGCATGGCAGTGCCTGGCCTCAAATTACACTACAGAGCCTTTGTAACAAGAACAGCAAGGTACTGACACAAAACATATGTGTGGACCCGTGGGATAGAATAGAGGATCCAGAAATAAACCATAGTTGTTTCTATAAACATAGTTATACCCACCAAACTTTTGACAAAGGTGTCAGGCACATAGATTAGAAAAAGAGACAATTTGTTCAGCACATGGTGATTTCCCAAGAATAAAACTGGATCCATATCTTTCACTTTGCACACAAAAGAATTTTCTTTCAAAATGGGTCAAAGATGTCAGTGTAGGACTTGGAACTCTGAAACTGTTAGAGAAAAACTCAAACAAAATATCTCAAGACATAAGTATAGGCACACACTTTCTGTTGAGACTCTAATAGCAAAGTAATCCTAAGAATCGACAAATAGAATTGCATAAAATTAAAGAGGCTCTGAACAGCAAAAGAAACAATCAGCAGAAGGGGAAAAAACTCTAAAACATAGGAGACTATCTTTGCCAGTTACACATCAGACAAGATATTAATAGCTGCGATCCAGAAAGGCTTTTGTTGCGCTTTGAATGCACAGTGTCCCCTAAAGGTTCATGATTGAACACTTGCTTCCTAGCTGGTGGTGTTTATTTGTAGATCTGTGGAAGTTTTAAGAAGTTGGGCCTCACTGGAGAAAGAAGGTCATAGACAGTAGGCTTGAGATCTTATAGCCCAGCTGCATCCTGTCCACTGTTTCCTGCCCGCAGACACAGGGTAGCTCATGTTCCTGCTGCCATGCTTTCTCCACCATGATGGATTGTATCCCCTCAAATCATAAGTCAAAACAAACAATTCCTCCCTGAGCTGATGTTTGTCAGGGACTTGATCATAACAACAAGTACAGTAAACAATACAACTTGCAAAAATCAGGCACCCAAACCCCAAAATAAAGCGTTCAGAAGATAGACTGTTGAACTGACAGTTCTCGAAGGAAGAAATACAAAAACACATTAAATACTTGGAAAAAATGGTCAACATCTTTAGCCATCAGGAGAAATGCAAATCAAAAGTACATCAAGATTCTACCTCACTCCAGTCAAAATGGCTAATATCCAGAAAACAAACCATAATTGCTGACAACGATGTGGAGAAAGAGAAACACTTGCTATTCATCACTTGTGGAAATGTAAACTGGTAGAGTTCCTATGGAAATCACTAAGATTGTTTCTCAAAAAACGAAAACTAGAACTACGAGATGTGATCCAGCTAGGGTACTCTTAAGTATTTACTCAAAGAAGTCAGCACGCCACAGAGATAATGACATGGTCACAATATCGAAGGTATGGAACAAGCTCAGTTGCCCATCATCAGATGAACTGGTGTATATAGTATGCATACATGGTGGCATTTTATTCAGCTATACAGAAGAACACAATCCTGATATTTGCAGGAAAATGTATAGAGCTGGAGATCATCAGGTTAAGGGATATAAACCAGACTCTTCAAAAACAAACACCACATTTTCATTTACATGTGATGTCTAGATTTCCAGCTCCCCAATGTGTGTGTGTGTGTGTGTGTGTGTGTGTGTGTGTGTGTGTGTGTCTGTGTCTGTGTGACATCAAAGCAGAAAGGAGACAAAGGAAGGGAATAGGTAGAAAGTGAGGAAGGCAACAGAAGGTAAAGGAATGCATGTGGCATGAAAGCAGAAGGGAGGACTATTTGGGTGGAGGAAGGACCATCAAGGTAGGGGATATAGGACAGTGGTAGCAGGGCTATGGTAAGGGGATATATAAGAACAAAACATTATATATATATATATATATATATATATATATATATATATACATTTATGAAAATGTGACAATGGAGTCCATGACTATGTGTGCCAATTTTAAAACATTGAAAGCTTATAAAAACGTATTTGACAGTATTTTTTTCCTTTATTTTTTATTTCTTCAAGTTACATCTCAATCGCAGTCCCCTCCCTATTCCCCCTCCAGTCCCACCCTCCCACCCTCAACCTCCCATCCTCTTCCCTTTTTTTTTCTTTTAAGTTTCAGGTATATCTTATTTCCCCCTACAGTTTCCCCTTTCAGTCCAACAAATGGCTCTTTCTCTTATAATAACAAATACAATACAGTACAACAGAGGTAATTAGGCCACAGTTATGAGGGTTATATGGCTTAACGTACATTCCCAATGACCAGTCCATATGTATTTGGTACCTGACTTTAACATTCTACTATCTAAACATCTCCATGAGTTTAAAGGTCTATATCTGACTCAACATTCATACTAACTTGCAACACAATTTTAAAAGTATCTTCTTAGATCTATAACACTCTCTTGACTCCTAAACAACTCAAAATTTAATTATGAGACTCTAGCTATCTGTTCTTCAACCACCTCAGAGACCTGAGAGGGATAAATATATCTGATTTTATAGGAAGTACAGGGCCTGCAGCTTCCCAAACTAAGAAATGACATACCTGTGGCTGCCTGGACAGTTCCCATTTTCTCTCCATACATTACAGCATCGATCTTCAGTCATTTGGCCCCGTTTCTCTGACAGACATTGGTTGTAGAGCAGGGGTTATGAAGGACTTACCTACCCTGTCTTGGCAGAGCTAGGCTGTCGACTTACCTGCTTCCAGGTTTTGTCCTTTTTGGACAGCATTCTGTCTACAGTTGGGGCAAGGGGCTTTTCCTACCAAGAGATAGACTTGCGACTAATTCAATCATCTCCCACTGGAGATTCTTCGATGCTCATCTTCTACTTGGAGGAGAATAGGGGGTGCTGTCAGGAGTTGATATGTCTTGATATAAAAAAATTTAAAGTTATGAAAACATCTTTGAATGCCATGTTCTGCAGATCTCTTGAGGTTTTTGAAGAGGCCCTATCTATTTCTTATATTAGGGTAAGCAGATGTTGCTTGTCTCTTGCCGGTTTATTTCTGATTAGCTTAGAAAGTAACTATAATAGGCTGTCATAGTACCTAACTGAATGACCAGCTTGCATAACCATTAGTTTGCATTTCTTAATTACCCTAAACAGTTTATGACAATTAGTAGTAAAAGGCTGAAACATCACATTTCATTTTTTTCCTTTACCTCCTAACCCTTCCATCCCATTTCTCTGGGGTGGGGTGTCCTTATATAACAGTCCCTCATCTCAGTTGAGAGGTTGTATGAGGGCCAAGAGCCTAAAAAAAAAATACTGTCACCTTAAACTTAACTTGTGTATAGAAAAGCAATATTTAATTAAGTACTAGAATGTGTGCCCTCCTATTGCAATGGTTTTATCTGTCCTTGTGATAAATGCCTTTGAACTGTGAGGTAAAATTCTGTCTTTGATGTAGACAGCCCTCCTTTCAGGGTATAAAAAGAATAGTCACCACAATAAACTTGTCATTACAAAAAAAAAGTATTTGAAGTACTAACACATTTAAAATTGTATAAATGGATGCTCAGTGGCTAAGACCATGTGTTGCTCTTACAGAGGACCTGGTTTCAGTTCCCAGCACCTCCATAGAGATTCACAACTGTCTTTGACTCCAGTTCCAGATCAGGGTGTTAAGAATAAGTGGCTATTGAATACTCAGATATGAACAGGATATCTATGTCACTTCCTACCCCAACACTCAGGGAATATGATGGGAGAGGGGCCAGAAGGAATGTAAGAGCTGACGGATAGGAGTGCTGGGAAATGCTCTCTTCTGGACATGACGTGGGGTTGCCCTCATGAACTCACGGCAGCTATGGTCACCTGTACATACATGGTCAAGCCTGTCAACCTTCTGGTATGGATGAGAGTAGGGTCATGCAGCCCCACCTCTAATTGAGGAGATATTGACAGTTAATGAATTATGGGGGAAGTGTGAGTCATTTTTCATTTCCTGCATGCTCCAGTAAATGCCCCTAACCAATGCTCAACCTTAATTAAGTCCAGTAGGTTAATTAAAACAAACAAATAAATGTCCAACTAAACAAACCAACATGGAAGTAAGAGGGGGACCCAGAGGGAGTGGGATGGACATAATTGAGGGTAATGGAATGATTGTGATCAAAATCCACCATCATATGTTATATCATGTGTGAAACTGTCAAAGAACAAATAGTTATTTTTAGAAGTTCTGTTACTTCCATCTTCTTAGGCTATATAGTGTAACCTCAGAAAACCTTAAAGGAAACAATGCAACTTACAACAATATCAGTGTGTTATAAATCCTAAGGGAGCATAAAGTCAGGGAGAAAAAAATCCAAGAAGTGATACTTGAGCTAGGTCCCATTATTTCTTCACCTCTGCCCTGGTGACTAGTCACCAAAAATGGGCCTCTGGCTTTGGTGGTTCCCCCGTTTCCCTTACTGTCTGGGTCATCAGAGCCCTCAGAGCAGAAATCAGGTCTATATCTTCAGCTGGAATGTGTAAACAAGTTAGGCTCAAAGAGAACCAGCTGTACAGTTGCAGACCGTGTATGATAAGATTTAAAACAACACAAAAGGGCTGGAGAGATAGCTCAGTGGTTAAGAGCACTGACTGCTCTTCCTAAATTGGACCTGGGTTCAAATCCCAGCACTCATATGGCAGATTGAAACTGCCATACCAAACAAACAAAAACAACAACACAAAAAATTAGATTCCTAAAAACCCTACCATTGAAATGAGCTTCCCTGTTTCTCTTCTACCCTGGGGTCACAGGTGGTTTAGAACAGCAGTGAGTCCCTCCATTAATAAAAGTTTAATTTATTTACAGTTGACTTGGAGTATCATACAAAGCTATAAACTATTTTCTCCCTTTTATTTTCAGATTCCTGCTATCATCCTCTGGGATTACACATAAAAATACAGATATTCTCTTTCCAGCATAGACTTAAGGTTCAAATGACCTGATTTCTCAGTGAGTCAGTTCCATCATGCTTTGGGGTTCTGTCTCTGCATTTTTATACATTTTCAACTCAACTCTGCTTGAATCAGCTGTGTACACACAGTCACAGAACACTAGTCCCGTGTGAGATGAAGTGTTGGGACAGAGAGGTACTTAAAGGCAGAGGTGGTCTCATACTCTTCCACTAGGAAGTTGAGTATTAGTTCAGTAATGACATCTGAGGGGGGTGCGTGGTCAATACAGAGCACGTGGATGGTAGACAGTTTCCATGAGTTAAGACCCTCTGTGCTAACCAAAGCCTCCCTCTCCCTTTTCTGCTCAGCACACATGCTGTAATTGCACGTGAACACTGTGCGCTGTTCCAGCTACTTTGCAGATATCCAATCATTTCCTGCTCCTAACAGCCCTTCTAGGTAGAAACTATATCTCTTTACACTCTTACATGTATAGAACGGGAGCACAGAAAAGGCTAGTGAGCTCGTGCATTTCATTCCAGCCATATGAGCATGACTCTTCATGAACAACACCCTCTTCTGCCCTCCAAAGCCCACTTTTCACAAGAAAGTTATATATTTACTTGGCTGTTCCTTTTTAGTTTCTCTTGCTTTCTTTTGCCCTTCCGCCCAAATGAACCTTCCTAAGCCCACCTCCTGTCCCATTTCCTGCACACAGATGCTATCAGGTACAAAGGCACCTCTTTCCAAAGTGCTTGTTAACTATTCCCAGGTGTGAGTGACAGCACCAACGAAACTGGCTGTCCTTTGTTGTCCCCTGCCATTCTGTTTTAGGTTTTTTAACTTTATTTTTCCTTATTTATTTTAAAAAATATTTACTTTTTGTTTACAGGAGGTTGTGAGCTGCCCAATGCTGAGAACTAAGCTTGAGTCCTCGGCAAGAACACTGTGCATTGTCAGCCACAGAGCCAGCTCTCTAGTCACTAAACTTTTGTTTTTTCTTGTGTATCTTCTCAGGTAATATGTAAGCTCCTCAGGCTGGGGCCAAGCATATAGGCTGCAATACCCTCCATGCAGCAGGCACTCAATGTTCACTGACTACTACGCAAGTCCCTGTAGCTTCCCTGGCATTCCCAACATGCTCTGCTCAACAAGTTACTATGACCTCCGTAGCTGAGCTGTTTTTATTGCTCTCACAGCACAGCGCTTCCATGTTACTCTCAACAGAACAAAATAACTGAGGATCAGAAAGTAAAGATTAGCTCTGGGGATGTAACCCAGTTCATAGAGTGCCTAGCTTACACAGAGGCCTGGATTTCATCCTCAGCACTTTATAAACTGAATGTAGTAGCCTAGTCTGTAATCCTAGCACACAAGAGATAGAGGCGGGAGGATCAGGAATTCAAGGCTATCCCATTACACAGCAAGTTCAAGGCCAACCTGGGCTATATTCTTATATACCTTAAGGAAATAAACACACACACAATGTATATATACATATATATGTATACAAATACATGTATATACATACACACAACATATATAATATATATTAGGTTAACTTTCTGTTAAAAATGAAGAAAAATTAGTATTTCTCAAGCCCTCACCTTAAAAAAAATGTTCACACAGTCAGGCATGGTGGCACATGATTTTAACCCCACCACTTGAGAGGCAGAGGTAGGTGGATCTAAGTGAGTTGGAGTCCAACCTGATCTACAATTCGAGTCCAGTACAACCAGGGCTGTTACACAGAGAAACTGTGTTTCAAAAAACAAACAAACAAAACAATGATCACACAAATCCATAGCATTTAATGTCTCTAGCTTAGGAAACAGTCACAGAGGACAATGGTGCTGGACAGGAAATATCTTACTGGACAGTATTGCACTGATATGATACGGCAAGCAGCGCTCTGGACTCAGCAGCCACAGTTTTGTTGCAGCCTTCTCAGTAGGTAGCCACCCACAGTGGCCAGGGCCCAGTGGTCCAGAGCAAGTTGGAGAACCACTTGAAGGCCCCTTAACATAGGCTGCTCCTCACCAGCCCCTCCATGTCATCAACAGGCAGAAAGTGAGTCAGGATTCACACTCCACACACAGGTGACACTTCCCATGGGATGCCCAGGCTGCAGATATGGTGATTGAGTTAGAGAGCTCCTGGTTGAGGGACCTGTGACCCAGGGAAAATGGGAGACCCTCCGATCATAAGACAGTCTTTTCTGAGATTTATGCTCCAGGATGATGGAGGAGAACAGATGTGAAAGTAAGAGTTTGTGCCTTCTGTGGGAGAAACACAAAACACCATTCTCAGGAGGATTTGAACAAGTGAGTGAAATAGAGATTTCTAATTGCGGTGTTTATAGTTGTCATTAGAGTGCACGGTTTCTTTAAAAAAAATGATAGCTTAGTTATGTTGAGGGTAGTCAAGAGCTATCTTAAAATCCCTTGTGATAAAGAAAAACAAACAAAAACCTTAAGGATGTTCATGCCTTTTATTTGGTAATTCTAAGTATAGGATTTTGTGTCATGGAAATCATCAAAGATGCTTGCGAAGAGTTACGCTTAAAGGTACTCATTGCAGCATTAAGTGCATGGCCTCAAACTATACAAACTAGTTTAAAGACACTTTAATGTGAGACTGTCTAAACATAGCCTGAATCAGTAGTGTGAAGAAATAAGACATTAAAAGTCACTCCAGGGGCTGAGGAAATGCCACAGTGTGTGAGAGGGCATGCTACATGGGCCAGATCTGAGTTCAAATCCAGTGCATGCATAAAACCTGGGTATGACCTGTATTGACACTCTTTCCTATAATCTCTGCATTGGTGGATGGAGCTGGGCAGATTTCTGGAGCTCACTGACTAGCCAGTCTACCTGAAACAGAGCCCCAGGTTCAACGAGGGACCCTGCCTCAAATAATAAGGTGGAGATCAAAGGAGGAAGACATTTAATGTTCTCCTGATCTCCACATGCATGTACAAGGATGCATGTGCTTTCACACCCACATACATGCAATGCACATATGATTATCCCACCAAGAAACTCATCAAATAAAGAAGTAGGCTTTCAATATTATGAAGCAAAAATTGAGACTGCAAATTTGCATATAAAGTATCAAATGCACCTCAGGACAGTTAAAAATTTCCCACTTTCCTTCATTGAATTTGCATTACATTTGTAAATAAAATATGCCCCACTCCTCATTGGATTGAGTACTTCTAAGCAATCTGTGTAACAGTGGATTTGAATTTTCCAAAGGTAGAACTGAAAAAGTAGAGAGGCTCATCATGGTAGTTACTATTTCTTTTTTTCTATTATATTTTGTGTGTGTGTGTGTGTGTGTGTGTGTGTGTGGACTTCAGTACTATAGTGTGCACATATGTCATACTCTCATGTCCATGACTATGCTAACTTTATAGCAATGATGTAGACTTAGGAAAGCAAAGTAATTAATAGGAAAAATAGAAATGAATTTCAAACTCAGACATTTCTGTCTTAAATAAATTCATTCTAACTCTCTATCCAGTAGTACTGAAGGTATATAAGCCTCCCAGAAACACTGTCTGTAAGGCACATTGTGTTGACTGGCTATCACATCAAGGAACAGAAAAGAAATCAGTTACTTTTTCCAGACTAATTCTGTTGGTAATCTACACCTTGAGGTGTTGATTATGCTCCTTGTCTTCACACTATTCCTCGTTGCTCTTGATGGCTGTCCTGTTCTCTGAACAATTAAACAGCTTCTTCCCTCCCAGTCTCTTGCAAGAGACTCCTGGTCCTGTCCAGTCCTACTGCTCTTTGCTCCCGGCCAGCCCCATGCTGGGTGGCTGACGTGGCTCTCTTTTTGGTGGCCGTTAGCCAGATTCCTTTTGTTCTCTATGCCTTTGGTAAGGCTTATACTAAACAGCTTTATAAGCATATCAGGCATTCCCACCATGGTTCAAGGCTTTCCGAAAACGTAACATCTCTCATGAACCAGTGTGCCTGGCATAGCTGTCATAGGCATTCATTTTCTTCCCAAAGGAAGCTAATTATCTCCACACTGGATGGACAACTGGGAAGTCCACCTTCCCTGACTCCAAAGTATTGCCCAGCACAAACATAAAAGTCTGCCCACCTAACCCATTATAGATTGCTCTCATTCTAGATTTGTTTTTCTAGATTGAGCCTAAACTCATCTGAGAACTGGCTTTGGAACTCCTTCCTAAAAAAAGCCTGTTTTATAACACCTTTTAGTTCCAATGGTGGTAGTAAAATGTGTTGCCCAATTCCTTGGCTAACCACTCACTTAGAGGTGGTGGTTACAGTCCTGCCTACTGCACCTTTGTTTTGTGGTTACCTGTTAGATGAAGATGATGAAAATGATGTTGTATCCATTTCTGAGAGGGGCCTTAAGCAGCTGACAACATCTGATTCCTGCATCCTAGGAATTCTCACTGATGGATCATAGCAGCGAGGCTTTCAAGAGGACCTGAAGTCATTTTGTCTGTGGTTCACCAGAACTTTCAGCTGACAGTAGAACATGTCAGTTCTGTAAGTCAGCAGTGGGAGAGAGTACTCTCTCTCTCCCCCAGGGAAGAGACATACCTTACATGCTAAGCCCTGTTTAACCTGCAGATATGTGAGCTGACTACATGGTTATTATTTTAATCTACTAGGTTTGGGCAGTAGATCAATAGTCAGCAATATAAAACTAGAAGAATGGGCTACAGTTTTTACAATATTGCAGCAGATCTTCGATAATTGGAGCCTCATTAGGTAGATAAGTTCTCTATCAAAATGGCAGGGGGTTGGTTGGAGGCCAGTAAGATAGGGAGCAGAGGAGGCAGAGGGTCAAGGGAGGGACAGACCTCCATTATTAAGGACAGTGGCTGAGCACAAATGAACCAAAAATTGGTGAAGATTACTTCATATCAGAAGTGGCATGGGATTGTTTATAAACAAGAATGCCAGTAGTTAGAGTTTAAGGTGTTTGCTAACGCAGATGTCAGGCTGTGAAGTGCCACCAGCTGATCTGCATGACATTAATCTAAACCTTTAGGGAAATCTGGTCACAAATATAGTCTGAGTCTTGGAATTTTAGAACTGGGTGGTTAGGCTGAAATAAAGACTAGTGTGCTGGTTAGGGTCTGTAAGATGACTCAAGTTTTAGTTGTTGGGGAAGAGTAAATCTCAGTTGAGAAAAATGTCTCCATATGATTGACCTGTAGGCAAGTCTTTGGGGGCATTTTCTTGATTAGTGATTGACGAGGAATGGCCCAGCTCACTGTCAGTGCTGTTACCCCTGGGTAGGTGAGCCTGGGTTGTATAATAAAGCAAACAAAGTGTGGTGGTTTGAATCTAAGGGTTTGGCCCCCATAGATTCATATGTTTGAATGCTTGGCCATAGGGAGTAGCACTATTAGAAGGTGTGGCCTAGCTAGAGGAAAAGTATCACTCTAGAGGTGGGACTTTGAGGTCTTCAATCCTCAAGCTCTGCCCAGTGTGAAACACATCCAGTCTCCTCCTGGCTGCCTTTGGATCAAGATGCAGAACTCTCAGCTCCTCCAGCACCATGTCTGCCTGCACGCTACCATGCCTCCCGCCATGATGATCATGGACTAAAACCTCTGAAACTGTAAGCCAGACCCAATTAAATGTTTACCTTTATAAGAATTGCCTTGGTCAAGGTGTCTCTTTGGAGCAACAAAACCCTAAGACACTGAACAAGCCATGGAGAAGCAAGGTAGTCAGGGGCACTTTTCCTTGATCTCTGCAGCAGTCCCTCCTTGAGACTTCCTGCAATGATGGCCTTTAATCTGTGAGCTGAACTGAAGCTTTTCCTGTCCAAGTTGCTTTTGGTGAGTGCTTTATCACAGCAATAGGAAGTGAGGACTGTTTGCAGCAAGATGAAATAACTTCTTGCCTCTGCACATTGCTAGGACAACTAGGGAGGTAGCACGATGCAGAGAAAAATGGTGGACATCTGACATGACTTGAAATCTGAAACTCCCCAAGGAAGAAGAGCCAGAAGCCAGAGGTGACTCTTGAAAACATAACAGAAGTGCTCATTTTCTTTCTTGCTCTGAATCACCCGGTTCCTTCTTATTTATATGCAAGGGATGCTGGGAGTCTTTCTTGAGTGTAGGTCTAGGTGTCTTGAACATTGATGAACAACTCAGTGACTGCAGTTGGCTAGTGTAGAGCTTAGGGGCCATGACAGCACTGAGCTTCACTGTGTAATAATCTTCAGATTTTTAAGGAGACTAATGACTACTGATTTGTTGGGTTTCCATGTGGGTTTTCAGGGACATTTGTTAAGATAAGCTCTTTGGTGTCAGTGAAGCAGCACTTACCTCATTGGGAACTCGACAAATGCTGCTTAATGAGATGGGTATGCTTAGCCCATACTCAGGTTAGCCCAGTGATGTCTTCTGGGAAAAAGAATCTATAACCAGTCTTCTAAACTCCAGAGCTATAAGATCATAAATGTGTCACTGCCTTTAGCCACTGAATCTGTAAGCATTGTTGCCATACCAATAGGAAATGAATGTACCTGGTTGTACAGTAGTTACAGAATATATTTGTTAAGTGATGAATTTAAGCTAGAAGCTAGGAGAAAATGAAACCATCTCAAGCTTGCTTTGTGAGTGAAAATAAAGACCAACCACGCATGCTTTCTTTGTGGTTACTTTTACTGGAAAAACAACAAACATTTTTTTCAATACTGTCAAAATAAAAATCCAATACACAAGATTGCACCATCATTTACAAACGCTGGCAGTTAAAGGTAAGTAAGCTTGTCGCACAGAAGCACATCTCAGTAGTCTTCTACATAGGCAAGAGCACTTGAAAGGCAAATCTTGGAGCTGTTGGCTGGATTCAAAGTTCCCTTAGCCACGCTCACAGCATTGTACCGTCAAATCACATCAAACCTCAGCTAGGAACTTCTCCACCAAGATTGATACATGGATGCAATTTAAAGTCTCACATTCTTTCCATATACCACCATTCATAGTCTGGGGTATAATTCAACATTATCCAATGTCCCTCTTTATGAATTATACAATATACACTCTTCTATACACACATAACTTCCACAGTCTTCACATTCTCTTCAACCACCATTGTCCTCACCATACAATACTATAATTTTATATTTAAGTACACAAACACACATCTTCAAAGGGGGCAGGGTGGGAAGCCTAGAAAACACACACAAGCATGGCAGGTAAGTCAGGGGACCCTGGAAAGGACTTGATGCCACTCACACTAGCTTGAGAAAAAGCAACTCAGAAACGGAAAGGAAAACCAAACTAGGTGTGTGTGTTTTGTTCTGCACCATTTTGAATTAAACAGGAATAACTCCCATAATACACTTACAACATGAAATACTGAGTGTTTTGATCACTCTCGAGTGTTGTAGTGAATGCTCAGTCTCCTCAGAGACACGGGGCATACACAGGAGTCCATGTTTTAGATTTCTTATTCTGAGTCTTATGTTCACACAAACGGAGTGTGTTTCAGATTAGATTCAAGTTCAAGGCACTTTAGAGCGAATGCTACATGCTTTCTTAGTGGTTCTATGCACCTGTGAGAAGTTAAAGAATATATAAGCAGTCTCTTGACAATATATGTTACCTATGTATACATCTCCTTAGAAGTTATGTAAAAGCCTAAGAGATTATTGATTTGATTTTTATGAGCAGTTCTCTCAAACAAACTTACACATAATTTCCCATCATCAACAGTACTGATAAAATACAGGGCACCTTTTCTTTCAAGTATCTGGGTAAAATAGCATACCCTGAGAATTTAGGTGCAAATATTACACCCTGTAAACCATAGAATGAAACTCCTCAAGCACCACATAAGAAAATGTATAGCATGATAGTCTTAAATACAAAGAGTACAGCTGAATGTGTCTTCTACACACATAGACACACTTATCGTGAGATTCTGGTCATCTACTTAGAAATAAACACTGCATACACTCATTGTGGGAGTATAGCCATCTACTTAAGAATCAATTTTGTTTGGCAGTTCAGTTAGAATTCAGGTAATAGAGCATTTGGCTTGTAGCAAACACAGACTTTTGCTTCTATGGTGGATGAAGATAATCAGAATGCATCAAATCTCTTTAAGAAGCAAGAATGAAAAAGTCAAATCTGAATAAAGAAAAAGGTATTTATGTCCCTAGGTATTTTTTAGTGATATAAGATTAATTTAAAATGCATGCTCATTTTTTGAAATTTATCATAAAGTTTTCAGAGTACAATTCATTTTTAGCTCATTTACTCTGAGACAGTTATATTTACACAGACACTTAATCCTGGGTTTCATTTACTCCTGAGGGAAATTTCAGTAAGTGTTCAAGGAAATATGTTGCAGTGAACTGAATTTCCATACTGGCTACAAATGTGTTTAGTTTTCAGGGAACAAGTCAAATGGGGGCCATTTCAACATGAGTCCATTACCAACAGAAAAAAGGATAAATGAGTCAAAATTTCTTCACTGAGTACAGTCTGATCCTTCTGGAAACTGAGACTCACACATGACATCGAGAGAAAATTGCATAGGCTAGGTCACATTCTGTTTAGATTCAAGCTCATGTCTCTAGTTAGGATACTTTTTTTATTAACATTTTTATGATATAAAACATGACATGTAGTTCAGTAATTAAAAGACATTGCTTGTTGTATTAGAAGACTCTCTGGATTCCTGGTTCATCTCACTTTGGTTGAAAGAAGAGGGAATAGCCACTTCTTTCAAATGTCCATGCAAGCTCAAGAAATGACAAAACAAAGGAAACGGAGATTGGGATTCGATGTGTGCCTATGAGAATTTTCTTTCTCTGTCACTCAAGGTAGTATAAAAGGCCCGGCAGACAATGAAATGTTCACCAGCTGGGATGAAAGGCATAAACATGGGTTTATGATTACATTTAACCACCTGGATATTTACCACAGCCTTTGCAATTTTCAGGAGAGCTCAGTCTTTTACATAGGAGCAATAAATAAAAGGTTCTTTTTCCCCTCCTCAGTTTCTGTCCTACTATGAGAGAATGGAAGGCTCAGATATGCTGGCAATGGGTAAGAATAGTAGCCCATGAGCCCAGCCTCATGACTGACACACTTTCTTCCTCTCTGTGGGCAGCTGGCAAACCATCCCATGGGGGCTTTCCCCAAAGGTCTGCTGGGTCTTAGGCATCCTTCCTGGCATGGCTTCTTTCCACTCAAACCCTGTATATCCCATGCTTTCCATTCAATTCCTTGATATTTCACACCTGCTGCTTTCGGGTCTAAAGCTTTGAGATCTTTGAAAGAAATGAAGTTTAGCTTCTTGTTCCAATATTAAGTGACCTCATATGCAGCCAGTTTGCCTGAAAAATGTTCAAGTTCTGGGGTGAATCTTCTATAAGGAAACAATAATTTCCTAAATATGGCCCAAAGGCATATTCCATCCCAGCGGCCACGTTTTACACGCATGCCTGAGAGACACGGGTTTATCTCACAGCTCCTTGACTGGTAACTGAGTGGACTGTGGCCAGAGCTCACTAATCCTGCTCCAAATCCTGTTCTTTATCTAAAAGAACTTAATTTTTAGAACTTGATTTTCCTCTTTAAGAAAAGCCATGGAAGTAGCATTGAATGGAGCTGAGACTACTAACAGCGGGGATTATGGAGACTGAAGAGGCCTCCCTCTAGCTAGGTAGGACTTCTAGTGGAGGAAGGGGTTCACCAACCCACCCACAAAACCTTCAACCCAAAATTTATCCTGTATACAAGATGTGCAGGGAAAAAGATAGAGCAAAGGTTGAGGAGATGTCCAACCATTGAATGGCCAAACCTGAGACCTACCCCCAGAGAGAGAACCAACCCCTGTCACTACTAATGATGCTCTGCTATTCGTACAGACAGCAGCCTAGCGTAACTGTCTTCTGAGAGGCTCCATGCAGCAGAAGATCCAAACAGATGCTGAAGCTCACCACCAAACATTAGACAGAGAACAGGGTGTCTTGTCGGGGAGAGTGGGGAAGGATAGAAGGACTTGGAAGGGACAAAAACTCCATGGGAAGATCAACAGAGTCAACTGGCCCGGGTCCATGAAGGCTCATAGGGACTGGAGCACCAATAAGGGAGCACACATGGACTGGGGCCTAGGACCCCTACATGTATGTGGCCGATGGGCAGCTTGGTCGTCTTGTGGGTCCCCTAGCAAGGGGAGCGGGGCCTGTCTCTGACATTGACTCTGATGCCTGCTTTTGGATCACTCCTGGCAGGCAGGGTTCCCTGACCTTGGTGGAGGAGGATGAGCTCAGCCCTGGTGTAATTCAATGTGCCCTTTTCTGGGGAGAAGGAGGGGACCCTGAGAGAGGGAGGGAGATGTGGATCCAGATGTGAGATGAATAAATAAATAAACTTATACATTTTGTAAAAGCCCAGTTACAAAGTAGTAAAAATTTTAAAACCTTAGAAAATTCAGTATACTGAGTGGCATAAAATCCCTCTCTTCAAGAGTCAATTTTAAGTAGAAACCAAATACTGATGATCATCAAAATGATCTCTAAAGAATTTACCAGAATGCTTTATCTTTAAACAAATGTAGTGTAGCTGACCAGAGAATCTTTACAGAATTTCTGAAAATAACAGATGGACTTTAAAGGGGTACTGAGTTAGAAAGTAATTAAGAAACTCTTTAGAGTATCACTTAATTGAGACACCAATTAGGACGAGCTGAATGTATCTGTTCAGCCCAGAATTAGGTTACAACTGGTCAGTAACACATCCCATGATTTGGAATCTTAACATTTGTTAAAACCTGAAGCAAGAAGCAAGCACTGTAATTATAGGTTTCTTCTATGGATGGTTAGGGCTGGAGTCAACTGGAAACACTGAAGCAAAGTTCATGAGCAATTCTACTTCCACAAACAGGTTTTTCTTCAGTCTGTAAACAGTGAGAGGCATGACACAACTATGAAGGGAATCATTAAAGGGGCAGGGTGTGCGTGCTGCACATTTACAACAAAGGTTGGATTCTTAAAAGAAATGGGTGTTTTATGCTTTCTAAAACTAAGAACTTAATTTTCAGTGCAATTGCTGGTTCTCCCATACCTCAAACCATTCTACTTTATGGCAAAAAAAAAAGTGTCATGGCATTTCACAAATGGGAGAAATTAAAGCACAAATTTCAGAACCACTGTTTGTCATGATTGCATTAGAAATCGTACCAAACCTGGTCTAGAACCAAAACAACACAACAGCAAGAACAACAAAGTTGGCTGTTTATTACTGGAAGGAGACTGTCTTATTTAAAACCTAAATAGGAGATGCCATTCTGTCAGCTAGACTTGATATAGCTCAAGAAACTCCAAGGCAATTTGTGATCCTAATTACTGGTTTGCTGATTTGGTTTACAATAGAACCAATCAGATTCTACTGCCTGTTTTGAATGAACCATTCAAATACTCAATGTACTGTTTGCCTGGTCATAAGTACAAGAGGGAAGGTGGTAGCAAGAAAGTTTATAGCTTGTATTAAAGTATAAAAAGAAATGCTTTATGGGAGAAATGCATTTTTTAGCAAAATTGAAAAAAACAAAAACTACCTTAAGAGAGTTGTTCAGGAAAATATACAAACTTACACACGTGGTTCATAAGAAATAAAAGTTCTTAACACAATTGGAAGTTTTTCAGATGAATGCATCGTGTTACAATGCAACGTTCAAATTAAAGAACAGTCCTCATTTCTGTCTTGCTCCTGCAAAAGAAAAAAAATGCAAAGAAAACATGGTCAAAGAAAAAGAAGGCTAATTCTGAAGGTGCATAAAAATTGCACCACCCCCAGTTGCTATTTGATTATTTGGCTCATTTCTCCAGAGTATGGAGCTTATAGTTTTAAATGTGTGTAGCAACCATACAACCAAAGCTACTAGACATTGCTGACTTCTGGAAAGTGCCACCAAGTGGAACCTGTCTTTGAAAATTGAATAAAGTTCAATCAATTGTTCAAAATGATTTTAGAGTTAAATATTTAGGTTCTCTGAAATCATTCACAAGGACAAAACAGCATATTGTATGTATCCCTAAAAATTAGCACACAGACTGATATTTAAATTAAATGGCATCATTTGAAATTTGCTATGTCAGTAATCTAATTAGATGAATGAAGCCTTACACTAGGGATTCTTGGAAATGACTGCTAACTGAATTCTGTGGAATTCCTCACAGTGTGCTTTGTAACATAAATTAGATATGTTGGTCATAACATATAAATTAGATATGCTGACTATAACATGTAACTCAGTTAAATCCATTTTAAGACAGCACTGACATTATTCAAAAGTGTATAGGAAATTATCTCTGTCCTCTGTTTTTTAAAATCTTTGTATTATCTATTAGAACTTTGCCTAAGGAATCTTTTTAAATGCCTAGAATTTGATATTTAAATACAATATCAATAATATTATGAAGACAAAAATAAAATTAACTGCAAATGCTATTTAGAAGAAGTCTCTATCATATGAAAAATAACCTTCAGAAAGAAGAATCAAATAACAGCTCTCTAACTATATACAACCAAAGTTGCAAGGCAAGTGACCCTTTAGTCCTGTGATATATATATTTTTAAAAAGCTGTTTGAGCACATGTTTATTAAGAAACAAAGCTAGAATAACAATGCTTTTGCAGCTCATACAAATATGCTTCAAATATATCTTCTTGTTACATATTTATATTGAGAAAGCATATTCAGGCTAAAGGAACTGTTGGTGTATGGAGTGTACAGTGCCTACTCCTTAGTGGTCTCTGGGAATTCACTGACACACAGTTTGCTAAGCTTAGTTTTCTACCTTAACTCACACAGAGCAGCAAGAGGAAAGTGGACATGACCACCTGTGAAGGAGGAGTAACCATGCCGCTAAGAAGAATAATTTCAATTACATGAAAGAACTTAACAGTAGTTCTGGCTTGGTGCCATCATAAGGCCAGGTTTATAAGGACTCCTTGAGCAGAGTAACAGGGCACCAATAGGGGCAGGGAGAGAGAGAACTGGGAGGAGCAGGAGGAGGAGAGGAAGAAAAGCCCCTTCAAGATGACAGCCAAGTGAGGAATGAGGATAAATCTGTTTATACAATCTGCTAGGATCCTATTCAGGGGTCATTGGTCTAGATATTGCCTTGTGGATATACATAAGGAATTTTTTCTGCTTCTATTATTTTTAGAGAAATTTTGTTTGAAAAATTGAAAGTGTTGGTCCAATTCTTATTAATTCTTATGAAATAATAATATTTTGCCAATAAAACCCATCAGAGTCCTCTCAGTGAATCCTGGGAGTAAAAATAAAGGGTTAGTTAAACTGTGTTACCAAGAGGGGGATCTCCCTGGATGCCTTCCCAGGAGTATAGACCTGGTACACTGACAGCATTCAGTAGGTACCCAGGGAAGATTTCCCTTGCTCCTTCCTCTGGGGCTTGTGCCCAGAAAGAGGAGAACTACCACATGCAACTGGCAAGCTGGACCTAGAGTTATAGAACATGCTGGAAGGCTGTGGGGGATACTAGAATACCCTGGCACCTAGCCAACTGGCTTGCCTGGAGAACAGTC
Source organism: Lophiomys imhausi (assembly GCA_907164525.1). Taxonomy (NCBI): domain Eukaryota; kingdom Metazoa; phylum Chordata; class Mammalia; order Rodentia; family Muridae; genus Lophiomys; species Lophiomys imhausi. The sequence continues at coordinate 6,026,821 of CAJQZJ010033927.1, forward strand.
AGCTCTGAGGGGACTGCAGAGCCACAGGCACTGTCTCCTGGTTGGGGAACTCCAGCCACCTTGTGCACAACCACCTGAACACCACCCTGGATGCCTGAAACAATAGGGTTGATTTCCTGCTTTGTTGAGGGCCTGGGGACATTTTGAGGCATTTATGGGTTCTAGTTTCCAAGAAACATTGACATTTACCACATGCCATACTCTTCTAGGTGGATGGACAATGCCATCTTTACAACTTTTCTCAGTTATTTCCAGTTTACAGATAAGAGACAGTGTATATAACACTGGCCTAGACCAATAAGTAATGATACTACAACACTAAGTCTCAGATGCTTAACCTCAAGTCGTATGTATCTGTGTTCTGGTCAGAGGCACATAGCTCCCCTTTAACCAAGATGTTCCAACCCACCAGCATCCCTGGAGGGGGGGTTTCCTTCCATGTATACCTCATTCCCTTCTTCTTCTGAACTCTCTCATCTGAAGACATAACCTTGAGTCTAGTATCTCTGATATGGCCCAGGTTTTCCTTTACAGCATAGAACGTTCCGACTGGCTCTTCTAATCATGAGAAAAGCATACACAGAAGCTTAGTATATGTTAGATATACTCAGACTTCAACTTGTTCCCTTCTCCCTGCCTTTCTTCCTTTCTTGGTCTTTTTCTCAAATACACACACACACACACACACACACACACACACACACACACACACACACCACACACACACACACACAGAGAGGGGGGGGAGGAAAGAGAGAGTCTCTCTCCTCATGATAGTGAAATAGCTAGAAGATTCAATTTTCTCATTTTCTCTTGGGTAGACCTTTTGTTTTCCTCCTGATTGAACTGAAGTTAGAAAAATTAGCCTAAGGGCAGCCAGCCTAGCTATGTTCTGCCATCCTCCTCGAGGACACAAGTGCCACATAATTAATTCTTTACTAGGCTGACTGGCCAAGAGGCAAAATAAAGATGGTGAAAATATTCCAAGAAATTAAATCTGACACAAAAAGACCAACAAGGGAAGGGGGATAATTCACAGCAAAGAAAAAAGAGAGTAAAATGTAAGACAATTGGGGGAGGGGGCAGGACCTTCTGTAATAATGCAGGCATATGGGGTTCAAATGGCCTGGACTTCATTTACTGTGAATTGGGGCAACTTATATCTTCATTTGTCTAATGGATTAAGAAACATATCTACTTGTTTAAATAATCCAGTGGCATGAGGCTCAGTTATGGTAAGGAAGAAAAAAGAAAGGTATACAGAGCATACCTGTAATCACAGTACTCGGTCAGCAGAGGCAGAAGAATCAGAGGATTGAGGTCAGCTTCCGATAGGTTCGAGGCCAGCCTTGGCTAATATGTGTTCGCACAACAGAATGAGGAGAAAAGTATGCGAGTAAACTGGAAGAAACCTCAATCCAATGGAAAAGGAGAAGAGAAAAGGCAACTAAAATAAAAGGACATTAAGAATATTATAGAACAAAACTACAGCTATATATAATAATTAGGAGTGGGAGCCACAAACATATAAGGGGAGGGGAACACAAATAAGCTACTGATTGTGGGATGAAACTGTAGGACAAACTGAAAGGGAAGTGTGGCGTTTCTAACACCCAAGCCTCTGTGGTCCTCCAGGATATGAAAGGTAGTCAGAGTCCTGACCTACTAGGGATGCTCAGGGTCTTGAAGGATGTCATGGTGAAAGGGCTGGCAAAGCTACCCAGGCCTGCACTTCATTTGGTGATAAAAAACAAAACAAAACAAACCCTGAAAAAAGTAAGGGCGTGGGTATAAGTACACATGCGTGAGGTAGGCCATTAAAGTCAATTGAGTTAAACTGAATAGGAAATGAGGACCCACAGTGGGGAAGATATTGCAGATAAAGAATTAACAAAGCGACCAAAATAATTCCTCAGATAGCAAGGGGAACAATAGAGCAGAAACCAAAAGTATCCCTAGAGAAAAAGAACACAAAAAAGGATGGGGACTAAGAAGACCCTGGTATGAATGTCCAAGTTGAAAACCAAGTCTTACACAGAAGGGACAGTGACTAAGGAAGGGTCACCTGACTTCATTAAGCCTTACTTTCCTCCTGCAAGTTTGATACAAAAGGATCAGGGTTTGGTAGTCTCAGAACTCCTCTAGGGTCACTCAGAACACACCATGAAAGTTGGTGTTGAGATGGTTTTCCCTGAATCCAGCTTTCTCTCTCCTGTTTAGTTGTTGACATATGGGGCAGAAATCATCCTGAAAAGTAAGGATTAAAGAAAGGTCATATTCATTGACTGAATGAAAATACATAACTCTATTTCCTGGAAATCTGCATCCAGAAAAGCAAATGGAGACATCAGTAGTTCAGAGCCAAATGTCACCAGGGAGTAAAACACAGAAGCTTGCTCAAAAATGAAGAAATATGGCTTGTAGAAAGACAAGGGACATTCATTAAAACAAGGGCATTGCCATTCTCTTAGGTTGAACCCTAGGTGGCAGGTGGAGTGCTCATTAAATTTTTGTTAAAGTTACTATGTCAGAAAGGCATCAAAGATCCTGTGGAGAAATAACTTACAGAACAAAAGAATAAACCAACACACACACACACACACACACACACACACACACACACACACACACATACACACACAGTCTAACAAAAATAGAGAAAGTGGTGAAAATTTGTAATTCTGTGCCTTGTGCTCTGGTGTGTTGCCAATGGGTTAACCCTCTAACTACCTGGCCATTGAGCTACCAGGTGCTAGGTGGCAGCAAGATTTGCTTGATTATTCCAATGTGGAATGGCATGGGTAAATAAAAATAAGTAAATAATTTGATTGACAATCATTTTAGATGTTTTGTGACACGAATGTATTGCACGATGTAGCACAGTTTAAGAAGTAGTGAGAACTGACCACAGGGCAAGTAACAAAACCCTCAAAGGAAGTAAAAAAAAGGCAGGAAAGTAGAAGAAAATAGGGAGAATTCATAATGGAATAACCCTGAAAGGAAGACAGGCAGCTGTTTACACTCCATCTACACAAGGAGTAAAGCAGACCGTTTTCCCCGTACACAGGGTGCTAAAAATAGACAATGAGCTTGTCTTTGCTCTGAAAGAACTCTTAACCAACACTTGGGCGTTAGTTTTCAGTTTGGAAGGGGGGCTCTCCTTGTTAGAAAATATGCTCCTTCTTGTCACCTTGTGGGTTTACAGCCCACCCCAGAGCCACAATGGCTACAGAGTGTGGGCACAAAATTCAGTCATTAACTGAATGAAAACCATAACTGAATTTCCTGGAAATCTGTACTTAATAAGCATCCAGAAAAGCAAATGGAGACATCAGTAGTTCAGAGCCAAGTGTCACCAGGGAGTAAACCACAGACGTCCTCTCTGGAAGCTCAGAGCGACCGCCCTTTGTTCCATATCTAATCAAAGAACACTAAGAGTAGCCCACAGGAGGTAAGAGCCAGACTCCATACTCTTATTTCTCTCTCACCCTGTGGACATTTCAGCAAAAATCTCTCTCTTGAGTCCTGGTTTACCTGTTGGGAGACTAAGTGCTGTAATTGGATCAAATTACTTACTTAGTATGTCATTTTAAAGTGTGCCCAAAAACTGTATGTACACTTATGCAACAAGGAGAACATTTATAACAAGTCTGGGTTCTGAAGGAAACATGAGACCAGGGAAAACCAAATGATGCTTTGGAATATTTGAGCCCTGTTTTTTGTTTGTTTGTTTGTTTTTCCCCCAAGACTGTCAAACAAAAAGAACGATTTACCACTTCTTTAATCTGACTTTTCCTTGGAAAGTACAGTGTTGAGGAGTTCTGGAGATCTTTCATTCATATCTGAGTTTGGTCAGCTAAATTTTTGCCTGTACACAGAGAAAGCTCACCCTTGGTTCCCAACTCCTCTGCTTAAATCAAAGACAACATTTGTCTTTCTATGTTCAGGGTTCTTTGCTTAGGTAAACGTTGTGCTTCTGACGAGGGTAAAAACAAATTCAATGCTAGAATTCAACCCTTGATATGCAAGACTCAGATTTATACTGTGTCTTATGGAAATAACATCACACCAACTCTCTCTAGACTCAGCAAATCAAAGAAAGGCCAAAGGCAGCAGCTAAGAGGACACCAAGTGTGTGACTGCTGTGTGCCCTCCTCTGTTCTGTGTACCTCCACAGTTTCCCAAACTCCTCGGGATTAGCTGATCCAAACAGCCCTAGGTGAACATACCATCTGTCCAGAGGATCAAAACACTGTTGCCTTTAAGACAGTGTCCTCCAAAGTTAAGTCCTCCGTGCTGAGTCTCCTCTACAGGCACACAAGGGATTTCCTGTGTGTCCCTCTTCGCTAGTGGTCACCACACAGTACAGTGCCCATGGCAGACTCTTGGAGAAGAGCAATCTGAACAATCTTTCTCTGGGTTACAACTAAAATGAGGTTTGTGCTTTCACTTGAATTCTTGGCAAAAGTTCCAATAAATGTGATCCTGTGCTGTGTTTTCCTATTATCTCGGAAGACACTTTATAGAGTGCAAGACGCTGAGCTAGCCGCTGATATTCTGATATACATGAGATGATAGATATTAATTACTTAATTACCAATCTGGTAATATAGGCCTGTTTACCTTATTTGATAATGCATGGATTTTATCTTATCTGATTATGTGATTTGATAATGAATGAATCAACACTACACACACACACACACACACACACACACACACACACACACACAAATACACATACACAGACAGGGCAGGGGGGCACAGGAATGTGTCCCCACTAGAGATGACATGAGAATGTTTGACAGTCTGTCATCCCCAAGATTACAGTATTATCTTATCTAGGTTCCCTTTTTCTTTTTCATGTAGTGTGGCTTGACCAAGGAGTGAAAATCCCGGAGACACATAATCTCAACCCTTCCTACTACAAAAGGCAGAGCATACAAGACAAGTCTGCCCGTAGCTCTGACACTCTGTGCTCCAGCTGGAAGGTGTCTTACTCTGTCTTCTGTGTTTGAACTGAGGCGTCCTGGTTCCAACCACTCACATTCATGCCTCATATCAGGTTCCACGGACTGTATTTCCAGCAGAAATCCCTGCCTGCAAGCGCAGGTCAGACTCAGTGTCTGTCAGAAATAGATTTCCTTTGCAGCATGGAAGTTGCTCTTTTTTAAAGAAAGAAACACAGATCTAATTGGTGCTTATGGGGATTAGCTTTGGAGCATGGTGGGTTCAGTTAGAGCAATACTGTGTACAAGTATTGTATATGGAAATGCAACAACTCCAACCAAGGAGTAGCTTGGGCTCCAGAATCTGACCTCCTTGTGAAGGTCAAACTCTGTGTGTGTGTATTTGTGTGTGGTGCTGTATATCTACCTACACGTAAGAACACATAAGACACACCAGAGTCCTTAGGGAAAGTATTCTGATCATTTGAAAATCCAAATTAAGAACTTTTAAAAAAATATATAGTCTCTGACTACTTGTAGGACCCTTCTCCTGCTGTGTTGATTTGTCCAACCTTGATGTGATAGTATGTACCTGGTCTTATATAGCTTGCTAGGCTGTGTTTAGTTGTTGTACTTGGGAGCCTGCTTTTTTTCTGCAGGGAGAAGGGGAGTGTATTGTGTCTGGGGGGGGGGGATGTTGGGATGGGGGGGGGGGAAAGACCAGGAGGAGAGGAGGGAGGGGAAACTGCAGTTGGGATGTATGTAGTATATGAGAAAAGAATAAGGTTAATAAATAACTTCTTAAGTAAGTCAGAAAATTGGGTTCAAAACAAAGAGAGAGAGAGCAAGAGAGAGAGAGAGAGAGAGAGAGAGAGAGAGAGAGAGAGAAGGAAAATTGGTTTTTTAGAATAAGAAAATCCAGGGGGGAGATGTGAAAGAAGGGAGAAAAGTGCTTTTCATGACTTTAGAACACATCCATTCTAAACTCTCCTTAGTTACTGCGGAACAAACAGATTAATTGTGTCTCTGATGATCTAAAGAGGGGTGCCTGTCTCACCTGGAGGCCAGGAACAAAGAGAGAGGCTCACTCCATGAAATCTAGATCAGGCTTTCGTTTCTTTCTCCTTCCAACCTTTACTAAAACAAAGGCCTTCCCCTGTCATTCTCTGGTGGGAGGAACACTCAGGCAATTTGCAAGGGTCAAAGGGGAAAGACGGTCGGCCCATAGCAGACTGGAAGAAATGTGGAAAGTAAATTAGCACCTTCACACATCAGAGGGAGGTTAGTCTCATTTTCCCAGAATGCCCATGGCTGCGGACAGCCTCAGAACTCTCCTTCTCCCAACACAAAGACGCAAGATGGTTCTTCCTCTCTAATCAGATCACCAGAGTAAAATTCACTCACCAGGAGCTGTTCCATTCTGCTTCCCTGTGACTCTTGTCATCTGTGTTCCACCACGAAGCTCATGGTGGTGCCATCAAAGGAAGGGGGAGCAATGATCCGTGGGCCCAAAGGCTGAGAAGTGATGCTGATGACAGGCTTGCTGTGCAGCTGAGCAAAACCCTTAGCTCCCACAAGCTGGGATGTGACTGCAGGGGCTGAAGAGGAAGCAGAGGCAGGGGACTGACCAGAGGCCATGAAGTAAGGGGCTTCGGTGAACCGGGCAGCCGTCTCTTTGCTGGGGGTCTCTGTTGCCACAGAGAGCTCACTGCCTGCTGGTGTGTGAGCAATGGGCGTGGGCTGCAGGGCGTTAGTGGGCAGCACCGTGGGCAGAAATCCAGGATAGATCATATAGGTAGGCCCATAAGCCCCAGGACTCAGGGCCAGAGGAGGTACAGGAAGGGACATGGGAGCCACAGGCTGTTGTTGGGAGGTCATGGGCACATCCACATATTGTCCTGTCTCGGGGTCAAACAATCTCCGAGTCATGGGCTGAACTGGCGTGTCCACCAGATAATACTGGCCAGTGGTCACATCCAGGAGCATTTTGCGCTGCGTCTGCTGAGGCTGTGGCTGCTGAAAGGGGTCTGTAGGAACAGACGCTGGGCCTGCAGGTGCTGGGGCTGGCATACCTGGTGGGGAGAAGCAGAGGACCTGAGGCTGGGGCCCCTGGAGGGTAAAGGGCAATGCCTGCTGGTGGTAGACCGCAGTGGGAGGATGCTCAGGGCTCTGTGGCCCTGCCGGGGCAGCGACTGTTTCTCGGTGGTTGTCAGGTTTCGTGCGCCAAGCTGATCTGCTGGTTCCACTGACTTGAGATCCTTTGGGGTTATTGGGGACCTGAGTGCGGGCACTCAGTGGAGGTAAACTGCAGAGAGTGGCAGCTGAGGAGCTGGGGGGGCCGTCTCTGGAAGCCCCAGGCCTGCCAAGCAATTCCCCTGAAGCAGCGCTTCCTTTAAGGGGGATGGTCAGGTAATTCTCACAGTCACTGTTGCTCTTCTCCAAACTGATGGCAGTTTTCCTGTTGGCGTCATCAGGAGGGGCTCTGGTGGCTGGGGAGATCTTGAGAGATCTGAGTCCCTGTGATTTGATGCCCTTGACTGTTGAAAGGCTCTCCGGAGAAGGTACTTGTGGGAATTTGCCGGCCACGCCCCCAGTTTTTTGTGTGCTACTAGCACTCACTGTGAACACATTCCGATTGCTGGGGAGTGGGGGGAGGGGCTGCAGAGGTTGGGCTCTCTCCATATCCTTGCGGACTGGAGGAATATAGAGAGACCGGGGCCTTTCTCTGGCCATGTTCTCAAAGGCAGCTGCCCGGGCAGATACGCTCTCAGTGCTGGGGTTTGAGTTTCTCCTCTGCAGACGTTCTATGGGGGCACCTCGTAGGACCACACCACCTTTGTGTCCTGTGTCCCGTTCTTCCACCTGCCCCAACTGCTTGACCAGCTTGTCGGGTTCTCCTTCAGACCCAGCTACTCCTTCCCGCTCCTCACTGGCTATAAGTGACAGGACATGGCTGTCAGCCATCATGGGCAAAGGGTCACTTTTGCGCTTCCATTCATTCCTGTTGAAGCTGTACAACTCCTCCATGGACCGCACTGCAGCTGTCAGCTTCTCCAAGGCATTCCTGGCTGGCTTTGGGGCTTTCCCTTCCTCCTTGATGTCTTCCTCTTTGGGCTTCTCTGGTGTCCTCTGAGCAGATGCTTTAGAGACAATCTTGAGCACAGGTAGGTAAGAGCCCTGCTCAGATTTATTGGGGGCAATGGTGGCCACAGGCAGCCTGCCGGATGCCCTATGAACCAAGACAGTCCCTTCTGGGGAGGAGTTCAAGACTCTATTGCTGCTGCACACTTTGCCCACAACGTCCCTGGGCTCTCGGTCCACACTGTCTTCTCTTGGATTCACAACTGCCTGGCACATAATCACCATAGGGGACAAGGACTTAGATCCCCCAGCTGCAGCAGTCAGCTGCCTAGGCTTAGGCCCTGTCAACCCTTGCTCTGGGGTGACACTGCCCTTGTCACTGCTGTCCCCTGACCCTTTGATTAGTTTCCTGACATCCCTCACCTGGTGGAGAGGTCCTGGGGCCTTGGACTTGTCTCTAACATCTCTCACCTGGAACTGGGGTACTTTTTCCAGATTGTCCCCACCACGGAAGAGTTTCTGCTGAGTCCTGCTGTTGTCCTCCACGGTCTTGAAGAGGTTTGAGTTGCTGCCACTAGCCAGCTTGGGCGTGAGCAACTTGGCAATGTTGAAGTCTGAGCTTGGCTGCTGTACACTTCCCAGCCGGATCTTGATCTCAGGAGCCTTGGGTCTGATCACGGCCATGGAGGTGGCCTGGGCAGCAGCAGGGTACTTGGTGGCTTGTTTCTCTGGTTGTTTGTCCTTGGGTGTCTGCTGGATGTTGGGAACAAAGAGGCGAGACATGATGGTAGACTTGTTGGCTGAGATCTCCCCAAGATCAGCCCTCCAGTCCCCACCTTTGGGGAGCTTCAGCTTCCTGATAGGAGCTTTCTCTTCCAGTTTCTCTGCCTCTTTCTCCTTCCATGTCCGGAAGGCACTGTTCTGACTCCGAAGAAAGATGCCCTTCACGGTCTCTGAAGCACTCTTTTTAATTTCACACACTTCTGTGTGTCCATCAGAGAAATTTCGGCCAGGGGCTGTGTTGCACTCCCGAGGAGTACTGGCTTTGAAAATAGGGGATTTAGAACCGACAACAGACCCTTCTCCACCTGCATCAGACACACTGACCACGGTGTACTCGGAGCTAGCCTCGGAGTGACGTGAACTCTGCCTCTGCAGACCCCTCTCCCATGGCTTCTCAGTCCCAGGAAGTCCCTCTGTCTCCTTAGAGGTGCTGGTGGCATCATGGTGAGATGTGTCAGTGACTTCTCCTCTCTCCATTTTGAACTCATGTTCTCGCTGCATCTTCTTGGAAATGACATTTTTGAGCAGACTGGAAGCAAATTTGGACTTCTTCTGGGGGCCATCACTGCGGGAGGCAGGCTTGCTACTCTCAGATGCCTCTGACCCATCGTCTGTGAACACAGACGCTGGACCCTTGTTAGAACCTTTGGTGATTTTGCAGGGCCCTGTGGCTGAGCTGGCTTTGCTCTCACTGCTCATATTGAGGGGCTCCAGGAGCGTAACCACCCGAGAGCCTGTTTGGACCTGTTTCTGGAAGCACAGGGGTGTCTCCACATGTTTGATTTCTCCCTCAACTTTGCTGACAACAAACTCCAAGGCCTTGGTCTGGGACTTCTTGGCCTGGAGATAGAGCTGATCTGCAGTGGCTCGGGTGCCACCACCCTTCCTTAGACCTGCAGCCACGGAGGCCGCGCTGCTCCTCAGCAGGCTCTGTTCCACTCTGGCTCCAACACCTCCACATTTTAAGTCCAGGAAGGTTGACCATCGTCCAAAGCCCACTTCAGAGAGCGTGGTGGAGGATTCTCGGGAGCTGATGTTCAGAGCCTCAAAATAGGGGTAAGCAAGACTCCGGAAGGCCCTGGAAGTTAGGCTCCTTACCTCTTTGTCCGCATCGTCCAGCTCGCTCACTGCGCTGGAGGCTCCACTGGAGTAGTCCACCAGCTCTTTTGCCCTGATGGCCCCACACCTCGTTTGCAGGCGAGCAGGGACAGCAGTGAATTTCTTTGCATGGTCCTGAGCCACGGCTGCAGCCGAATTTTGCTTAGGTGAACTTGAATTGTGTTCAGTAGCTGTAGAGACTCGGAGGCTCATGTCGCCTTCATGCTTGGCAGCATAAATAATGTTTTGCTTTGCACGCATGTTGCTAGGCTCATTTATAGCCTGGGAAGTTGGCTTGATTGATAGGAGGATCTGGCTTGCTGCACTCCCACAGCTGCTTGAAGCAGTGGCCAATGCCCCTAGGACTGCCTCCTGGAGCTCCAGCAAAGGCTCAGGTGGAGTGGCAGTGCCAGGTCCAGTGGGTGGGGGAAGAGTGTCACTGTCAGAGGGGCCACTGCCCACTTCTGTGCTGCTGGTGTCACGGCCACTGCTGGCTGCGCTGGGGCCAGCCAGGTCGCTGCTGATGGGGCTGGGAGTCCGAGTGCTGCTGGTGCTTGGAGTGGTGCTGATGTGATAGCTGTCATCATCTTCTGTCGTGATGTCTCCTGGGGTCTCATCACTGCCACCAAAGGAAGCATAGTCCACAAACGAGTAGATCACGTTGTTGTCCTCGAAGTCCCAGCGAGAAGCCAGCCCCACGTCGAAATCCATGCCCTGCTCTACCTCACACAGCTGGATCTCGTGGGTGGTGATGTAGTGTGCCTCCTCATTTTTCAGGGGGTCCCTCTTGCCATGGGCCTTGGCAAGAATGTCCTTGCACTCCGTTCCATCATTGACCCCCCCTCTTCCCTCCCCTGCTCCTGCTGGCTCTCCTGCTTCTCCCTTGTGTGGTTGGCAGCTCATTTCCGACTCACTCTCAAAGCCTAAGGATGAGGAGGAGGTAGCCAGGACCCCCAGTAACTTGGCGGAATCATTCATTTTGGAAAGGCCATTGACTTCTGCTCTGTCCACTGGGGAGGAGGAGGAGGAAGATGAGAAGTCATTCTCACCAGTCTGGGAGCTGAGGCATTGGGAGGAAGCAGGGCTCTCCCTGGGAATTGGGGCCTCACTGGCATGGCTGCTGGGTTCATCCTGGGCTTTTGTCTTTGGGCTCCCGGAGGCCTGCTCCTCAGGGCAGTGTTCCAATAGCAGTTTCATGGTCTGGGGGGTCTCCCTTCGGACTCCCGCTGAAGTACACATCTCCACATACGTGGCTTCAGGCTGAGTGGAAGCTGAAGGTTCAGGAAGCGGCCGCAGCTGCTGCCTGGGCTCTGGGCTGTCTTGTGCTCGGCTCACCGAGTCTTCCACAGGCGTCAGGCTGGTCTGTGGGTTCATGTCAGAAGTACCGCCTTCCATTCTGAGCCCTTGCCCAGGTTTCAGCGACAAGAAGAGGCAGTGGTGAGCTCTGGGGTTGTCCTGGGTCCCCTTCTGGTCCTGGAGGGGCCGCAGAGTGGCCTGAAACAGGCTCCCACGTGCTTGGGCTGGCCCCAAGGTTGTAGGTACCACTGCCACAGCTGCCACCACCGCCCAGTTCTTCAGCCCCTGTGATGGGGCCTCGGCAAGCCAGAGTGAGGTGGGAGGGCTCCCAAGAGAGGCGGCAGAGGTGGTCTGTAGCCAGGGGGCTGTGGCTCTGGCCGCGATTGTGGCCAGTGTCCTGCTGCTGAGCTTTCCTGTCCAGTTGCTTGTGTGGCACCGTCGGTGGCTGGGGGTCTTAATGCCATTAGCCAGAGAAGAAGCAGCTTCTGTAGGTCGACCCTGGGTCTGCCAGAAATGAACGGAAAGCATGTGCTGTGTCTTATGCAGCCTTGTTGTTTTCCTGGATGGGGGAGAGAGAGGGTCACGTCATTCCAGAAATATTTTTAGTGTCCATTCCCTAGTCATATCGAAAGTACACTTGCGAGTAAAAAGAAGAGGTGGTGGAGAGATGAGAAGAGGAGGGTTTCTGATTCAAATCAGCCAAATGTTCATTGTAATCCATTGTAGAGGCGTCTAGCAAGTACACGATTACCCTGCACTGGCTGCCATAGCTCCCCAGCCTCTGATTAAATGAATTTTCTCTCCTTGTTCAAAATTCAGAATTTGCACTGCACTTTAAATCAATTAAGGACACTCCAGAAATATTTCAAGTCCCCCTTGTGAGTATGGTAATTTTATATTTGCCTCGTTTGCATCCTCTTTCTCTCTTTGGAGAGCAAAATCAGATGAGCGATGGTCATAAAGTTTTCATAGAATGAGAATATTTAATCCTCCTTCCCTTTGGCCAAACTTATACTCTGTGGAACATAACCTATTTGTTTCAAAATAGAAAAAAAAAATCCCTTGATGTGTTTTTTCAAAGCTGAAAGGGGGAATTTTCAGAGACCTAATAGCTCCCCAAATAAACTTTGAGCTATAGGCACTCTGAAGGACAATAGGACTCTACTTCAAATCCCTACAATGTCTACTCCAGCTCAAAACTTTTCCTAAACTTGTAAACCAACTACAACACAATAAGCCCCGTTAAATATAGCTGGAGCTGCAGCTCAGCGGTTGGGTTCCCCTGGCTGCATGCCAGGCCTTCGGGGCACAGAGTCAAAACACAGGAAAGAAAAGCGAATTCGCTTACCCTTCAGGAGTACAGTGCGGCTTGGAGGGAGGTTCAAAGAGTAAATGTGAGCCGCTGGCATGCCTCATGAAAATACAGCCAAAATCCCAGTTCACCGGCTCTGAGATACATCCATTCCAAACAAGTCAAGAGCTGTGCAGGCAGATTTGCCAAGGCAACCCAACACGGGGGGTAGGGGGGCCTGTGCTAGCAACTATTGGGGCAATTCCCTGGGCCTATTCCATGGAGAACCACCACTCAGTTTTGGTAAGATCTGACCCTCATCATCTGCCAGGCCCAATTCCATTGTACATAGCCTGTACCATGCATACCTATTGAATAAAGCCCTATTTTAAACATCCACATTTGTGCAGAGCAAAAATAACACCATCAACCATCCCCTTTTGACATGAATGCCACCCTCATGCTGAAAAGTGTTCCTTCCTCTGAGTAGGCTTGTAGGTGGGTGGGAAGTAGGCATGCCTAACAAGTGCAGCTTCCATCCTCTCTCCCTGTTGGTATGCAGGCATCCCAACCCAACCATTCTCTTTAGGACAAGCCCTCTGCCCTCTCCATGGCCACTAAAACATGACCAGGAAGCTGAAAGAATCAGAAATAAAATTATGGATATAAAGCCATAACTCACAGTGAAGGGAAAGAAAAAAGTATCTTCCAAATCTTAGTGCCTTAGTTAAAAAATACAATTAAGTGGGAACATTTTAATTTATACACATATTAGTGATTGAATCATGTTAAGAACCCCATGAGCAGCCGGGCGGTGGTGGCGCACGCCTTTAATCCCAGCACTTGGGAGGCAGAGGCAGGCGGATCTTTGTGAGTTCGAGGCCAGCCTGGTCTACAAAGTGAGTCCAGGACAGCCAAGGATACACAGAGAAACCCTGTCTCGAAAAAACCAAAAATAAAAAAATTAAAAAAAAAAAAAGAACCCCATGAGCTAATTACATACAATTAGTGTACTGATTTTATAGATGGGAAACCTAAGACACAGAGATGGGGCAGGGTTCAAACGTAGGCAGTCCAGCTGGAGGTCTATGCAGTCATGATAGGCAGTCTTCCTGGTTCCCACAGTCAAGGTGGGAACCCACCCAACCATTACTTATCCTCACAGATATCAAATCTGCATGATCACAAATCAGCCACGTAACTGTTTGAGCTTTGTTTGGTTAATTTATTTCAGATAGTCAACCTGAGAACACTTTATAGGCTCAAGGGATTAAAGACCACGATCCTGTTAAAAATGGAATTAATTATAGTCATCTTCTCTCAGACAAGCAGAATTTTCAGCTCTGCATTTTAACTTTTCTTTGAGACTCACAACGCCTCCTGCAGTAAGACAACCCTGAAGACAGTCCTGGATACTGTGAAGCATGCGTGCATGGTAGCCAAATTCGAGGCGGAGTTTCTGCTCATTAGGCAATTGCAGGCTCAAGAGGAATAGTTCTAGCACTTTCATATGGCCCTGTCTGTCATGGCACCACAACGGATTTTCTCGAGTTTCTTCCTGCAGTAGGCAATATAAAACTGAAAGGTTGGGTGCACGGGTGTAAGATAAACTCCTACTTTCTTTCCTTTCTTTCTTCCTTTCCTCCCTTTTTGTTTTTTCAGGGGTAGCCTCAAACTCAGCAATCCACCTGCCTCTGTCTCCCCAGCGCTGGGATTAAAGGCATGGGCCACCACCACCTGTCATCATTTCTTAATACCCAAAATTCTGGAAATCTTCCTCCTGAGTTCTACTCCCTCTGCTAGCACAGCCCTGGCCAAACCTCCCTGAGAATCAGACAGAGCCTAGTTCTAGCATGGGTACTTACCTTCAGAATATCCGTGTGGCTCCTTCTCTGCTGTCTAGCTAAGGAAATCCAGTGTAGGTAGGGAAAAGAGAAAATTCCTTCATATAAAGTTAATTTCCAAAAAGTTTTGTTTAAGTCAAACCACTAATTCCTTTTAAAAATCAAATAAGTTAAAACTCTGTAGTAGGACTAAGTATTAAAAGAAAAGAAACCTATAAGTAGAAAAACAGTGACCAATTTTTGGATAAAGAAGACAATTAAGAACTCCCAACTGTCTACCTTCTGGCATCTTTTTCAGAGTTGTGGGTCAGTTTATGGAACTATGAAAAGGAATGCCCTTGAATCTATTGGAATAGCTTGCAGTCATCGGCAGCCACAGTGCCTTTTATTCTTTTACATGACTACAATTGCTTTTTCACAGATGAACTCAGTGGTTGCCTAGCTGACCTCAGGTCTTGAGCAATTGACATGACTAATAATGCCAGTATTAACCCATGGTAAGCAGGCACTCTCAGTAAGTCAGGCAAGGTATGCCCGGTTGATAGCTTTATATGGGAATTCAGAGAGCAACAAAGGAAATGATTCAGCACTGTTATTTTTGTCTGGGTGGAGAAAGTTTCTTAGCTTTCCCTGAAGGTTTTTCTGAGATAGATCAGTGTGTGTGAAACCTTAGCATGATTTAAGAAATTAAGAATGAAGGCCAGACCACCCACCAGTTGATCAAAGGATATGCTTATATTTCGGGTCTCCAACTGTGGCATAATATGATAACTAAGCTTGCCATTCAAGAGAAAGAACCGTTTACTGAAGGTAAGCCTTAGACTGGAAATGAAGACATGCATTAAGTTAAACTTAGCCTCAGATTAGATGCCAAATGCTTAGCCAAGCACAGACATTCTTAGCTTCTCTGGGCTGCAGTGGGAACGGAGGGTAATGCTTTATACTAGGCTGTCTTTCCATAAAGATGTGTATAGCTCTCAGCACACCCTTATGTAAAGAAAGCCTTCCTTCCTTCAGACCACTGTCTAAGGCCCAGGGTGTGGCCAGTTCCTTTCCAAGCCCAGGTAGGGATACATGAAAATTACCATATGAAAGAAGGTATCCTGTCATCCTTTTTATTTTCCTGAAAGTATTAAAAGGTGCCTAGTTATTTAGTTATTAAAATAAGTGCTTCACAATCATATGACAAAAAATAATTATCCTTTCCAATTCATTTAAAAAAAAAAGTGGGATTAAGTGAAAACTTGTGCCCTTATATGGCTTTTCACAAACTTTCCTAATTAGCAAATCCTGTGATCCTGATTAGACCTGGGTTTGAGGTGGTACCAGCCTACACTAAGTAGGTAATTGAGTACTGAGTCTATGGGGGGGTGGATGTCACCGGGCCCTGCCCTTTACAGCTGAGGCTAATTAAGCTGTTTCACAGCCTCAAGTCAGCTGCCTGCTAGTCCAAAGACATGGAGTGGCAGGCTTAGGAAACGGCTATCCCTGTGAAGTGGAAAACAGCATGTACGCTGAGGATGAGTAAGAGAAGAAGAGGATATCATTGTATCACGGGGCCACGCACACTCTAGATACAAACTCTTAGCTGTGCCCTTAAAACTTGGAAGGACAGGAAGGGATAGTTCACCACCAGAAATAAACCCTTACTAACCAATCCTTGCGCCTACACACAAGCAGGAGAGTGGTTGTTCACTTTGCCCTTTGAGCCAGGAGGCAGGTCAGGGAGTCCTTCTTCTCTGGGTGCCCTCCTCCTCTTTTTGTCTGTTGAAAGCCTCTTGGACCCTCGGGCACCACCTTTCTCTGCTGTTTTTTCTCCAAGCCTCTGGCTTATTGTGTCAGACAACTGTGTCCATCTGGCCTTTCTCCCGAGGGATCTCTGGAGGTGTCAGTGTTTTGCATATGACTTGCAAAGGAAAAGGAACCCCCCTCGAAGGGCACCCTCAGGTGAAATCTCTCTATAACACTACTTAGAATAGGCTAATTCTAAATCTTGGTCCATCTTACTCATGACCTGTCTGTCATCCTGGCTTGTTCATTGAGTATACAGAGAGAAGGAGGTGGCGTGGGGTTTCCCAGGCTGGGTTAGCAGGGCAGGGAAGATGGCTCCCTTGCCTTTCACAGGTTACAGTGGAGTATCTCACGCTAGTTAGAATCAGGGTATGATTACCTAGCCAAGTCACCTACTTGTGTAAGCATGTAGGTCACATATTTCTGTAATTTTAGTCAGGATATTTTTTTTTTCTCTTTAAGTCTAGATGTTGCATTTTGAGCCCTAAACTCTTGGCTTTTTGTTTCTGTCTAACTTTGGAAAATGTGTGTTAACTATGATGGAATGACCATGTTATATCTCACCAACATGTATATTACATTATTACCAAATTACCTCATGTCTTTGTCACTGTTCTCTTGCTGTGAAGAGACACCGTGGCCAAGGTAACTCTTATAGAAGAAAACATTTAATTAGGGACTTACTCAGAGTTGCAGAGCCTTGGTAGTTGTCATCATACCAAGTACCATGGGTGCAGGCATGTGTGGGTTCTGGAGAAGTAGCTGAGAGGTACATCCTGATCTCAAAACACACCCACACCCACACACACACACACACACACACAGAGAGAGAGAGAGAGAGAGAGAGAGAGAGACTGGGCCTGGTGCGGACTTTTGAAACCTCAAATTCCACCCTCTGTGACACACTTCCTCCAACAGGGCCACACCTCCTAATCCAAGCAGTTCTAATCCCTAGTGACTAAGCGTTCAAATATATGAGCCTATGGGGACCATTCTCATTCAAGCCACCACCCCTTATAAAAAATGGAACTGACTTAATGGTCACCTCTTTCATTGTCATTTAAAGTTTCTTCAGGATCGTGTCTGACTTTGTTTATTGTTTTTATTCCAACATCTCAAATAATAAAAAGTTTCATAGGAACAAACCTTTTCATTCTTTCTTCGTTGGTATCACCCTCCTTTCTCTGACTTATCTCTCCTTCCTTCCCAGAGAAGGGGCTGGCACACTTTAGGAACAAAGTAAATCTCTGTTGAGCTGTAAGACTAAGCAGTAGGGACCGAGCAGACACTAGTTTATCCTACATTATTAAGTCAATGGTTAAAAGTTTATTTGGAATAACTGTAGAAAAACTGCCAAAATTATCTAGGGATATTTTACTAGCTGAGTAGAAGGAATGATTTATAAGGAATGATTTATAAATGAGGTGTTAAGTTCTTCAACCTGTGCATAGTATTAGTGCAGTTTTAAAAGCCACACTCAGTTCTTAGAAACAAGATCAAAAGTAGCAAAAAAACAAAAAACTACTGTTTTATTTTGTCTGCCTTCTAAACTGCCTGAAGAACAATAATGAATTGTTTAAGATAAAATAAAATTCTAGATACAGTTATCAGTACAAATTTTTAAAAATCACTAAATCCTAAAAATAATAATAATAAAGTTCAACAATTGAGTCAAATCCAGAACAGACATCTTTAGAATATGTTCTTCCCTTTCATTGAGTCAGTCTCTGCCTCCAACAAAGTTCTTTGCCATCTATTGATCAGCCTGCAAATCATGCAAGAGCCTCCAAGTCAAGAGACATCACCTTTGAAAGGTCAGGGGTCATTAACCAATAAAGGCTTTACTCAGTGCTCAGAACGCTGACCACTTTCTGCCAGCAGCTGTGAGTGCGGAGGTCTGCCAACAGGGCTGACTTCTGCCACCGAGCTTAATGGGATTACAAAGGAAGGAGAAATCAGCCAGATACATTTCAAGCCAACAGACCCTTCTTATATTTACAGCATGTTTTCCTAGTAACCGTTTATTTTGCTGAAAGCATTCAAAGAAAAACTTCCAGAGTCTCTTTTGAGGAGATGGTTTCATATTCCCTACTCAAACACCTGCCTAATTTTAATGTGCTATTTTTGTATGTCCTGAAATCATGTGTGCCCTTCTATAAGATTCAAGTTAGTGTTCGCATGTTTACCGTCCATACAGCTCTTGGAATAGAAATGGGTACAGAAGATTTTTCTAGCTACTGATGCAGAGAAATATGGGCAGGAAAGCCATTTACATCAAAGGTAATACATGTCCACCTTCCTATATGAGTACCAACTTAGGAGTATGTTCTCCTAGTTGGATGGTCTTCCCTGGATTTCCCCTAAATACCTTAGTGTGACTAAAGGGAGCTCTGTAGAATCCTAAGACTTATTAGACAGACAAACACATTTGGGGCCACACATATTTCTCTCTCATCTTTATTCCTGGAGAGACACCACTGTATTATCAGGTCTGGGTCAATACTTGGGGACTGGAGGACATCTATGGAATCCGATTTCTCACTCAGTGCATCACAGGCTGGACATTGGCCAAGCCTATGAGATATAGGTCAACACAAAAAGCAATCGAAGTCAAAATCCTCCTTGAAAACCATTTGAATCACTGGTGAGTCCCATTTCAGAATAATGACTATATAACTCTGCATAGAATGAATCCCCATAATCCTGCACAACACATGAATGTCCATGGCAACTTGGGAAGTAGCACATTTGCAAAATAACACCTCTCAGCACATTGTCCCTGGCCCCCCACTACAGTTGCACCCATTCAAAAATCCTTAGATTCAACAAGGATCTTGGCTTCAGAGACAGGTTTATGTTTTGGACTCTGACTTTGGTCCTCAAGAGTTGCTTCCACTCTGTGTTGGAGACAGGTCCATTTGGAATCAGCTGTGTACCTTAGGCATTGTTTCTAAGGAGCCATGTTAGCCTTGATTCGACAACCAGTATCTGGGCTTAGCATCTAATCTACAAAGGCAAGTGGTAATTTCTTTCCCAGTCTGAGCCCTGATCTTTTCAATTTCCTATTTGTGGTTTGCTGCCTTTCTTTCATGAAATGATTCCTTCATCTAGCTGGGTTTTGGTGTGGTGTTTAAAGGGGCCCTTAAAAGACAGTGAGTGGGCTCTCCGTTCCTTATTTTGTGGTATATAATTTCAATTGTGTATAGTTGCTGTAATGAGCACCTTGCTTATGAGTGTATTTGGTCAGGAAGCACTAGGTTTTACAGTTTCTGAGCAAAGTGTTCCCCTCTCAGGATGCCTTCTAGACCACATGCTGCAGCATCTTCTCGGTGGCCAGTCTGTTGTGCTGCACTGCTCTGAACTCCCTCTGTGACTGGCATGAAGAAGATAATGCTGGTGGCTTTAATTGCTTTCATTGTAGAGAGTGTAGGAATAACTTTTCCCACAACTTGTCATCGACAGTGTAAAGCCTGCTTGGTAACACCCCAGGCGACCCTTGAAGATGGGTAAAGAATATGTCTGGAAGGGGATTAAGGGAGATAATACATATACATAATACACTTAAAACAGTGCCCAGCATGCAATGTACCTCCCACTGTTCTTCAGAGCTATTGCTTCTATTACTGGTTTTGTGACAATGGGGACCTGGTAAGAATTTAGATTGAACGCAGTTTTCTTAACTTACTCACACAAGATATTCCGAAGAGTAGAGTTTCCCTCTAATCCTGGATTTGTGGTCAGAAACAGATACAGTCAAGCCTTTCTGGTTTTGTAGCCTTCAGAGAGGGGTGAGGTAGGATTGTGGATTTTGTTGGAAAAAGAGTAGAAATGTGTTGGAGGAGTGCCCCTGTGGTCATCTTTAGATCAGTCCATCTACTGTAGGTGCTGCAGGCAGAAGTACTTATCTGCGTTAGTGATAATGAGATCTTTTCCCCATTTGTCAAACTCTACAAAAAAAAAAGGACAATAAAAGCATGTAATCTGATCACCCTCAGGGGAGTGGAAGTTGAGCTAATCTGGGAAATGTATAGCTACTTGGCCGGTGATATGGATGAACATTTTTATAAAAAGGGCTCAATAACTGAGTAGTTTGTGCACTTTAATTACCTCCTTAGGATGATTTGCTTATCTGCAGATGGAGTGATCAAGGGGAATATTTTTAAAAATGACTAAAATTAAATCTATTACTAAAATTAGGCTTCACTTGGCCCAATCGCATGTTCTTCTTTCATAAGAATATGTACGACATCTTGTTGTATAAAAGACGGAGGAAACCAAGAAAAGTGGTCTGTTGTAAAATGTGACACTCAATCTCATTACCACAGATTTGATCATGCATGCACAGAGAAAGCTGACACTGCCCTAATACATAAATGAAGAATTTACCTTGAGAAGGTGTTACAGCAGGGCCTAGTGCAGTGGTTCTCACCTATGAGTTGTGACCCCTTTGGGGTCATTGAAAAATGCAGATATTTGCATTGCAATTCATAAAAGTAGCAAAATTATAGTTATGAAGTAGCAATGAAGAAAATTTTATGGTTGGGGATCAACCCCAACATGAGGAACTGTACTAATGGGCCACAGTGTTACAAAGGTTGAGAACCACTGACCTAGTGGGAGTTCTTTGGGTCCCTGAGGTCATGGCCTTCCAAAATTACTGTCATCTAGTCTTCCCCTTCTCTTGTTTACTTCTAGGCATGAAGTGAACAATTTTGCTCTGCCATGAATCCAGATCAGTAGATGCCATCACAGGTGCAAAGAAACCAAGCTACCTGATCACAGACTTGTTAAAACTTCTAAAACTATGAGACAAAGTAAACCTTTCTCTTTTTTTTTTTCCTAATCTGATTATCTCAAAGTGATGAAAACCTAATTAACTCAACCTACGTTGAAAACAAGGATATTTTGACCTTCTGTATGGCCATTTGAAGACATTATTGTGTTTATTTTTAGGAAGCTTCCACACACCATTTAGACTAAAACCATAGACAGAAATTAGCCTAAGATTTTTGTCCCTGGTTAATGTCATTTGGCATTCATTATTCAAAAACTTTCCATTCTTAAGTTTGAAGGAAATTTATAAGTAGGGATCCAACACCGTACTTCTGTCGAAACCTCCCCATCTTGGCATTGATGAAACTATAACAAACATATAGGATAGCCTCCAGCTGTAAAGAATACTATGCATATTTCTTCACATGAAAACATATCTGACCTGCTTGCCTGTGTGTCCCTGGCTTTGAGTACAGTTTCGTATACAATGGCATAAGTACTATTCAGACTGTTCTTGATAACCAGAATTTAGCATTAGTTGTTATGTGTGTGGATTAATTTTTTAAATAGAAATGACCAAATAACTTCAAAGGAATTCAGAAGAAGAGAAACTCTTAGAGGGATAAGACTCCTGTGTAAGTTGCAAAACCACTAAGAGGAAACTGGCCATGGGCTCAGCTCAAGATAAAAATGGGTCCCAGGATCTTGGGAGGATAGAGCCAATTGCTAACTCTGGGTTAATAAATACACCTTTAATCCTAGCACTCAGGAAGCAGAGGAAGGTGGATTTCTATGAGTTTGAGGCCAATCCAGTCTACATAGCAAGTTCCAGGCAAGCCACGGCTACATCGTGGGACACTGTCTCAAAACAAAACTAAAGAAAATACCCCCAAGGAAAGCTTTGGCCCTTTCCAATTCTGTGGGTATGCCCCTTACTGTAAGTACGCTGCACACCACTGCCTCTATATTTCTCTGCTTTCGATCCCCCTTCTCTCCCTCCTAGACCACTAAAGACTTGCAAGCATTTGCAGCTTCTGGTTTTCCTCCAGTCTATCCCCAACACAAGAACATTCTAGATTGTTTCCCTTCAAAGTGTTAAGCCTTTTATTCATCCTATTTCTTAATTTTCTGCTTTGTTTTATACATAGTTATCACTCCAAATTCCTCCATGTTAATCCTGAAATATCCTCTGGAAGGGCAGTCGAAATGGCCATCTCTTCTTCAGGTAACGCCTCCTCTCTCTCACACTCATGTAGCTCCTAGCTCCTTCCCCTCTTTCAAGTCAGTTCTTAAATGCCACGTTCTCCGTGAGACCCACTCTAACTCAGATTTGCTCTGCTCTCATCACTGCTATTGTCGATCTGCTCAGGTGCCGTAAGCAACATTCGTTACTTTCCAATCCACGAAATATTTAGCTGTTTGTGTTGTACTTACCTATTGTTCTCTGCATTTTGGACTTGTCCCCTCCTTCTCTGGAATCGGCTCACCAGGGGTAGAGGTTGCTCTCTCCTTAACTGACTGCCTGTTCCTCATCTGCTAGAATTCTGGACATAGCTTTCTCAATGGACTAAGGAATAAGTGGTGTGTATGTCGGAGCTGTGAGTGATAATGCTGTGTAGAAAAGAGACTTCAATGGAGGGCTCGGAGCTAATGCAGGAGGTTAGGAGCCTCATGCACTATGTCAGGTAAGAGCAGGTGGGCCTTGACTAGAGGAAGGATCCCAGTGCTCCCATTTTTGCCCAGCCACTGTGACTATTGTTAGCAATCATTTTGGGGGTTGTCCTCACTTAGCCCTGGTCTGACTCTCAAATCTTACTTATAGAACCTTTTTTTTGCGGGGGGGGGGGATTTTAACAAGCTTTGGTCTGGATTAAACAGTCTTAGCCCATCTAAGCTATCATATAATTCTATTCCCCAAATATGACCCCATATATATACATATGCCCCCTTGTGTTATTCTCCACACTATGCCAATGTTCTAGGCCATGTGAAATGACATTCTTTTCTCAAACCCATGGCATGTGTCCTCCTTCCTGTTCTTGGCTTCTTCTTCAGTCTTCTTCTGGAGGCTTCTTCTACCTTTATAGCATCTTTTTAAAACCTAGTTTAAATCTTACTACCCATAAGAAGCCATAACCAACTTCTGCCAAATGTTTTGCCACATCTTTTTTTCACAGTGACATGGCAATTCATGGCAGTATCCTTTACATAATGCCCACCATTGTGTCTGAACATTGGCATCCATATCTTTACACAGTAATACATTGGGATGCCCTCAAGCCCAGCAAATATATTTTATTGATACTTACTTTTTGTAACTACACTGAGTTATGTCTGATTATAGAAAACAGAAAATCACTTACAATTACTTTAGATCAAATTCAATACATTTTATTTGAAAATGATTATCTTTGCAGGACTGTGTGGAACATGATTTTAATCCCAGCACTCAGAGGCAGAGGCAGGCAGATCTCTGAGCTTGAGGTTAGCCTGGTCTACAGAGTGAGTTTCAGGACAGCCAGAGCTACACAGAGAAACCATGTCATGAACCCCACGCCCACCCCCCCAAAAAAAGAGGAAATTAGAGAAGAAAAACAGTGAGGTATCTTTTTGTCTTAAATGGTTTTTATTTATTTATTTATTTGTTCGTTTGTTTGTTTGTTTGTTTGTTTATTACTTTAGGTTACATCTCCATCATAGTGTCCTCTTTCCACCCCTCCCAGTCCCGTCCTCCCACCCTCTACCCCTTAACCCTCACATCCCACTCCTCTGGAGTGGAGTGTCCCTACATAACAGTCCCCCACCCCAGTTCAGCAGTCATATGAGGGCCAAAAGCCTCCTCATACGCTGAGGGCATACAAGGCAGCACCACTAGGGAAAAGTGTCTCATTGATAGGAAACAAAGTCTATGTTCATGTTCTCTTTGGTGCATTGGTTGTAGTATAGTTATCCTGTGCTATATGGCTAAAATCCAACTATAAGTGAATAGATGCCATGTGCATCCTTCTGGGTTTGGGTTAGCTCACTCAGGATGAGCTTCTCTAGTTCCATTCATTTGGCTGCAAATTGCATGATTTCGTTGTTTCTGATAGCTGAGTAGTATTCCATTGTGTAGATGTACCACAGGTTTTTTAATCCATTTTTCAGTTGAAGGACATTTGGGTTGTTTCCAGTTTCTAGCTATTACGAATAAAGCTCCTGTGAATATAGATGAGGAAACTTCCTTGTGATTCGATGAGGAATCATTTGGATGTATACCCAGAGTGGTATGGCTGGGTCCCGAGACAAAGCTATTCCAAGTTTTCTAAGATATCACTAGACTGACCTAAATAGAGGTTGCACAAGCCTGCACTCCCACCAGCAATGGAGGAGTGTTTCCCTTTCTCTACAGCCTCGCCAGCATGTGCTGTCATTTGAGCTTTTGATCTTAGCCGTTCTGACAGGTGTGAGATGGAATCTCAGAGTCTTCTTGAATTGTATTTCTCTGATGATTAAGGATGCTAAGCACTTCTTTTTTTTTTAAATACTTTATTTATTTTTTCTTCAAGTTACATCTCAATCACAAACCCCTCCCTATTCCCCCTTCCTATCCCGCCCTTCCACCCTCTTCCCCCCAGAAGTTTCCCCTTTCAGTCCAACAGATGGCTCCTTCTCCCACAACAGTAAATATTATAAAAAACAACAGATATAAATATGCCACATTTATGAGAGTAAAATGGCCCAGTATACCTTCCCAATGTCCAGTTTATACATATTTGGCCCCTGACTTTAGCATTCTACTATCTAACCATCTCCATGAGTTTAAAGGTCTATATCTGACTCAACTTTCATACTAACTTGCAACACACTTTTAAGAGTATCTTCTTAGATCTATAACACCCTCTTGATTCCTAAACAACTCAAAATTTAACTATGAGACTCTAGCTGCCTATTCTTCAACCACCTCAGAGACCTGAGAGGGATAAATATGTCTGCTTATATAGGAAGTGCAGGGCCTGCAGCTTCCAAAACTAAGAAATGACATACCAATGACTGCCTGGACAGTTCCCATTTTCTCTCCATACATTCCTGCATCAGTCTTCAGCCTTTGGGTCCTGTTTCTCTGACAGACATTTGTTGTAGAGCAGGGATTATGAAGGACTTACCTACCCTGTCTTGGCAGAGTTAGGCTGTCGACTTCCCTGCTACCAAGTTTTGTCCTTTTTGAACAGCAGTCTGTCTGCAGTTGGTGCAAGGGGTTTTTTCATGCCAAGAGATAGGCTTGCCACTAATTCAACCATCTCACACTGGAGATTCTTCGATGCTTATCTTCTACTTGGAGTAGAATAGGGGGTGCTGTCAGGAGCTGATATGTCTCGATATCAAAAAAAAAAGAAAATCTTAATTTAAGATAACATCTTTGAATGCCATATTCTGCAGATCTCTTGGGGTTTTTGAAGATGCCCTATCCATCTCTTGTATTTAGATAAGCAAATGTTGCTTGTCTCTTAGCAACTTGATTACTGGGTAGTTTAGAGAATATCTGTGATAGTCTGTCGTAGTAGCTAACAAAGTGACATGTTTGCATGACTAGGAGTTTGTTTTACTTAACTATCCTAGACCGTTTTAGACGGTTGGTATCAAGAGGCCAGAGCTTCACATTTTAATTTTAAGTATCTCTAGGTATGATACCATTAGGAAGCGTTACCTTTAATTTTGTATCAATATACAAAGATCTATTCAATTGTGGTTAAATATGCTCTTAATTATGTATCAATATACAAAGATCAATGCCTATGTAGCCCAATACAATCTTAATATTACGTCCATACACAAGGGTCAATACCATTGTGGCCAACTATAATCTTAATTTTGTATCAATATACAAAGATCAATACCGATGTAATCCAATACAATCTTATTTTTGCACAATAAACAATGGTCAATACCACTTTAGCCAAATAAACTACTAATTTTGTATCAATATACAAAGGTATAAGGCCATATTCAATAATCTGCCCCTTCTTCTTGGACCTTCCTGTGCTATGTCTGTATCTCATTTTTCTCAAGCCTATGCACTCCTACATAGGAGAGGAAGAAGGATACAGAAAAGGAAAAGTAGGAAGTCCCTGGGTCTAACCTCCAGCCCCTGAAGAAAGAAATGGAAGAGGCCTTTAGAAGATGGAAAGATCTCCCATGCTCATGGATAGGTAAGATCAACATAATAAAAATGGTTATCCTACCAAAAGCAATATATAGATTTAATGCAATTTCTATCAAAATACCAACACAATTCTTTATAGACCTGGAAAAAGCTATTCTCAACTTCATATGGAACAACAAAAAGCCCAGGATAGCTAAATCAATCCTGTACAATGAAAAAACATCTGGAGGTATCACCATCCCAGATTTCAAGCTGTACTACAGAGCAACAGTAATAAAAACAGCATGGTACTGGTATAGAAACAGACCAGTGGATCAATGGAATCGAATTGAAGACCCAAACATGAGCATTTCTTCAAGTGTCTCTCAGCCATTAGGAATTCCTCCTTTGTGAATTCTCTGTATAGGTCTGTTCCCCATTTTTTGATTGGATTATTTGGTTTCTTGGCATTTAATTTAAATTTTAATTTGATCAAATGGTAACAACAGGTGCTGAAAAACTCTTTCTTGAGAAAGTAATTTTTATGTATTTTTAAAAGCACAGGTAAAAGAATACCATTTCTGCAATTTTAAAGACTTCATGTGCGTAAAAATCTAAGCATAACAGCTTCTGCAGTTTTTTTTTTTTTTTAACCAGATAACAATTCAGGATTCCAGGCTCTCCTTCATGTCCTGTGTTTCTAGCCTTGAAGTTTTGTTCACTGTCTTCATCTCTAGAAAAGATTAAACCAGTTGTACTGTAAGCTTGAAGCACTGGTAAGCTCGCCAGAACTGCCCTGGAATATCCTTTGTCCCTTCCAGCCTGGATCTGTGGGTGAGTCTGCTCTGCTAGAAGAATCTAATGGAGATGAGCCCCCTTCCAGACCAGCAAGGCTATGTTTGGTCACTGGAGTAACCTGGAGGTGATCCCCCCATGGAGGCCTCAGAGCTCTCTCCTCTCCAGAGCCATGCGAGGGAGGATCAGATGGCTCTGGCTGGCTCACAGACCCGGGCCCCATTAGAATTGCCTCTTCTAAATATAGAGCACGTCAGTAAACAGTAATGTGAATCTGCTGTGTCCTTGCTGGGTAGCCCATGACCACTTCCCCCAAAATCTCGCATATATTTATGGCTTCTGGGCCTTCTGATCAACTTGCCATCAGCTTCGCTTCTTTACCTTAAAATTCAGCCTTCATTAAGTTTGTGTCTGGGGCTGTCAATAAATTAATCTGAAGAAAAAGACCCCTCCCTCAGAGCACATTGAGTAAAAAACATTTAGCTTATGATTCAGTTCAGGTCTGTGAACATACTGGGAAATATCCGCCAGGCTGCTGAGATCAATGTCCCTGTGATCCTGATGTGACACTTTCACCCATCAAATAAAGCCCGAGTCAAGCAAACGCAGATACATAGCGTGTTGCTCTGAACAGATTCCCCTGCATCATGTGTGGGGGCAGAGGTAAAGAGACAGACATTTTTTATGTCATGTTTGTGTTTAGAAACTTTCTTTTCTTAGCCAGTATCTGATCTTTCAGTTTCTGTGTACCCTAAAAAACAAAGATCTGGTTAGAGAGAGACCACATCATGTGTGCAAAGCCTGAGTTCAGAACAGGGACGTGACTGAGAGCGACGTGACTGCTAAGCAGGGTTGTGGTGTCTTCACGTGGAAAAGATGCAAGCTGAACGGTCACCAGTGGGTGTCCCCTGGGCTTTGTGTCCTGTGGTCTGAAAATAACCTTTCCCCACCATGGGGTCTGCTGTAGCTCCATACCTTCGAACCTCTCTTGTCTACTATTTTCAAAATCTATTGGATTTAGAAGTTATTCACCCACTTCCAGACAATTCTTATTTTATTAGCTTAACATAACAATCAAGCAAATTTATAGTGACAACTTTATAAGAAGAATCTCTCAGTCTAAAAGCAAGTAGGAAAAAAAAGTGTAGTTATGACGTAATGTTAGCTAAATGTGAAAGAGCTATGAATACGCAGAATAAAAGAGGCAAAGATAAGTGGAAATTTTGTCAGCAGTTTGCGTTTTGTCTTTTTTCGTTTTTCTCTTTTGGAGGCTACCAGCCATTTGTGTGTTCTTGATAAGCCACACCAGCCCTTCTACAAAACATGTTGAATAATGAGATTTTTGTGCATTTAAAAATGAACAATGCTATTGTATGGAGAAATCTCCCCTGCCACTTGTCTTAGCTTACAAAATATAAATTAGAGTTTTTTCTTTACAAGAGGAATGTAGTAGGTGCTTTTAAGTTAGAATTATCCAAAAGTAAGCTTTACCAAGGGGTGTCATGCCATGGGAAGACCCAGAAGATCTTAATAATTGTCCCCAGCTACAGTATTCATCAGCCCTGTGACCCTGACCACTTAAGTCTGTTGAACTTTTTGTGCTTCTGTTTCATTTTTATAAAGCAAAGACAATAAGATCTACTTCACAGACGTGTTGTGATCAAATGAGATCACATCCGTTTTGTCAGCCTGCTCATTTTTCATTCCAGTGAGCCCTCATCATGTTACAGGGATATGGATGGGTTTGGTGTTGATGTTGGAGTCCACACAGCTCATGTATTTTCCTTGCATTTTTCTTCTGAGACTTCTATTTACCTTTTGTTAACATGCTACATGATCCTGGATTCTATCAGGAAAGTAGTAATTGGGTACACTTATGTTCTAAGCATTGTACATTTTAAGAGTGTCATAATGATGGGAACAATTAAAAAATAAAATTTAGTTTCAATTTTTAGAACTTTAGAACAACTTCTTAGAACTACATCCACTGTCTAATGTGAAGGGCAAATTGTCAGAAATAAGAATCACAAAGAGAGAATACACCGGTACAAGTGAAGTGTGTGGACAAGGCAAACTTTCAAGAAGGTGCGGTTGGAAAATGGAGTACGTAGACAAAAAAAAAAAAAAAAAAGTACCTGGTTTTTATTCTAGCTCAGGTGGTGACTGTGTGTTTTCCCACCTCCTGGGGTCCAACTTCACAAGCTTATTAAATGACTGGCCTTAAAAGAATTGGTCCACAGGAAAAGAATCGAGAAAGGATCAGCTACTTTAATCTGAGAATGTACAGGAACTTTGTGTAAACAAAGGTTTTACTGAGTGAGGTAGGAGAGATAGAAGCATTTGTATAAAAGTCCTGCAAAGTGAAGGAGATTAAAAAAAAAAGATTTTAATTCCTTGTCATAAAAAAGTTTTATAGTATATGATAGAAAGGACTCATATTTAATGGTTTTCTTTCTTTTTTATTTATTTTTTATTTTTTACAAATTACCCCTATTCATGTCTTTCAAATATATGAGAATTGTGAATGAAGGGTCTAGTTTAAATTACGTACCATCGTTGCTGGAAAATATAAAGGAATAGCTATGTATTCTTAGGCCTTCCAAGCAAAATGGAAGTGACATGCCTCGTGATTTGTGGGTGTGGGTGCTATCCAGGGGCTGGGCACTCTGGAGGCTCTTTCACATTCCAGTGTAGTCTATTCCTATGCCCTGCATCCAATACTTTGGCAGGATATCCCCGTGTGGCTACCTTTTCGCATTCTCAAGCTGCACCACACTCATTGAGGGACAGAGGCTCTTTCTCCGTGTCTGCTCTGGTGCTGCGGGTAGTTCCTGACTCCTTATAGGGTCTCCAGCTGCTGGAGGGCCTGCTTTCATTTGTACTCCTCCCCAGTACCTTCCAACACTTGTCTATGCTAGGAACTATTTTGCATTAGATCCTGGGTCTTACGTAACTCTTATACCCCATCTCAAGAAGCTATGGAGACCTTCTCTTAGAGGTTTTACACAGTCACAAGGGAAATGGTTGTACTTGTGCTTGCTTGGCTCAGGGGTGCTCCAAACACAGTCTAATCTATTCTCACAGCATTGTCCTAGAGTCCTAGAGCTTAAAAACTACATTCTCTGTCACCCCCCTGGCCACATTAGTCAAGCTCTGCACACTGATGGCACTGAGAAACTCTGCATAAGTTCAGGCCCGCTTGACACCTCGGAATGCACCTCCTACCCTCTATCCAGATTGTCACTGCCTTTGTTCAGGGCCCTTTCATCTTCTGAGTTAGGTTAACAGCCTTCTATCTTGTCTCCTTGACTTCAATCCCCTCCCACGCCCTGTCCATTTTTTTTTTTTTTTTGGTGTTGACAAGCTGACCCATGTAAATCAAACCTGATGCTTTTCTTCCCCTACCTTCCACCCTTCAGTAATTTTCCATTGCCTCCAAACATAGTCCAAACTCCTCAGCTTGGATTGAAGCCAATTTGTTTGTGACTCACCTGTGTGCCATCTTTTGCCTCCAAGCCACCATGCTTCCTCAAGTGAATGTCTTTGGGGTTTGGTGCTGCCTCTACCTAGAACACCCCGTAACTTCACACCCTCCTGACTTAACCAAGCCCAGCTTGGATACTGGCTCCCCTTAGAAGCAATCAGGATGTAAAACCATGGACTCTGAATTTAGCAATCATAATGGTTACTGGACCTGCAACACATCTAAAAGTGGCAGTATTAAGAGAGGTCATGCCTGTGACACAACACACCAGATGCATATGAACGGGTTGCTAGTGTCAAATTCAGTGAACTGCACAGGGTGAAGAGGATACTGAACTGAATCTTAACCACTGGGACAGCACCAGACACAGAACAATGGGTGCCTATGAGTAACTCTGGCTTGCAATTTGAGATAATCAGATGACAAAGGAAACCCAGAAAAGGCAGCCACAGATCACAGAGAAATAAAGGAAACATGGGAAACAAAGCAGAGAAAAAAAAAGTAAGTTCAGAAATGAGGAAAGCTGCACTCTGATCATGGCATCTTCACTTCCCTTATTGCTTTGACGTGAAGGACTGCACACTGCCGCAGATTCTCACACTGTGCTTAGCGTGAGCCTGGAGCGCCGGCATTTTTCAAAGGTCAGTGCAAGGGCACAGACGATAAATATAGCTCTTTCAATATATGCACATTATTTTTAGGATCTTCTAGTTTAACTGCTTTTTTTCAGTTGCTGCTAGTCCTGTGTGTGTGTGTGTGTGTGTGTGTGTGTGTGTGTGTGTGTGTGTACACGCGCACGTATGTTTCTCTGTGGCTGTGTATGTGTATGTGTGTTTACTTAGAAAAACTGTCACTTTTCAAAAGCCAACCAACCTATTGCAACGCTGAGGGGCTGGGGCCCTTCCAAGAGAGAATACTGCTGGAGTGAACCCTGACTGGCCTTGCATTCATGCAGCTGTCCCAGGCTCAATGGCTACCGTAACACAGACAACAGGGTCATTTCCAACTGCAACAGGTGTTCCTGATTTTAAGTCTTTCTTAAATTTCAGCAGAGACTGCAGTATGGTCATGGAAAAAAAAAAAGTTGGAAGAGATGAAGGAAGATGGGTGTGTGGAGTGAGTGGTGTGCCCTGGACGTGTCCAGCTGGTCAGTGTGTTTTCAGTGCCAGAGAGTTGTGCTTGGCAACCCCAACATGACAAAGATGGACTGATTCTGTTTTCAACTGTCACCAGTCACCAAATGACTTGTCTTGTTTTGACAGGCCACGAACCACACTAAACCATTGCTCCCAAAGATAGTTTAACTGTTTACAGCAAAATCAGCCTGGCCACGAATCTGGAGAAACATACTTGAGCTGAGTAAGAGAAATCCATTAGTTGCAAGGAAGATGTATTACCTTCATCTGCAGATTCTGAGTCCTGAGTTGAGATTCTGGGTGTGGAAAACAGTTTCATGAAAGACTAATAAATTGATTTTATTAGAAGGATCTGTGACTCGTTCAAGGACAATCTTTAGCCGACAAATGAAAAGTGCAATGCCTTCAGTTATGGATAAGGCATGAGTGTGCTAAGTGGCATTTTGGCCTGGAGAATTCTGCCTGGAGAAGCAGACTAGGTCCTTAAACCCCTGAAAAGCAAATGTCTGCTACATCTTACTGCTCGCCTGATCTCAGTATGTCACCTTGCTCTGCCACGCTAACCATTGTCTCAGTGCAGATTTATATACCAAATTAAAAAGTACTCAGCAGCTGTGACACATACTGCTCTTGCAGAGGACAAGCTTGATTCCTAGCACCCAGGTTGGGGGGCTCACAACCAGCTCCATAGGATCTGATGCCATCTTCTGACCTCCCAGGGCATCTGCACTTACACTCACAGAAACCCCCTTTCTCCCTGCCCCCACCGCCACACACACAGAGACACACATAAATATGCAACGAAAAATAAAATGTGTTCTTACAACTCAGTTAAAAATCATCCTTTATGACCTTGGGACATCATTCCTGATGGGACTACCGTATTTTGTGTGACAGCAGTTATGGGGCATTACATATCTGTTAAATATGCAAGCATTCATCTTTCAGAAAGAGGATTTCTAACTCAGCAGTTGCTTTATGCATCCTACTTCGAATGGTCCACATTTCTTTCAATTTACAGAAGTATAACTGACAAATACAAATGGTATGTATTTAAGATATACAATGTGATGTTTATATAACCGCTGTGACGTCATTGGCACAATCAAGCTAACTAACATATCCATCACCTCACACACACACATCATTTTGCAGTAGGAACTCAGGATCTACTCTATTCATAAATTGTATGCATATAATTCAGTATTATTAACTATGGGGTCCATCTCTCGGAGGCTTTACCTGGTCTCTAGGAAAATGGCTGTACTTATACTTACATACCCCAAGGATGCTCCAAACACAATCTAATCTATTCTCTAAGACAACCAGCACTGTCTTAGAGTTCTGAGGTATACAGCCTATCCAGTTATATCTGGTATCCCTGACTATGATCACCATGTTGGTATTAGATGTACTCATCCTGGGCAATTCAAACTTTGTACTTCCTTTTTCTCAGATGATCTCATGTCACCTAGGCTAGCCTGGAGCCTGCTACATAGACAAAAACGACCTGAAGCTTCTGATCCTCCTGCCCCCACCTCCCAAGTGCAGCAGTCACAGGTGTGTGCCAATACACTTGCTCTGTGCATGTGAGGCAAACACTTTGCAAACTGAACTATATCCTCAGCCCAAAAACTTCATGCCTTTGGACCAACCCTTCACTCCCCAAGCCCTAGTATGTAGGGTCCTACTCAGCAGCCACTTACTTTTTTTTTTTTTCCTACGAATTTGGTTTTGTAAGATTCCACACACAAGTCTGGTAGATCATGGAGTGTTTGTGTTTATAAGCACCCACTGTTTTCCTTAGAAACACATCCGACATATTCATCTACGCTGGCACAGTTGACAGAATTTCTTTCATGTTAAGGTTCAATAATATTTCATTGAATTTAAATGCCACCTTACAATAAATAACAAAATGGTGTTATTTATATTTCACCACTTTATTAACACATAATATTTATTTACATGTAATATTTATTTACACATAATGTCACTCCAAGGTACTGATTTAATTTCCTTTGAACATACAGCTGACTCTTGAGCAATACGAGTTGCTCAACTCCAAAGGTCTGTTTACAGGCAAAAAATTTTTTTTCAGACTTGTAACAATTTGAAAAACTCAAAATTCATGTCCTATAGGCTATATGTATTTTTTCCTTTATTTTTTACTTCTTCAAGTTACATCTCAATCGCAGTCCCCTCCCTACTCCCCCCTCCAGTCCCACCCTCCCACCCTCAACCCCCCCATCCTCTTCCCCCTTTTTTTTAAGTTTAAGGTATATCTTATTTTCCCCTACAGTTTCCCCTTTCAGTCCAACAAATGGCTCTTTCTCTTATAATAATAAATACAATACAAAACAACACAGGTAATTAGGCCACAGTTATGAGGGTTATATGGCTTAGCGTACATTCCCAATGACCAGTCCATATGTATTTGGCACCTGACTTTAACATTCTACTATCTAACCATCTCCATGAGTTTAAAGTTCTATATCTAACTCAACATTCATACTAACTTGCAACACAATTTTAAAAGCATCTTTTTAGATCTATAACACTCTCTTGACTCCTAAACAACTCAAAATTAAATTATGAGACTCTAGCTATCTGTTCTTCAACCACCTCAGAGACCTGAGAGGGATAAATATATCTGATTTTATAGGAAGTACAGGGCCTGCAGCTTTCAAAACTAAGAAATGACATACCAGTGGTTGCCTGGACAGTTCCCATTTTCTCTCCATACATTACAGCATCGATCTTCAGTTGTTTGGCCCCGTTTCTCTGACAGACATTGATTGTAGAGCAGGGGTTATGAAGGACTTGCCTACCCTGTCTTGGCAGAGCTAGGCTGTAGACTTACCTGCTTCCAGGTTTTGTCCTTTTTGGACAGCATTCTGTCTACAGTTGGAGCAAGGGGCTTTTTTTGTCAAGAGAAAGGCTTACCACCAATTCAGTCATCTCCCACTGGAGATTCTTCGATGCTCATCTTCTACTTGGGGTAGAATAGGGGATGCTGTCAGAAGTTGATATGTCTCGATATAAAAAAATCTAAAGTTAGACTGTCATAGTAACTAACAAAATGACACGTTTTCATGACTATTAGTTTCCGTTTCTTAATTATCCTAAACAGTTTATGTCGGTTGGTAGCGAGAGGTCAAAACTTGACATTTCATTTTTAAGTATTACTACGAACAATACCTTTAAGAAGCGTTACCCTTAATTTTGTATCAATATACAAAGATCAATACCAATGTGGCCAAATATAATCTTAATTTTGTATCAATATACAAAGATCAATACTGATGTAGCCCAATACAATCTTAATTTTACATTAATATACAAGGGTCAATACCATTGTGGCCAAATATAATCTTAATTTTGTATCAATATACAAAGAAGAACAATACCGATGTAGCCCTATACAATCTTAATTTTGCATTAATATACAATGATCAATACCAATTTAGTGAGTGTTTATCACAACAAAAGCAAACTAGAACAGAGGCTGATGAGGGAGGATGACAAAGTCAAGGACTGTCGGGGTTATAGGGTGAGTTCAAGGCCAGCCTGGGCATCTTAACAAGGTTCTGTCTTAAAAGAAAAGGGGGGCTAGGATTTGGGGTCAGTAGTAGAGCAATTTGCCTAGCATGTGTGAGGTCTCAAGTACAATTCCAACTATACAAAAGGAAAAGTATGTAAAAAAGAGACTTCTGCTTTTTTACGTAATGCAAATTAATTTTTGTTTTGAATCCTCATTAAAATAATTGAAGACTTACTTAGAATGAACCTCATTCCCCTATATTCTCAGCTGACATCTGCTTTGCTCCGCCAGCACCGCATTCCCAGAGACTAGTCACTGTGCTTTAAGGGAACTTGAAATATCAGGGGAAATGAATACTTGTTAGTACTTCAGGACTATCACTGATATCGAACCACTGATTAAGATGGGATCCCAGACCAAAGTCACCTGGATTCACCCCGAGGGATCAGCACTGGCCTTTGCTTGGTAGTATTAAGTCCTAAAAATTCTACCCTCCTGTGACTTAAAGTCATCCAGATTCAGCTTGAGGATTTATTGTCCAATGGAGACAGAATCCTTTTTACCTAGAAAGGGTGGTCACACCAGGTCATGCTGGATGGAACCAGGCAAGTACATTAAAGCCTAAGCTGGCAGCTGTGTTTGCCTATGAAGTAGTCTTTCTGAACTAGAGCAGACGGTGTTGGCAGTCACCCAGTCAGCCTGGAAACACACAGGCACACTCAGAGGTAACTGATTTTCAACAGTGTGTACATGTGTGTGAATATACATACTAATACATACTAATCACCAACACTTCCATACGCTTAGGTTCTAGGGTGGCCTGTCAAGTGTCTTTTCAGGGCTCCCTAGCTCAGTGCTTGGCACACAGTGAACAGTCTACTTATTCGTGGAATCCTTGCTGAAATAAGTGAATGGTAGATAAATTTACCTTTGCATGGAAGGTGAATAGCCACAGAGAATATGCCATAGAAAAGATACAATCTGTATGAACGTTTTCTTTGCTCATTTTCATTTTATTTCTTTGAGACAGGTTCTCATGCAGCCCAAGCTAGTCTAGAACTCTTTATATACCTTAGGATGACCCTGAATTTATGATCCTACTCACTCTGCCCCCTGAGTGATGGGATTACCACACCTGACTTTATATGGTGCCAGGGAGTGAACTCAGGGTGTCATAAATACCAAGTAAGTACTTAACTAGCTGAGCTACACCTCCAGCCTTCAAATGTATTTTATCTGTAAAATGACCCACTAGGGGTCTTGTGGGCAAGGTAAAGTGAATGTCCCCACAGTGAATGATCCCTCTCCAGTTGGGTTGTGCTACAGGGGGTGTGGGGTGGAGGGAGAATCTTGCTTTGTCCTTAAATGAGTCCCCTTCACATCAGAATAGTTCTTCCTAGGAGAGCTAGGGACACCTGGGAGCCTGAGCCACCACAGAAGGACAGCTCAGCCTCGGTTTGCCCTCCAGCTTAGGAGAGCCTTCAGTAGAACTTCAGGGAGAGCCAGAGGCACACAGTTAAAGAGATGGCAACTTCGCATAGTCTCCTGAACTTGATGCTGCCATGAGGCAGGGATCCAACCCCAAATATAGACCTCACAGTGACAGCAGGAATTTGCATCTTGGTACCTGGCAACACTTGCTGTTTCCATTGTAACAGTCATGGTCATTAACTTTGCAATTACCTTTATTTGAACTACTATACAATAATCAGGAGATGACCAGTGTTTTGTTTGTAATTACTATAACCTGTCTAGAACACACGGTTACTTCTATGGTTCAAAAGAGAAAATCTGGAAAAGGCCAAATAACGTACTGGGGCTCATAGCTGGAGAAAGGCCTTCCTTCTCATCTCAAAAATCTATTGACTTGCCCTGTGCGGGGAACCATGCCCACAGTCCTAGCTACACAGGAGGCTGAGACAGGAGGATCCTTTGAACTAGGAGTTCCAAGCCTGCTTTAGCAGTATGGTGAGACTTCATCTCTTTAAAA
The DNA here is from genome assembly GCA_907164525.1 of Lophiomys imhausi. Classification (NCBI taxonomy): domain Eukaryota; kingdom Metazoa; phylum Chordata; class Mammalia; order Rodentia; family Muridae; genus Lophiomys; species Lophiomys imhausi. Next base: position 6,063,798 of record CAJQZJ010033927.1, read on the forward strand.
AAAAAAATGGCATCCCATTTTGTACGGCTAGGTGAACATGTGTCCTTTTATGCTTATGTACTTTCAAAAAATATTAGGAAAATATTTTAAATAAAATAGTTCTGAATAAATGTAATAAAAGTCAAGCGACACCTCTATCCTAAAAACTGTAAAAGTGGCTGGAATAAAAGTTTTAAGATTTAAGAGAATTGAAAAGTATGGAATGTTCACAGATCAGCAAGTATAATATCATCAAGATTTTTAATTCTTTCTAAATCGACCATTAGATGGAACATACTCCTAATGGATTAAAACACTCAGACAGTTTTGTATAATTGACATAAAAAATTATTTCACAGGTTGAAGGACTCAGATGCATTCTCTGATATAAGACTTAGTATAAAAGTATAGTGATTAAAGGAAGTAAAATTATTATTAGAAAATAATGCATAGGATGGATTAAAGAATTAGTTGACTTTCTAAATCAATGAAAAATAATCTTTTCAACAGTAGAGCTAGATAATCTGAATGAGTATGTTTAAAAATGAACCTCATCCTCTACCTCCCTCCCCTCTTGAAGAAGGAGAAACACTGAACAGGTAAATTCTCCATCATGTCTGAGCCTCAGCTGATAGGCTCCTTCTTGTTCAGTTACGGGTGGTTGCTTCACACTATAATGTCTCTTGAGAAGTGAACGCACAACTTCAATCAAGATGAGAAATTACTTTTATGCTTGAACCAACATATTCTGGTTGTGTGGCCAAGCAGCTTCAAGAGGTTTAAGTAGGAATCCGAGGACTGTGGATGTATGGACTCAGCCACGAGAAGGCACGTACATCCTTGCCACTGACAAGACTAACAGTAAGCCCACCCAAATGCTCATGGCTGCCCTTTGACAAGAATACTTGTCACAGCTGAGACTGATGAACACAGAATGGTTTCTGACCAGCTTGCCTGCTGTGTTGACTCATCAAAATGTGCATCCTGTTTCTCAATAAATAACTTAGCAATACAGAGCTTTGTTTGACCAAAACAAACGCACAAATGTGAGAAACTATAGAGATAGGCTTTCTAACTTAGTAGTGACTAGCATACTTATGGTCAATAAAAGTCCTATTGTACTAAGTGAATTTTAAGTCTAGGTGACACTAATGCTGTAGGCAAGACACCTAATCTATAGATCAGATCTCCTCTGAAATAGTGGCTTATTTTCCAGAATGCTGTTATGATTTAAACAGTCTCCATCCGATGGGTAAAACAGTTTTTAAAATATTATGCCCTGATACTAGTGTGTTTTGTGGAGCAAAATAGATACTGTGGAATTAATTGTTCCAAGACTAATCTTAAGGAGTAATTGATACTTTAGATACATCAGTCACTGACTCTTCCTTTGGTGGTAACCATGTCTGCTGCATTTATAGTAGGTGTAGAAAAATTTTGTTCACATTAAGTAATGAGAAGGGTCTGGGTTATCAAAACCAATGTCTCAGAGTTTTGCGGGGGCTGAGCCATCCATCCTGTGGAAGTTGAGGGAATGATGATGAGGTTTCCACAAGTTTGATAAATCATGGGGACCTTTCTGTTCTAAAGATGAGCTAGGACCTAATGGCCTCTCTTAGGGGTGAAAAGGAATAACGGGAAACCAGATTGGGCTTGATTCTTTCCAAAGGAAAAGACAGTGATCCTATTTCTCACTATTGGGGAAAAATGGATAAAGACTTGAAACAGTGCTAGCTGGAAGTCTATGATTAAAGCCAAATACATCATGATAAGATTCAGCCCTGATACTAATTTTGAATAGCAGGTGAGGAAGCCAAGCTTACATTGAGAATAAAATAAATGTTAGTATCTGTTATGGTATTGCTATGAAACATCTCAAAGCTCATGAGTTTAACCAGAACTGGGTCTTTGGAGAAGTGATTGGATCATAGAGGTTCTGACCTTGTCAATGGATGACCCATTGATGAACTTGTAATCTGATGGCCTTATGGAGAGGTGGTAGACACAACCAACCAACCAACCAAACAAAACCAGCACACATCTACAATTTATTAATTAAAAAAATAAAAGAGGTTTCAGAAATTAGGAAAAACAAAGACAAAAGGAAAACAAAGCAAAACAAAAACCACTAATGGAGCTGAGGCCTTGATTTTAGATTTTCAGCTTTCAGAACTATGAGAAAATGAATTTTAGTTGCTTAAATCCCTGTGGTACTTTCTTATTGTGTTTTCAGCAGTATAACAAACATATCCTGGATTCTGTGTTTACTGGGTCTCATGTTCATGGATCCAAACAACCAAGGAAACAAAATTACATCTGTATTAAATATGTATAGACTTTTTTCTTGCCATTTTTTCTAACTAAACAATATAGTTTAATGATTATTTATGTATCATTTACAATAGACTAGTAATCCATGTAATCTGTGTGTGATTTGAAGCATACAGGAGGATGCATTGTAGCCATTTTATATAAAGAACTTTATATATAAAAAACAAACCTATCCAGGGACTGGAGAGATAGCTCAGTGGTTAAGAGCACTGTCTGCTCTTCCAGAGGTCCTGAGTTCAATTCTCAGCAACCACATGGTGGCTTACAACCATCTATAATGTGATCTGATTCCCTCTTCTGGCTGCAGGTGCACAGGCAGATGTAGCACTCACATACATTAAAATAAATCTTTAAAAAAACCAACCAAACAAAAAAACACCTGAAGTTGTTTAAAAAAAAACTTATCCACAGGTTTTAATATTCTAAAAAGTGCTTGAAATCCACCCCCTACAGATCCTACAAGGCAACTATATTTCCTAATGATGGGACCATCCTAATTTAATTAAGCAAACAACTTGGCATAGAGGAGATGCAGAACGTCAGTTAATGGGTTAATTTGATCTACATCTTTTTCTCCTGCATAAACCAGAAAATTTCACATGAAATGTTTGTATTTAAGATATCTTTTTTATAACAAGGAAATATAATATTTGAATGTTTCAGAATTAGTTTTCTAAAGTGACTTCAAATTACATTATTTTGGCACATATAAGTCTTAAAATCATTTGGAAGGTCTTAATTTTCTCATTAGTACCTTATTCTTAATTTCAATTAATGAGAAAAAAGACATTTCAGGAAGTTATCTATATACTCCATGAAAGAAAGTAGACCAGGCTCCTAGGCAGCCAAGCAGGAAAGATTCCTCTTAGAAGTGAGTCTGCCTGCTTCCACATCTGTCATCCTCACCTCCATCTGCACACAGCCCTTGGCTATAGTTAGAAATCTTGGGTGCCCAGTCCCAGCTCATTAGTGGCCACAAAGAGTGGGAGTCTTTGTTGACAAATCTGCTGATGAGGGCCAGAAGAGGCCATTTTCCTGAATCTGTCGCATCTGAGTCAGATCAGTTTTAGACAAAGCTCTACCAGTTAAGCAGCAGATAGATGGTTTGAAAGATCAAGGCTGCAATTACAGCTTGCTGTAGTGAACGGTCCTTTCATTTCAACTGTCCAATGACAGTTGAGTACATGGAAATGCTTGCCTAGTTTGGAGAGCCTAAGATTGCCTGGTTCCTGCATTCCCAGAGAAGAGTTGGGCTCCTCCTTGTACAGCACCAATCATCAGTCTGGCCTGTGAATACATTCCTGTGAAAAGGCAAAAGGCACTGCCAGAGAAAAATCAAAATAAAATAGACTTAGTTGCCTCTGCAACTGAAAAAAAGATCTGAGAAATTAAAAAATGGACACTTTGAAATCAACAGAAGCTTAGATATGAACAGCAGAACAGACCATGCAGTACCTAGCTCCTTGGGGCATCATTATTTAAGCGTCCATCTAATTGTCTAATTCTGTACATTGTGCTTTGACAGGAGGCATCCAACAACATCACCCTCTGTGTGACTCATGAGCTAGATTCTCTCCATTTCTGATTCTCGGACTGGATGGAGGAGGATTCAAGTGGAGGTTGGCAGCGGTGTGAATTGCTTCTTACCCTGTATGAAGCAGCTGTTGTCTTCAAAGGGAAAACTTCAATTTGAAGATTTTATTTTTTTTTCACAAGGCTTTTTTTTGTGTATTTGTTTATTTCCTTTCCAACTTTCCAAATTTGAGCTTCATAAACATTTGGCCTTTTCTACATTACTGCAGAGAATACCTGCATTACTGATTTCATTAAAAAATTTCATTTTAAAAATATTTTTAAATCATTTAGACAGAGTTCTAATCTGAGAAGCCCTGTAGAGAGGGAAATCCTGCATTTCTACGTGTGTTTCATTTCTCCAAGGATAAAGAAGTAATTTCCAAGTTGCATCTGACTCTGAGCCTTCTCTACCACAGATGAGGAAGATGGAAGGGCCCTCCATCACTAGACTTTCTGTAGAAGAAAATAATTGAATTATTCACCAGTATTTATATTAAGATTAATTGATTGGTGTTGATCCTTAACCCATCATTATAAATGAGTACACACAGACAAAACAGACACCTAATGGATTTTCAGAAGCCTTAGCCTGGATAGTGCAATCTTGGCCCATCTTCTCTAGTTTATAATTCTATTTCCCAGATAAAACCCCATATGCACATACATCCCCTTGGACTGTTATTCTCCTTGATACATCCATGTTCCAGGCCTCTTGGGAATGAACTTCCATTTGCCCCATCATGTCTTCCTCTTCATGATGGCTTTTTTTTTTTCTTCCCATCTATCTCCCTGCTTCAAAAGCCCTGCCTACCATTCTCTTTGTCCAATCTCAGGTGAAACTGCAAATTAATTAATTAATGTAGTTATTACTAAATATAAACTGTAAGATTAGGCTGGCGGAGCAGCTGGCAGCTTGGCAGAGGAGCAGGCGAACTTATCCTGGAGAAAGAGCCCTGGGACCAAGGGTGGCCTACACCACCTGTAACCTAAACTCTGTTAATTAATATAAGTTGTTATATTAGGCTAGCAGCTTGATGGGAGATTCACCTGGGCTCAAGGGGAGTCTGGGAGTCTGGAAGTCCAACAGCCTGGGACTACTTGGACTGAGGGCCTATAAGCTGCCGCAGTCTTTTCCCCAATAGTTAAACACACCAAGACCTTTTAATGTTTTAGTGCTTAACCCTTAGCAGGTTAATTAGCTACTCTAAGTTAACCCAGATCACCTAATCCCAAACCACCATGTGACTGCGATTACCTTCCAGCATTCTCCAGATGTCTGTCTCCTTCTGTGTCTCCCGGTGGAAAGAGAGAGAATATCTGTGTGTGCCCTGGGTTCCTGTTCTGATCTCAGGAAGTCCCGCCTTCCTATACTCTTTCTGCCCAGTTAATTGGCCATAAGTGACTTTTATTAACCAATCAAGAGAATGCCTCAGAAGGGCCGGTAACCAGATCTCAGCATTGAATTCAATGTATCAGAAACAATATTAGACCTTCCCTCAACACTCAGGGCTCAGCATTTATTCAACCAATCAGAGACAATGGTTAGCCAGCAAAGTAACATACAGCAAGCAGGCCTCTAGGAGCAATTAATTAACATTTAAAATACATAACAGATCACTGTATCAACTTTCCAAAGGTGCATTATCTTCTGAATCCCTACCACTCTTTTTTGTGTTCCTTGAGACACAGTGGCAATCATGTATCCAGGACCTAAAATTCAACCAGTTTTAGGAACTTCCTCCAAAGGTGTGATTTTTTTAATTAAAACTCGCTATCTGCTCTCCCTAATAGGAATTTTTCTGATTGGCTGGATCTCCTTCTTGCCTGGTACTAATGTTATTATTTTAATGGAAGTCAAATGTAAAGGACACTATTTTCAATCACTTTTGTCTATTTGGTAAAGTCTTGTTTCTACCCTAGATCCCTCTAGCGGCAATGGAAATGCTTCCCCAGGTGGGTTAGGTTCTGTAATTATCCTACAGCACTGTGCTCACACGCCTGTGAGAACACTCACCCTATCAGAATCATCTCTCAGTCCTGGATTATAAACTCCTGGAAGTGGGAAGCCATGTATGAGTCCTCTCTATAATGAACTATAGACACGATCCCTGAAAGAATGGTTTTGAGTCCTCTCTACAAAATTGGGTCTTAGTGTCCAAAGGTTTTGCATCCAAATATTCAACCAACTATGAATCAAAAATATTGGGGGGGGTTACATCTGTATTGAACATGTGCTGACTCTTACACAATACAGTCATGACTACTTTCATAGTATTCATAGTTTATTACCTATGTTAAGACACCCAGAGATGATTTAAAGGACATGGATGGTGGGTGTTATTCACAACAGCTTTCCAGCTTCCTATATTATTTTATATATGGGTCTTGTACATTGAAGGACTTTAGCCAAATCCCTGAAGATTCTTGTGATCATCAATATTCCTAGGGTTCAGCATTGTCATTATAAACAGATGATATTTGATAATCCTCACCTAGTTGAACTGTTGGAGCTTCACCAAAGATAAAAACATACTTGGGCATCTCTATTATATGAAGACTAATCTGCAATCAAAGTGCTGAAGAAAACTACATAGATACTCTAACAATGACTTGACACAACTTTTGAGGGAAAAATTCCATAAGTAGTAACAAAAATGGTGTCAGATATGGAACATAGAATAGTTGTCTACGTGATTCATTAACATTATTGAGGAAAGAGCAGTACCACAGTCCTTAAGCCACTATGCTTTTGTTAGAGTTATTAAATTTATATAAATATAAAATATTAAAGGCCTCATCCCAAGTCTCCTTTTTCTCTTTTCCATAGACTGAGACAAGGATTAAAGGAGAATAATTAAAGCAGTTATTTGCTTAATTGGCTTATCTCCATGACCAGGATTTTTTTCTTGGCTCTGTTTGCTGTCACATATATGAGTTATTAAAAAAAAAAGGCTTTGCAATGCTAGAAATGGCATTCCAATTTTGCCATGTATTGTCTTAGGACGGTAGAGTCTTATTCAATAACTGCCATTTAATGTATGCTAAACATAGTAACTACTTGCACTGTAGCAATCACTACTATTTGTTTACTTCTAACCAAATATTTTTCCCGACTTTAATAGTAGTTTTATTCAGTATTATAATAAACCTATCTAAAACCCACAGCTTTTTCTATTCTATCCCATTTAGGGAAGTGTTAACAGCATTGCAATGTGGCAATACTGTGGGCAAGTCAGCACAAACTGAGGGTTTCTGGGATATAGTGTTCGTGAACTTCAGCCATTGTTGATCTAGTTCCCTGTTTCCTGCAAATGAATAACTATCTGTTAATATATCGTAAGCAAGCCCACTTGTGCTTGAGTGTGGCTGTTATCTGTCAGAGGAATGCCAGGGCTTAAATGTTGACGTATCATATCCTGAGCTTTTATTTATACACCAGTGGGTGGAAGAATAGAAAAAATTGAGGAAATACACCTTCCTCTGTTTCAGGAAAGAAAGAGGATTATAAGCCCATATTGTTGCCATTAGGTGTGAGATAAAAGTGTGGGTGTTTGTGGTGAGAGAATTTGTATGCTGAGGAATCCTACTGGAACCCACATTCTGCGAATGGGTCCAGGAGGGACGTTTAAGAATTAGTTCCCCAAACTGCCAAAACCAACCAATTTTTAAAATGTTATCACACTCCTCCTAAATAGCACCCTGATACTTAGAGGGTAGACAACACAATTCCATCCTGAAAACATGGATCCTAGTTTCCTTCAGATGCCACTTCTAATGCCATTCTACTGTCTGAGGGAAGAAGCCGGTGGTCCAGGGTAAGAATGTCCTTGTTTGTGAGCACAATAAAGACAAAAGACAAACAGTCAGTAGAGGAGATATTAAATATCTTTGTGGCTTATGAAAGAGAGATGTTGCTAAACGAATTGAAAAAGAGATAAATATTGCTTTTATGAGAGAGACACAGAGAGAGAGAAAAGGAGGGAGGGAGGGAGAGAGAGGGAGAGAGAGAGAGAGTTCTGTAGCTTAGACTGGCCTCAAACTTGTTGTATAGCCAAGGATGACCTTGAACTTTTGACTATCTTACCTCCTCCACCTCCAGAGTGCTAGGTTTACAGGAATACACCACCACGCTTGATTTATGTGATGCTGGGGACTGAATGCAGGACTTCCCACAGGTTGGGCAAGCACTCTAGCAACAGGGTCACTTCTCCATCCCTACAAGCATTTTTTTTTTTTCTGCTTGCTTTTTAAAGGTGTCCTTGCCCTTAGAACATCTCTAAGGTGTTCAGGATATTGGGGTAAGCATTCACCTTTGCCAGGAGAGCATGGTTCCTGGGTAAATATAGCTAGACTCTGCTCTATAAGAAGCAGACTCCAGCAAAAGAACAAAGAGACAACAAAGGGACCTCCAGCTGCTCTGAGGGATCTTCAGGAACTCAAACAGCTGCTTCCGGAAATGTTATTCTCACCTTTCACAGCCTTTCAGCGGAAATGTTTATTGGCTCACTCAGGATAAAAGATCTTTCCAATTAGGCAAGTTGATGTAAAGACACACGTGGGAGTTGGCGAAGCTTCCTGAAGGAGCCCACCTCAATTGGCAGCTGAGTTCATCTGCGTGCAAGGATAGCCTAGTGTGATGCTCTTGTCACAGACGTGGGACCAGGTGCCGGGATTGGTCCTGCTCATTTATTTTGAATCATGTCATTTCTCATACTGGATTAACTTTTCAAACTAGTATTTATGGAGGACATAAATACTCCCAGGAAGAGGTGTGTGTGGGTGTGGGAAGATACCTGTCCCCTGTGTCCCGCCCACCTTCCACACACTCATATGCCTTCGTGCTTGGAGGGCAGGGCAAGAGGACAGAAAGGAAGAAACAAACAATCTCCTTCCCCCTGGAGTCACCTATGTTTTCAATTGCCTGGCTCAGGTGGGTGTATTGTCTTTGTTCACATTATCTTCTATGTATCCTTGTCTGTGTCTTAATCCCTCACTAACAGGGTACAAACTCTGTTAGATTACATCTACCGGAGTGACTTCATTTAATTTAATCACCTCCTTACAGACCCTTTTTGTTGTTGTTGTTGTTTTTGGAGACAAGGTTTCTGTGTGCAACAAAGCCCTGGCTTTCCTGGACTCAATATCTAGACCAGGCTGTCCTCGAACTCACAGAGATTCACCTGACTCTGCCTCCCAAGTGCTGGCATTAAAGGCGTGCGATCTTCAGATCTTTTTTTTCTATACAAGTCACATCTGAGAATTTGCATTTTGAGGTTATGGCATTTCTTAATAAATGTGCTTAAAACACTGGCTCAGATATTAGGAACAAAATTGAGTGTCAGCCTGCAAGATGGCCCTGTAGAAATTGCTTGCTACTCAAGCTTGATGACCTTAGTTCAATTCCCAGGTCCTACCCTGGAAGGAGAGAATCAACACCTGAAAGTTGTCCTTTGACCTGCATGCTTGCACAGTGTCAAGAGTGCTCACACTCATGCATGTGCATGAACACACATACACACACAAGAACACACACACACATACGAAACTTAAAAATAAGTATACATAAAGAAACATAGAAAGATGGAGTATAATTAAAGTTGGGTTTTATGAGGTGGACTCAGTTTAAGGAACAACTTGGTTCAGAAGGCTATACTCTGTCCATCACTTAAGGGGAGGGACTAAAATAAAATGTGAGTCTTATGAAAGGGACGCAGGTTAAAGAGCAGGGTGGCATAAAGAGCTTTCTCTGTCTGTCACCTGTCTACCACGTCTCAGCCAATGCATCTTGCCAAGGCCAGTGACTCAGCAGAGCACTCAGCCAGCAGTTACTGAATGACAACCTCGGAGCAGCCACTCTGGGTCTGTCCACTAGAGAGGCAGAGTGACCATAATGAGCCATTAGGAGTTGGCTCTTGCTATTTCCCTGTGGAAATGCGCGTCCACCACAATGTGTCTTTTGTGTACACGTGTGTGCATTACTTCAGTGTTGTAAAACAATGCAGCAAGGGACTGCTGCCCAGGCCTCCCCACCTCACCTTTCTCAGGCCTCTTTGCTTGCTGTGCACTGAGAAGAGCTGGCAGGCTCCAGCCCCTGACAAATGTAGCTAGGAGGAGGTACACAGAGATGTGTTCTTTTGCAGTGTGTTTAAGTCAAAGCCCGGGTTTTCCTTTTCTATCCTGTTTTCTCTGTACCCAGAAATGAAATCAGTCTGAATGGTAAAACCCTAAGCCAGCAAATAATAAATCCTACACTCAACTCCTGCTACAGAGAAAGCTCTGCTCAGCAGCCTGGCCACCCTTGGTGGAGTTGCCTGGAGCAGTTAATCTTCCTCGCTGTTGAAGAGCTTGGGATTGCCATTAGATGGAGCTCAGTGAAAGAAAGAACAGAAGAGGTGAATTTTTGTGCATTAGAAAGAGGTTTTCCTAGAAAACCTAAAGTCTATGGAACAGTTAAAGGGTCACAATTTGTTCTTGTGTAAATTTTGTCACTGTGCTATCAAGGCAAAGGTGTAAGTAAATACTGACTGTCAAGTGAAGCAAAATTTGGAAGTGTGAGCTATAAGACCCCGGGAACAGACAGAAACACCCATGAAGGTAGGCTAGTTTATTTTGTGTTAGAGTTCAAAGTGTACAAGAAAACTCAGATCTCCATATAATTCATGAAATGACATCTATCTAGTTTGTTTTCTTGTCTCTGCTCCTCAATAATCCCCATCACAAGGAGACTTTTTCATATGTTGAAAACTTTTGTAACAATGATACACATGGCTTGGAAAAAAGAAAGCCAATCTACTATTAGTGTTGAAAGTATATAGTCTGGATTTGTACAATGATGAGATAGTAGCTGAACCTGGCTAGGGCATACACAGCCTTATTTGTCTTGCTCAATGGCTAGAATAAAATTGGAATATTCATGCAGGCTGGGGTTAGAGGAATAGCTCAGAGGTAGAGAGCACTCACCTAGTGCATATGAGGACCTAAATTTCATCCACAGCACCACACATGTACATGCACATTCGCACGTGTGTACATACGCACAACACACACACACACTCACAGAGAGAGAGAGAGAGAGAGAGAGAGAGAGAGAGAGAGAGAGAGAGAAACAGACAGAGACAGAGGCAGAGAGGGGCTAGGGAGAGAGAAACAGAGATGGAGAAAGAGGATATAGTTCAATGGTACAAGAAAAATATGTGCTGTGGGGAAAAATTAGTCCTTCTGAATACTGTAAGAGGAAAAAATAATGATGTCTTTGTTAATACCCATCCAGTTTTATATTTTTTAGGTTGTGAACCTAGCCATTATGGCTGAGTCATTTCTCTGGCCCAATTCTGTTTTATTAAAATTATTTATATTACAGTTAGTGATACTGGAAATTTATGGAGGGCATTTTACTTAAGAACAATTGTATGCTAATATATTATAATAGAGATCAAAACACCAGAGTGGCTGGGCATGGTGGTGCACACCTTTAATCCCAGCACTCGGGAGGCAGAGGCAGGCAGATCTCTTTGAGTTCAAGGCCAGCCAGTTCTACAAAGTGACTCCAGGACAGTTAAGGATACACAGAGAAACCCTGCCTCAAAAAACCTAAAAAAAAAAACACCAGAGTAAAGAAAATAATAATAAATCACTCCCTTTTCATTCAATGAAAGGCTCTTTTTTCTAATAACAGTTAATACAATACAAAACAATAAGAACAATTAGGTGACATTTATGAAAATTATAAAGTAAAACATACATTCCCAATGTCCAGTCCATATGTATTTGGCAACTGATATTAGTATTCTATTATCTATCTATCTTGATAAATTTAAGGTTCAATTTCCATCCTAGTTTACTTAAAACATCTTCTTAGACCTAGAACATTCTTTTAATTCCTAAACAACTTAAAACTTAACTGTGAGACTATAACTATCTAGTCTTCAACCACATCAGAGAACTGGGAAGGATATATATCTGAATAAACTGGAAGTGCTGAACCAGCAGGTTCCAAAACTAAGAAATGACAGACAGGTGGCTGCCTGGACAGTCCCCAATTTCTCTTAATACATTGGAGCATCTATCTTTAGCCTTTTGGCCCAGTATCTCTGACAGACATTAATTGTAAAGCAGGAATTATGAAGGACTTGTTTACCCTGTCTTGGCAGAGCTAGGCTGTCGATTTACCTACTTCCAAGTTTTGTCCTTTTCAGACAGCATTCTGTCTACAGGTGAAGCAAGGAATTTCTCTTGCCCAGTGACAAGCTTGCCACTAATGCAACCATCTCCATATGGAGATTCTTTTATGTTCATCATCTACTTGGAGTAGAATAGGGGGTGCTGTCAGGACTTGATATGTCTCAATATCAAAAAATCTTAAGTTAAGAAAACATCTTTGAATGCTGGGCTTGTTTTTGCATAGCTGATCTTTGGTAGAGTTTCTGACCTCAATCCCTTGCATGCCAGTGGCATACTTCAGTATGACATCTTAAAATGGCTCCAAGCAGATCTTCCGTGAAATATGTTGTCCCCCTAATTTGAAAATTGATGATTTAGTATTTTCACCACAGTGGGTTCACAGAAGAAATCCTGTCAACTCCTGGGGAGAACTAATATGTATTCTGTGTGTTGTTTAGAGAAACTGGACAAAGGATGAATTCCAACTCAAGGTGGAGGTCAAGGACTTGCCTTGTTAGATTTGAAATGGTCCCTAAGAAGCCAGAGAAAAATCCTGATCTTGTGGCAGATGCAGATGTAGGGTGGCTGATAGGGAGACGGGGAAAGGGAGAGACAGTGAACGACCATGAGAAGCTGGAGCTTCAGCATCTTTGGACCAAGTCTGTGTCTATCTTTGCTACTAGCTGAGTAGGAAGACCTTTAGCAGGTCACTATATTTTTCTGGACAAAGTCATCATTCATAAAATGAGGAGTTTGGGATATATTACCTGTAGGTATACATCCCAACTAAAGTATTTATGTATGTATGTGTGTATGTATGTATGTATGTATGTATGTATGTATGTATGTATGTGATACCTATTAGAGAACTTTGGGATCATAAATCCCACATGTTCCTTCAAATAATTCCAAATCAGACACACTAATACTTCTGTAGCAAAATGCACAACTGTTCATATTCAGACAGAAAAATCAAGATTACTAACAGCTTTGCATCATGAGGTTGAATTTTATTGACAAGTGAGATGTTACAAGAGTGAATAGAAAACCATTTTGGTTTCCAGATACTAGGCTTCACATCTGTAGGAGTTGTATTGTTATAGTTATTCAGTTTCCCCATTAATAACTGATTAACAAACTCTATTACTAAAACCTGAAGTCTATTAGACCAATGGCACTCATTTAGAACTCTCTGGAAGATAAAGTTTCATTAACAAACAAAAGATCTACTCCTAATATTTACTTTCTAGGTTCTTAAATGTCAAAGCTGCCACAATTGGCAATCTCTCAGATCTTGATTTTTATCCTATTATCTCATCCTCGTGCAAAACTTTGTATATGAGAAAAGTATGGTTGTATTTCTTAAAATCCTTTTTATTTCTAAGATCTAGCTTAGGGGAATCTCATGAATAAAATGACGGGTTTTGTGAGGGTCCTACCAGCTTGTGCTTTGGGGTAATGAAATGGAAAACAAGTCAGCGAGCACTGTTGACAAGACAGTGAGTAATGTAGAGCTGGCAGACATTCCTGGCTCCTGGCTAGTGCAGGTATCAGGTCCTCAGTTTAGAGTGAGGCTGACCCCTGTGTATCTCAGTTCTCAAAAGGGCTATAAATAGCTGCCAGTGAGGTACTTTCCTCTACTCCTTCAGCACTTCCTGTTGCCCACTAATCACACTCTGCAGAAGAACACGGAGCTAAACGTGCTGAGTAGAAAAGGCATGCTCACTTCAGTGAAGGGGTGGTTGAGATTAGAGTCAAACAGTCCCTTGGTGAGGAGCTGAGAGCAAAATATGCTTTCTTCATGAAGTCATGGGTGAAACTTCAACTTTAGATAGTGGAAGCCACAGAGAGGGCAAGAGATAGACTGAGTGAGGGATCGGAAAGGAACAAAGAAAGGGAAGGGAAGAGTTGGTGAAGGTTGGTTACTATAAAATCTGTCCACAAAATATCCAGCCATTCAGTTGTCTGTTTTGTGTTATTATGTGTTCAAAAATGGGGTTACCACCTCATTATAATAAATATCAAATGCTGTGATAGGTATTGAGAGTATGGTGAGGAATGATGTTTGAAACACACAGATTAATTGTATGAACAGATAATGACCAAGTAACGAAAAGCATCTAATTTCAGAAAATAATAAATGCTGCTACACAATAAACTAGTATTTATTTGTCCTAGTTAGTTTTAATTGTCAAGTTGAGTCATTTGAGATGAGAGAACCCCGATTGCTTTGTAGACCAGGCTGACCTCAAACTTCCTACCTCTGCCTCCTGAGTGCTGGGATTAATGGCATGCACCACCATGCCCGGTCTGGCTTGATGGTTTTTAATGAACATGCCTGCTGCCTTGTGAAACATGGACTGTGAAAAAGCAAGAGTGAGAAATGGGAGGAATAGTTTGGAAGGCTGAATTGGATGTGAATAGTCCAATAATTAAGGACGTGGTCAGCAATTGTTGGTCTTAAATATTAAGAGTAAGGACTACTTTGTCTAAGTTGAACCTTGGACAGTTTCACCATCCTGGAAGCCATGGTTCTTATTAGCTTAGCATGCCTCACTTCTATCCTGCCATTTCTATAAATTTAATGTGTATGTGTTCATTTTCTGGCTTGGATACTTTTAAATAATCCATATATAAACAGAAATTCACAAGTCTCCTTTTGCTAGAGATAATAGCATTCACAGTGATGTCAGATAAATTCGACTTAACCTAGCCATATTGGACAGAATATTAAAGACTGGGGTTATATTTCCTTTCATCCCTTATCCTACATGTTGAAAAATTCTAATATCTTTCCTCATGTAGACATCTGATCATTGTGCTTATGTCTGCCTGTCATTCTTTCCAGGTTGAGATGCAGAATTAGCATCACATCTAGAAAGCTGTACATGAATACAATGTATGTGTCTTTTAGAGACAATTCTTACTTTGTTTTGTCATATGTATTATTCTTAGAGGGATAAACCATTTGTTTTAAGTAGAAGACATGAGAAATGAGGGGAATCTTAGATGTGCATACATATGCATACATGATACTTAGTTACCATGCTGCTAAACATGTTAGTCTTCACATGGCTTTGCCAGCATTTTTTATCCGTTAAGACTGCACTGTCATGATCAACTGAGTGGTTGTAATGTTCTCAGCATGAAACAAGACTATATAATAAGTTTCTAAAAGTAGCCCTGTATAACAACAGACTCTAGGAATTTAACTAGGTTATCAGCTATGACCCTAAAAACCATTAGGGGACATAGGAATTAGCTTCCACATTCACAGAAGAGTAACTGAGACCATGAGCAGGGCTTGCAGAACATAGACATGTTATTTAAACTCAGACTGCACATGCTTGCTCCCATATAGGCTGCCCCAAGGTAACAAAGAGTTATTTCTTTCTTGATTATGTATTGTTAAGTCTGCTAAAAACTTCTTTTTATGATTTGATGATCCTCCATATCTAGACACACACACACACACACAGACAGCACATACACACACATACACAGGCACATACACAGACACACACACACAGGCACATACACACACACACCATGCTTTCTGTTCTGTGACTCCCCCAGGCAATCATCTCAATCAGCCAGATTTGGTCACTTCTGTTCATCTTCCTTATCCAAGCTGTTTGCTCATCCTGACCATCCTAATTCTGCCTTCATTTCCATCGCATCTCCTCAGCTCTCTGTCCAAATGAACCACCCATTGCAAGGCCTCACGGCTTTCAGACTGGTAGGTTGGCATAATCTCTAAATAGTGGCCTGCAGCAATGCCTAACTGCTGATATTTAACCCTTGTATGGAGCACCATAGCAACCCACTTGAAATAATTAAAATAGACCATGTGAGATGGTATGTCTCACTCACTCTGCTGGAGGCCTGATACCATATGAGGAGTTGCACTGTGGGAAGGCTCTGTGGCAATGGGCTGAGGGAGACCCCTGGCAAATGACCACTGACAACCTGAGGCCCCCAACCCGGTTTCAATCCTTGAAAAGCTGAGTCCCCACCAGCAGCCATACCCAAATCCCGCCCTTCAGAAACAAATACTTGTTGAAGCTGCCACATCTTGAGATAATTTATTTTTCAGCAATAGATAACTTCTGGGAATATAGTTGTTTGTGTCATTTCCATTTCCAGAGGCTTTAATGACTCTCATTTGCCTTCAGAAAATAGCTAAGCTTCTTAGCATGACAGTGGGGATACTTTATCTCCAAGTCCCAGCATGTCAGTTAATAATTAATTGAGGATTATTTGATAGTTGAAGGCAGTAGTGTGTAATTCAGATATCAACTGCTGCCACATTGTCCTTAAGGGCTAAAGAAAATTGGTATCAACATGCAATACACACTCTATGGAAAATCCAACATCCTCCCAAGATATTATTTCCTGGTATATTTAAATACTCAGAATCACATCTGGCTTTATTTGCTCCCATTCAGTTAATTCAGCATGCGGATTCTCTCTCCCTGATGGATGCTACAATTTTGCAAACTGTCAACTCAGTCCCTTTCCTAGACACACACACACACACACACACACACACACACACACACTACTGTATAAAGCAGATTTCAGAAAAATTTAAGGATTTCTTTTACAACTCAAATAACTTAAGTTGGATATTAGATATCACTGTTACAGTATTTGGGAATGTGGAAAAAAGTATCATGTACCTTTATTGTAGTTTACATTTGCATGAAGAACCACTAACAAGACATCATAGAAATTTTCTATAGGGAGGAGAGTGATTTAAATTGGGAAAATGGACTATGATATTCTATTTCATTTTGATATATTGTTTTGACTTAGGAAAATGCTTTCTTTTTTTTCTAGAAAATAAAAGTAAACCTTTTTAAAAGAAGACATTCTCAGAGTCCTCTATTGGGAATTTCCTACTGAACTCACACACCAGCAGACTCTGAATCCTTCCCACACCAATCTTATTGCTCTCCACACACATTTGTCCAGTGTTGAGTTCTTTCTGGTTCCATATCCAGACTCATTTCATCCTCAATTCAGTGAAGGCCTCTCTATCTTTCTAGCTAACTAAGAATGGTGTGGGCTTTTGAAATCTCAAACCCCACTTTCAGAGACTGACCTCCTCCAACAAGGCCACACCTCTTAATCCTTCCCAAAGAGTTCCATCAACTAAGGACCAAGTATATGTAGGTTCATATATACTATATGGGCTGATATATACTATATGGGCTTATATATACTACATGAGGCTATGGGGCCATTCTCACACTCACTACGACATCTCACCTCCATCACCCTACCTTGAATATGTGAACATCTTCAAGCACTGTCTCCTCTCATGCTTCACCTTTTGTCTCAGCAGCTATTTACTTACTTGGACCTCCACTCCATGTAGCAAACTCTCCTGCTGGGTATTGTGGTATGAGTTTATTAGAATAACCAATTATGAGAATGTTTTTGTTTAATCCCAGGTGTGAGGCTTCTTAAGACACAGGTGTAAAGTATTAAATGTATCGAAAGCTAGCAGGGGCGTGGCTTATTCAGGTGCAGCAAGTTTAACTCAGAGGACTTGAGAGAGGAATAAAAAGCCAGAGTCCTGAAGAGAAAGAGGGCTCTACAAAAAGGTAGGAGAAAAGGGGGTTCTACAAAGAAGTAAGAGAAAAGGGGCTACAAAGAGGAGAAAGGGGTACAAAGAATAAAGAGGTCACTGCTCTTCCCAGCTGCTGGTGCTCCCCCACATTGCTGCTTGTTCTTCCTGCTGCTGTCTCCTGGTTTGTTAGACTTCTACTGAGACTGGTATTACCTCCAAGGAACCCACGACCCTAATCAGCAGGAAGTAGCTCAAAGAGACCTACATCCCTTTTCCCTCTAACCTTCTTTCTCTCCTGGATAGTGTTGGGGGATTGGGAGGAACAAGGAGTGGAAGGGAGGTCGAGGGATTAAGTATAGTAAAATAGAGTGTATAATTAAGTATAGTACAAAAATAATAAAAGCCAATGTATTACAGGGTGTTGTCTGCCATTCCTCTAAAATTAGTTAATATAAGGGATACATGTCTTTAGTTCCAACTATGACTGTCTACCTTGTACTTTAGTTGTATTTTTTTCTTTATCTTAGATGTTAAGCTCTTATGAAGGACGTGAACTTTTCTAACATAAATGAACTCAGTCTGTCAGTGACTCTTAGCCAGGTTTGTTGAGAATGTTACTATTGGAGCTGGGGAGATGTGTCAATGCTTGCCACTCAAGAATGGGGATCTGAGTTTGAACACTCAGAACCTATGTCAGATTGGGTATAATAGCAGTGTGTATTTGTAATCCCAGTACTCCAGAGACAAGAGGGGAGGTTAAAACAGAAGAAAGAAGTTTGAAAGCTAGCTAACTTGGCAAACATAGTGGTCATCAACAAAGGGCCATGTCTCAAACAAAGCGGAAAGTAAAGAGCCATACCCCAAGTTGCCCTCTGACTTCTACACACTCTTAGTTAACAGCATGTTACCCCTATTCACACATATGATTGTGTACATGTGCACATACATACACACATGCATCACATATTCACACACAGATTTTTTTTTAATGTTAATACTATTGTGCCACATCATACACCACAAAAAAGAATAGTAACGTAGAAATTTATTTAAAATGTCCACAACTCAATACAATCCTGTACCAGTTTGACATGCAGCAAGTAAATAAACTGTGGGTGATAATTACCATAGCATGGAGCTGTGATCTAGAGAGATGGTCGCAAATGCCTGTCAGAGAATGGATATGGGTTACTCAATTTCTAAGTAGGGCAGCAGGGATGTAGCAGGAGAGCTGGCTGTTTTCCCCCTTGGTCTTTACTCCCCTTTCTGGTCCCCTAGGTGTAACAAATGCAAAAAAAAAGTTTTCTCAGCTATAGATAGACCAGGAGAATGGCCTCCAAGGAGGGCTCAGTTAACCATCATTAGTTACTAACTAGCATTTGCAGGTTGTTTCTAAATTAGGTTCCGTGGACTAGTGGCTCTCAATCTTCCCATGCACAAAATGACTGTTCTTAGTCCTGTGAGTAATCCCTAAGGAAGTTGCAGCCGTGATGATCCATGCGGGGGTGAGAGCTAATCTCAACACCGGAGGGATTTTCAGGGTAATGGATTTTTTTTTTAAATATCATTTTCAGCTAGGGATATAAAGTAATGATGTAGGGTATCAGCCAATTAAAAAATATCTTCCAAATCAGGACCAAACAAAATGCTCTCCAGAGGAAAAACAGGGGTTGTGGGTATGAAAATCATGACAGTCAGCAGTCATGAAGACGGAGGTAAACTGAGAACCTCCTCCCCTGCTTCTCTCAGGTTTCACTGTCTAGAAACGCAAATGTCAGGCTTCTTGGTCCAGAGACAGCTTCTCTAGTTCACAGGACTGAACCTTTCTGGGAATCCTTTCACTGCTGAGAGAGGTGAAGGATATGCACACAGATATGTTTTGCTAAATTTGTCAAAAAAAACCTCCTACTTCAGTGTCACATTCAATCTTCCCAGAGAACAATTTAAAAACAGGACTTCAAATTGTTAAAATGTGCCTGTCCTGTGATGGAAAAAGAGTGTACCTTGAAAATCAAGGGTGAAAACTCACCTGATTTGTTGCAAGAATGCATCTATTTGAACCAGCAAGATAGATCGGTGGGTAAAAACTCTTACCTCACAGCCCTGAAAATCTGAGTTCAGTCTCTGGAATGCATGGTGGAGGGAAAGAACCAAATTCCTAAATGTTATCCTCTGATCTCCATGAATCTGCTATGGCACATGTGACCCAGCATGTATGTACAAGGGCACACACACATACAAGCATTGTTTAAAAAAATGCACCTCTAAGAATATTTGCTATAACTATTTGTAACAGTGAGAAGTTAAGTGGGGGTGGGGGGAGCTCTAAATACCTAACACTAGATGATTGGTTAAGTCAGTTATTCCACAGACATATGCCTGAGTTCTGCCCAGCTCTACAGTGTGACATAATAGAAAATGCACCTTTACGAAAGGGGACTCTGAGAGGATGGCACACAGTCTAAAGAGAGGAAAGGGGGAACAAGATAGAACAACAGGACATATGTGACATGAAACCAGAAAGGGGAAGGACATTCAGGGAAGAAGTGGGTTAGAATATGGAGGGAAGAAGGCAGTGGGCAGCAAATAAGAATAAAATATGGTATACGTGTGTGAAGATAAAAGGTCTCAATGAAATCTCTTACTTTGCTTGGTAATTAAAACAAGAAGAGAAGGTACATCTACTAAATATTTATGACACATGCTTACCTAAATGTAAGTCATGCATCATTAAAAATATAAACTTAAACAGGTAAAATATGTACAGTGTGACAAATGAACTGCTAAGTACACACACACACACACACACACACACACAAACACACACAATTTGATTCAAAGCAGATCAATAAAATAGATATTAATGATGACTTCATTTTACAAATGCTGTAGGTCCCATGATACTATGTGTCAGAGCCAAGAAGAGAGAGAAGGAAGAGGGAGAGGAAAAGAGAGAGAAGGAAGAAGGAAGAGAGGAGGAAGAAGAAAGGGAAGGAAGAAAACAGGGATGGAGAAAAGGAGGGATGAAGAAGGAGGAGTTGAGTGCGAGGAAAGAGAGAAGACATAGAGGATATCTTGAGAAACACTAAGAAGTTAAACCATGATAATGTGGAATCATGGGCATTGTCATCTTTGTGTGGATTGAGAGGGTATGAGTCTCAATCCAGTGGCTGTGTGGTATAAGAACTTCCTTCAGATCTCAATGAGCTCAGTGCAGTCACTGGTTTCAGCAGCTTCCTAGAAGTATACTGAACTATGTTGACATATCTTTAAACTATTTATTAATATCTCTAAACATCTTCCAACCAACCAAGCTAGGCACTTTAGAAAGGATGCCAAGCCTCAGGTGCAGGTCCTTGGGGGCAACTGGTCAGCAGTCTTTACAAATCAGCCAATGCCAAAGGGAACACAGGTCCAGTTGCAATTTGTCTGCAGGAAGACTATAATCAGCAGAAGCTGCCGTGGGGCTTTGGTCTCTTAATTCTGTCTGGCTTTTCCAAACCTCCTCTTGGCAGGTCCTATACTGATACAACTTTGGCCTGTGTACCACAGCTTCCCCCTGTCCATCCCCACCAAGTCTCCACGAAGCAGGCTCTGCTCTCCTAGGCTGACCTCAGCCTTGGTGCTGAGGCTTCTGCCCATGTAGTCTTTCTGAATCTCCATGGGATAAGCATTGTGCCATGGTCTCTTCTGTCTGCCTGGGCTTGCTAAGGGCAGGTGCCACTCTCTGAGGCCTTTCTTGGCCTTGGCCTTGATGCTGCAGCTGCTTTCTTCCAGTCCCACTGAATCCACTGGGCAGGTCTTGAACTGTGGCTTTTCACCTGGGCTATGCCCAACCTGGGCTCCACTCAACTTTGGCCACAAACCTCCTGTAAATGTTGTGGAGTCTTTCAAAATGAGGCAGTGATGAGCAGCATTGAGAAGCAATGCCAAGCAAAAAGCCCCTCGAGTTTCTGGGCCTTCCTTTTTGTCCCACCTCTAATTATGCATCAGGATGTTTTCTCACTGGCAAACCTTATGCCCTCCTCATGAGGTTCACCTGTTCCATGATCACGAGCTCTCCCAGGTGTTCTCCACAGGGTCATCTGACTGATTTGTACACTGCTTTTATGAGTCTGTTTTGCACCAGTTCCATCAAACCCTTATATATTCCTTCAACACAGCTGTGTTTCCAAAGAAATCCAAACCTCCACTACAGAACCATCTCACTTGTTGACTGTTTCAGGAACAGTGGCCTGACCTGTTGAAGTGTGGGCTCCTCTGGAGCCTTGAAGACTTCCCCCTGCACACTCCAACAGATCTGCTTCCAGAGCCCTTTCCTCTTGTCATCATCTGAATCCGCCTCCCTTCTTCCTTGTGATAGACCAGGTCTAGACCTCTTCTGGGCATGTCTCTGAGGGATTTCTCTAGATTAGGTTATTTAAGGTGAGACAGCCCACCCTAAATGTAGGTGGCAGGATTCATGGACTTCATTGAAAGAATAAAGGGAACTAAGTATTTATTCTTGTCCCATTTTTTGATTGGTTGCTATGTGACCAGTTGTCTCAAGCTCCTGCCACCATCATGGACCACATAACCAAACTGTGAGACAAGATAAACCCTTCCTTCTATAAGCTGACTTTGTCAGGGAATTTGTTGACATAAAAAGAAAAGCAGCTAATATATTCTCTTGCAGGGCATCTTACCTTTTCTTTTATGTCTGGACTTTCCTTAATCAAGTCTTTTGAACATATATAGGAAGCTTAAGCTCTTCCTAACATAGAGATAAGGAAATTTTAAGATAATGTTTCTTCTAGATGCCTTGTTCTCAAACCATCAAGGTAAAAATGACACTTTGGTTCCCAGAAAAAGAGTTCTAAGTGTCCTTCTTGATAATGCAGCTACAACAACCCAAAGCTTTCCCTATTGAATCAGTCAGGGAGTTTAAATGGGAGGACTGTGCAAGGCATAGAAAATGGTATCTTTATGACATAAAGACAATATGATTAGGGAAGAGGACAAACTTCAGAATTATAGAAAAGCTCTAAATCCTGGAGAGTTTGGAGAAAACTACCAGATATTTTGTTTTCTTACAAAGGCCCAAAGGAAATATGCCAAGAATATCCTGTGACTACTAGATGTTGTTATATTCTGGATGTGTTGCAACAGAAAGGCAAATTTAGGAGACCTACACAATAGTATTTTTCTAATACACAGGATACATTGAAATAAAACTAAATGAATTCCACTCAGTAAGAAGAATGCAAAGAAATAATGCTGGAGAGCCATGTAAAACCACATGCAGCATAAGTTGTCAAGTAAGAGGGAGCTTGAGCTTCAAGGTCAAATGCAGCACAGATGGAATCTCCACTTTGCTCATCTCAGACTGTACCAGTGATGTCATACTGGCTCACTGTTAGCTTGTCTAAAAGATGAGGATACTAATTTATACACCAGTGGCTCACATGAGCATAAACATCCGATGGCAGTAAACAAACAGCATTCATCCCTGTGGGAGTAGCACAGAATGAATGCTTAGCAAATTGTTACTAAACAACAGACATCATCATCACCCTCACTAGGAGAAGCAAAGAACAGATGGGGGAAAAACCACTAGAAAAAAAAGTTTGTTCATGGTCAAAGCCTAAGTCATTAGGTATCAGCCCAATAATGATGAATGAGAACAAAAACATAAAGTGGGACAAGTACATAAAGACTCTGTGTCAATAAAAAATGAAAAGCAGGGTACGTTTGAGTCCCATATGGATATGGAAAGAAGTGTGTAAACCATGCAACTGAGTTTAGGGAGATCACTGTGGTCCCTCTGATGAGACACAATTCTGAAACCACGAGGAAGGAAATGGAGAGAAGAGAAAAACACTCAGCAGTCACACTCTAGGCTGCTGATCATGGGGAAGCCATGACCTTCCAGGAGCATCCTCCCTTAACAATTCCAACAATCAGACCAGGATGCTTCTCCAGCCAGCTCAGAGAACTGATGCATTGTGCCCTCAGCACATAACTGGGGAGAAAAATGGTCTATAGTTGTGATGGTCATTTCGAGGCAAGAGGAGAAAGCCACTGGAAGACTTGGTTAGTGGCAGCCCTCCATGTCTCAGCATCAAACAGAGACGCCCCATGTTGTCTACCTCAAGTAAGCATACCATCCTATTGCTATTGATCTTCTTGGACTACGGTGAACTGTCTCCTGTTCTGAAGTATGGTGGGACTTGGCCCCGAAGATGACATGTGCTCACCATCTTCCTCTCTGGTTGTCTTCTCTAGGAGCCCCATACAATATGTGATCAGCTAGTAGCTATTGCTTGTCAGCAGGTTTATTACCTCTCTACTAGCATGTGCTTTATTGGGTACATTCTATTCTTGTGGGGTATAACCTTCCATTCACCTCCCCCAGCAGCTCAACATAAATGTCTGTTCTTATACCATAGAAAGCTGTACAGCTGGGTTTCTATAAATATGATTGGGAATTTTCTTTTTAGACAGAGTCTCATGTATTCCAAGCCAGACTTGAACTTTTGGTTTGGTTGATTTGGTTTGGGTTTTTGTTTGTTTGTGTGGTTGGTTGGTTGGTTGGTTGCATGCTTGCTTGCTGGTGTGCCTGCTTGCTTTCAAGGCAGGGTTTCTCTGTGTAGCCCTGACTGTCTTGGGACTCACTCTGTAGATCAGGCTGGCCTCAAACTCAAGAGATCCACCTGCCTCTGTCTCCCAAGTGCTGGGACTAAAGGCATGCACCACCATTGCCCAGCCAGAATTGAACTTTTTATATAGCTGAGGATGGCTTTGAACTCCTGATCTTCCTGCTTCCACTTCATGAGCACTGGTACTATCTCTCTCTCTCTCTCTCTCTCTCTCTCTCTCTGTGTGTGTGTGTGTGTGTTTTGTTGAACTGCAAACCCATGGCTTCATGCACACTAAGCAGAAAGTCTATCAACTGAGCCTCATCTTCAGCTCCAAAAATTTTTTAAAATCTAAACTAACACCACTTGCTTAGAATTTTCTCATGTCTTTTCTTTTGGTTGATTGAAATATCTCTTGGGGATGGTGACGAAATATCTCTTCTTCATTTATAAAAATATTTATGTTAAAGAGATTCATAAGAATACAATTTTACATACTGTGAAAAACTTGTAAATGAAAGTTTATATTATTTATATTAATATTGCAAAGTGTAACATTATTCCGATGATACAACTCCAGAAATTCTTCACTTACATTACTTCCTGTGATAGAACCATTTTGATAACAAGTGTAATCCTTTGGCTCAATCTTTTCTTCAATTCTGAAAACTGTTTATTTAAATAACGCTTCATGTCTCAAATTGTGTTTACCAGCAGATGAAAACTACTGATCAGGCTCAGGTCTCCCTGAAGTTCCAGGATTCAACTATGCTTATAAAAACCAAAACAAAAGTTTGAATCCATTGAGTTTAGTTCAATAAAGTAGGTGCACTGTGTCCAGAAGATGCGAAGCAAAGACACTTTCAAATACCATCTGTCACATAATGATCATGTGACACTGGAGTGTTCTGTAAAAGCCCTTTGCAGGGGGTGCTGTGGGATGTGGAGAGTAAGAACTCACCATCGAGCAACCTAGAGAAGGCTTAGGTGAAGCATCACCAACTCTAAAATAAACAAGGTGAGCAGAAAATCATCAGGCCAGTAAAGAGTTTAGGGATCTGAATTCCAGCCAAGAAGTTTCCCTCTACATATAAAGTATGGTTTACTTCATCCAACCTATTGGCATAGCAAATAGCATTGTCTTCTATGATGTTCACGCTTGAAAACCATGCAATCAAGTAATCAAAAAATTCATAGTCTTTAAAATAAGTGTATGAGTTTATGGTTTTGTGTTGGACCACTGTCTAGGCTGTGTAGGGCCATATGCCACCCACGGGCCACAGGTTGGACGTGGCTGCCAGAGGATGCCTGAGGTGAGGTCAGAACTTAACCATGAAATGTTATTAGATCCACCATGTTAGCCTGTAATCATAGCTGTGTCCTGTCTATCTAAACAGTGGAGCTGATTTTGGACAATGTGGTATTAGTTCCAGGGTGAGGAACTTGAGCTTCATCAGTCACGGGTGGAAAATGAAGTACCGTAATCAAGTGAATGGGGTGATGGTGTGAGTGTCCAGCTCTGATTTGTAAAGAGATTTTTCTCCTAGGTGGACAGGGTAGTGTAGCCTCATCCCCAGTTTCTGTCTCTGCTTTTCTCCTGTCCCAGATGTATAACAATGGGGGCCTGAGTTTAGGTTATGGGTCTAAGCAGAGGAGAGGATAGAATAGAATGTGCAGTCACAACATGTGATCTGGCAGACCTGGTAACAGACTCTCAGTGGAGAGAAAATGAGGAGAAATAAATGAGGTTGGGGTTTCTTTAACTAGTGGGAACTAGAGCCATAGCTCAAATGAAAAAGGAAAGATGGAACAGGCTTGGGAGGGAATGTCCTGAGGTATGCTCTAGAGAGGTTGATTTCCAGGAATGTCTAAAATAGAAAAGCCGAGCATAGGGATCTAATCCAGGGAGGATCCTTGGTAGGAGGAGGAGACTCGGACATCATGTAATGAGGGTGCGATGAAGGGCAGAGGAGGAAATGGGAGGACAGAAGCCTGAGCAGGATCCATGCCGCTTGGAACCACGCAGTTCTCGAGGAGACATTGCAGAGCAGAAGTCTCCTCACAAGTGATTCAGTTGAAACCTTTCAAGCAATCTTATTCAGAGTGCGGATATGGAGGGTTACTTTGACTAGAATTGAGACGAGGGCTCTACATCACATTTGCTCAGGCTCTTACTCTTATTCTTCTCCGTGGGCAGCCCCAGAATTGCTGAGACAAACAGGGGAAAGGTTATCTAGATCAGGAAACTAGAAAACCACCTTTCCCAGGCCAAATTCACTCACCACCTACCTACTCATTAATAACGGCTTATGGGATAGAGACTTGAGGGATCTTCTCCTTGTCTCTGCTTCCGTGCTACCATGGGAGAGTAGACTTGTGACAGGGACTGTGTGAGCCACAGAATGTGAAATACATACTCTTTTGTCCTTTACACAAAAAAGATCACCGAGCCTTGCTCCAGACTCACCCATCATTTCACAGTGTGTTCTCTCCTTCCTGATTGTGGGTCAGAATGTGAGCTCTTAGCTGCTACTGTAGCCACGTGTCAGCCTGCTGCCATTTCTGCTCTAACATGGTGGACTATTATCCCTCGGGAACTGTAAGCTGAAAGAAACCCAGAATCCTTTCCCCCTATTAGTTGCCTTGGACACGATGTTTTGGCACAACAACAGAAAAGTGACCAACACAGAAATTGGTACCAGGAAGAAAGCTATTGATTTGAAGAACCCTACAGTCATGTGGAGTTTTTTGTTTATTTGTGTTTGCTTTTGTTTCTTTGTTGTTTGTTTATTTGGAGGATTGTGGAGGTTGTTGGGACTTTAGACTAGAAAGTATTTGAATGCTGTAAACAGAACTTAAAGAGTCAACCTAGTAGGAGTCTGGAAGATGGGAACACTTTTAGCAACCAGTCTGGAGACCATTCTTGTGATAATTTTGCTAAGAATGTGGTTGCTTTCAAGTAAGTCCTAGGAACTCACCTGAAGTCAGTTTTAACGTAATGGATTAATATCTTAGGCAGAGATTTCTAAGCGGTCCAATATTGACTCCATCAAGTGGTTATGAACAATCACTCCTATACTGGTCTATAATGAAAAAAGTAAGTAGGGCAAAAGAAAATACAAAATGTACAGTTTAAAGAGAGAAAAGAGGATCAGGAAATTTAGTGTTGGAGCCATAGTTTGATCTGAAAAAGATGAGGAGATTAAGCATCTGGTTTGTAATGGAATAAAGGGAGTGGTACTCTCAAGGCATGACCCCACCTAGCTAACTTCCAGATTTTGAACAGAAAAGCCTGAGGAATTTTCTGCTCCTTAAAAAAACAAAAAACCAACAATAAAGCCCAGCAGTGGTGCCTCATACCTTTAACCCTAATACTTAAGAGGCAGAGGCAGGTGGATCTCTATAAATTCAAGGTCAACCTGGTCTTGTACAGAGCAAGTTCTAGGACAGCCACGGCTACACAGAGAAACTCTGTCTTGAAAAACAAACAGATAAACAAAATCAATAACAATAAATGAAAGCTGTTACAAGTATGGCTCAAGGGGATCAGAGTTCATCCTGAGAAGTCACAAATTTTGCAGTGGATCTGCATTTCACATCTGAATTTTCAGAGTCGTGAAAGGGACAAGAGTGACGGTGTTGTAGGATCTTCCCTGGAAGTTAAGGAGAGCTGCTAAGGCCAGGTAATGTGTGGCAGGGCAGTCTCTACGTGAAGGTCTTTAGAAGGCAGGAGGCCTTGAGACTCCCAATGTGCGAAGAGGTAAAAGCAAAGCCTGGGTTGCCCTAGAGACACCAAGACATCAGAGGTGCCAGAGCCTTGGGATATCTGCAAAGGAGAGATGCATACAACAAATGGAACCTGTCCAAAAGGAAAATGAATCTTCTAGACAGCAAAGCTGGAGGGATAATGTCATGTCAGTTCTTTGACATCAGAAATGGAGCCACAGAATTTGGTGTTTGCCCTACTGGCTTTCAGTCCAGTTTTGGTCCAGTATTTCCTCATGACTCCTCATTTCTTTCTTTTGGAATGGCAATATACATTCTATGTGATTGTATGTTGAAAGTATATAATTTGCTTTTTTTTTCTTATTTTACAGGAGGTTATAATTAAGAGATTGCCTTGAGTCTCAGAAGAGACTTTGGACTTTTACATTATGCTGAGACTGTCAAAAACAAAGGGGACTTTGTAGTTGGACTAAGTGTAATTTGCATTGTGGTATTATGGACTTATGGAAGCCAATGGAATGCAGTGGCTTGAATGAAAATGGCCTCCATAGGTTCATATGTTTGAATACTTGGTCTTCAGTTGCTGGCTGTTTGGGGGAGGATTGGGAGATGTGATCTTGCTGAAAGCACCTCGTGGACAAGCCTTTGAAACATCAAAGGACTCCTACCATGCTGAATTAGCTCTTTCTTTGTCCTGCTTACAGATCAAGATGTGAGCTCTCAGCTGTTCCTGCCACTATGCTTTTGTGCCATCATCATGGACTCTAATACTCTGAAGCCATAAGCCCAAGTAAATGCTTTTTAAAAAATGGCTTGCCTCGGCTATATGTTTTATCATAATAATAAAAAAGTAACCAATAAACCACTTAACCCACCTGTTTTCCCTCCTTGTCAATAACTTGTTCCATTGTATAGATATCCATGCTGATTTTAAATATGGCAAAGATAACTGTATGGAAGGCTTAATTCAAATTTGTGGGTGGGTTTTCAGCACCCTGCATTTTTTTTTTTAATTAAACAGTTACAGTGTCTCTTTTTGGGGCTTTTCAATAGCCCTATAAAGATGAAAATGTTCCTTGAATAAGTAGGTGGTACATCTGAAAAAAACTAGGCAGTAAGATATAAAAAGTTATTAGTAGAAGAGTCAGCAAACTGTCAGCAACAAGCACCTCATTGTCTTGAGTCTTTCTACAGAGCAGGCCCACTCGAACATTCTGCCAGTTTTTTTACAATGTTTTGGAGAGGAAAAGAATCTTGGGTCTGAAGGCTTGCCTGCTACAGCTTCTCTTCTCTCCAAGTGATGCCAACACTATTTGTCAGTTTCCCTCACTGCTGGTATCATAGGAAGAAAATGTGTTTACATTCACATAGCACTTATAAGGGCTTTTGTACAGCACTTCAGATTGCTGTTAAAACAAATATTTAGATGCAAAATGCATCTAAATGCATTAGTATATAGTATTTGCACATGAGCCAATTGCCAAAAGTAGTCCAAATCATGACAGCCATTTCCTATAAGTGGAATATTCCGAAGACTTCGTTGTTTTCATCTCATCTACCAGAATATTCGCTTTGCAAAGAAGTGGGTCACATCCTTCCAGTGTTTTCTCTGGGTATTCTTCATGCTTCTGCCTACCATCTTTCTACTAATGTAACAAGTGCCCACACACAATTGTTGCTTTTCTGCTTTCTTCCACTTGTCCTCTTCCTAGTATCTTTGATTCAGAACATTCAGAGACTAGCATTGCTACCTTTCATCCAGCCTCTCTCCATCCTTTGGTCGGAAGCCTGCTCTAGCCCAGAATGCTCCAGCATCCATAGACAGCAGCAGGCTGTGAGCTTTCTGTGGACTCTGCTGCTTGAGAATGTCTGTTTTCTGAGCACACACCTGAAATCACAAAGGCCCATTTCTGTTACTCTTTACTTCTTTAAATTGCATAAAATGCAGGAGTGAATATCTTTTAATGCATTCATCTAGCAAGTTCTGTGTTTTCTGACCTTCTAGTGTGCACTGGGCAGAGGTGTACTGCCTGTGCTTATCACGATCAACACTGAACAAAACAGACACCAAATGTGGGGCAATAGGAAACAAACTGTAGATTTGATTGTGCTAAGTGTCATTATAGAAATAAACAAGGATTTCTGAGACAGAATAAAAGAGTAGACTGAGAGAGAGAGAAAGAGAGAGAGAGAGAGAGAGAGAGAGAGAATGTCCACTAAATTCTTTGACTTTCAGCCTATGACATGAACAGGTCATGTCACACACATTTCTCTAACATCACCTCCTCTCCAGGTCTACAGGAAGTCTCTAGCTCTTGTCATCTATTCGTGAGTGTGATATAAACCTAAGACTTCAATGGCCTCAGAGGAGTGTTTTGAACTGCTAGAGTGAATTCAGAGGGCTCTACGTGAGTTTAGACATCACATTAATATCAATCCTCAGGGGGCAGCCAAGAGACACATATCCACATGCTCTAGCAATATTTCCACAACACATTCAAAACAAAAAGGAACAGGACTGGTGCCCAAGGCTGTATTAAGTAGCTTCCACTAGATACAATCTGCTTGTCCTCTTCTATTTCATCATGTTCAAATGAAGAGAATAGCTAATGATGCTCCTTCCCCACTGGCACTCACTCTTAAAATCTGCAGGATGCCTGCAAGGACAAAGCGGATTCCTGTACGGCCCAGACCCTGACTCTGGAATTGTTCTCACTGCATGTCTTAAAGGAAAGAAAGTCAGTAGACTCCTGGTGTAGAATGTAATCTAATTAAGAGCATCCATCCTGAGCATGTTTGTCCTAGTCTATTGGTTCAAAGCAAGTCTCAGGTTCTACCTCATACTGTTGGGAAGTGGTAATACAGAATGGGGGAGCAGAGGCTGAGGAGCCATCTCAGAACTCCATTGCCCCCAAGATCCCTCATGATGCAACTATAAATAGATGTATTAAATGAAACCACACGTGGAAACACTTAGCCTGCACCCAGCAGGCTTCAAACATTTAACAATTAATGATTGTGTCTTCTTTGCTGTGTTCTCTCCGTCTACTGCCAGAGGGCTGCCAGCCACATATAATATGCATCTGGAGCTTCTTCTGGTCTCTGTTTCTAAATCACAGCATCACTTCTTAAAAATCATTCATCGGGCCCTCATCTATCAGTGGCCATCTGACCTAACTTGGCACTAGGATGGCAGTCATATTCTCAGCATCTGGTCAAGAAAATTGAAACATAGGTGATCGTAAGGAGAAAAGCATCTACGTTAAACTCATAAAAAGCATTAAAATGGAGTCACTTGTGTCAACCTTACTTTTAAAAAGGAAATAGTACTGGAGGTTTGGAAGAAACGTTCTTAAATATAATTAACTGATAATAGCTACAACAAAAGAGTCTGGCAGAGCTTGCACGGAGGCCCCCTCAGCCTTGTACCAAAAGTATTTCTACAGGAAACCTTCCCAGCAAGGACCTGTTCATCCTCCAATGGACACTACTTTTGTCATTGATCATGTAGGAAAAACAAAACAAAACATTGTTTTGACATTATCTCATGGGGTTGGGAGATGGCTCGATCATGAGAATCAGAGCTCACTATCAAGACTAGCTTTATCAGTAAGCTGTATCTGACTGAGAGCATTTGCCGTAGTAAACAGGTGAAAGAGTGATCAAAACAAAGTACCAAAATCAAGCTCCGGCCTCCACGTATACACCCACACACGTACACCCACACTAATTCAAACCTGCAGACATGCACACCATAGACAAACACACACACACACGTACACCCACACTAATTCAAACCTGCAGACATGCACACCATAGACAAACACACACACACACACACACACACACACACACACGTATACCCACACTAATTCAAACCTGCAGACATGCACACCATAGACAAACACACACACACACACACACAAAATGGCTAATGTAATCCTCACTTTTGGCTTTTAAAATGTTGCTTTTGTTGCACTACTGCTATCCTGAGAAGAGAATAAAAGAGCCAAGCATAGTGGCATATGTCTTTGATCCAGGAGGCACTTGGGAGGCAGAGGCAAGTGAATCTCTGAGTTCGAGGCTACCCTGGTCTACAGAGCTAGTTCCAGGACAGCTGTGGCTACACAAAGAAACCCTGTCTGAAAAACAAACACACAAACAAAAAAGAAAAAAAGAAAAGAAGATCAAATTGAAAGCCAGCCTGGGATACCTTTTAAAACAAAGCACAAACAAGCAAGAAACTTCTCTTTGCCTCATTGTCTTGACTGTGCTCTTAGTTTCCTATGCGTGCCCCACTTTCAAATTTGGCTGGTCTCGTTGCAATGCTCTTTTCCCAGTCATTGTTGTTCTCTCCCTCTCTCCCCATTCCCCTGCCGTACCCCCTCTTTCCCTCTCCCTTCCCACCTGCTCCTCTGTGCTTTTGATTTAGTTGCCACAAGCATCTTCTCACACTGCTCTGCTCAGACATCTGCATTTCCCAACCGCTCTCTCCTGCTTCTGCATCAGGACCACAGTGTCCACTGTTCTTATGGCTTTGCGATGCATGTCTTCAAAAAACACTCTCAGTGTTAGCAGTGTCCACAATTTCCAACATCTGATTCATTGTACCTGGATGTAAAGGCTGCCAATGGCCCTGTACTGTTGAGGAGATGATTTATCTCCAATGTGCTTGGCTTCCAATAGCCCCACAGAGTCTCATGGAGGAAAGAAGGAATCTATAAGTTAATTCTATAGTCATAAAGGCTAAATAAATAAACTTGGGATTTTTGTCTTTTGTTCTTGCTGGCTTAATATATGGTGCAGTGGTAGGAAGAGCATTCAGCCTTAGAGAGAGGAAACAGGCAGAGCCCTGATGACTGAAGTGAGACCATGAGAACAGGAAGCCTAAAAGGTGACTTTGATGATGGCAGATTGTCACCCTGACAGAATCCGGAATCACCTAGGAGACATGCTTCCAAACCCAGCCATGAGGGATGTACATTAGGTTAGCATCTAATCTCTCCTGAAAGGAATTGCCTTGATTAGTTTAATTCTGGTAGGAATACCCATCATATATTTATCCCTCTCAGGTCTCTGAGGTGGTTGAAGAATAGATAGCTAGAGTCTCATAGTTAAATTTTGAGTTGTTTAGGAATCAAGAGGGTGTTCTGGATCTAAGAAGATATTTTTAAAATTATGAGGCAAGTGAGTATGAAAGCCGAGTTAGATATAGAACTTTAAACTCATGGACATAGTTAGACAGTAGAATGTTAAAGTCAGGTGCCAAATACATATGGACTGGACATTGGGATGTATGCTAAGCCATATAACTCTTACAATTGTGGCCTATTTATTTCTGTTGTTTTGTATTGTATTTATAGTTATAAGAAAAAGAACCATTTTTTGGGCTGAAAGGGAGAGCTGTTGGGGGGAAAAAAGAAATACCTTAAACTGAAAAAAAAAGAAGGGAAGAGGATGGGGGGGGTTGAGGGGGAGGAGGGTGGAAGGGTGGGACTGGATGGGGGAGTAGGGAGGGGATTGTGATTGAGATGTAACTTGAAGAAATAATAAATAAATTATTTAAAAAAAAGAAGAGGGTCGTGGTTCTGGGTCCTGGACTACATAAAAAGAAGACAGCTCGCTGAGTGCAGGACTCATCACTCCCTGCTTCCTAACTGTGGATGTGATGTCCCCAGCTATCTCAAGCTCCTGCCATCTTGACTTCCCTGCCATGAGAGACTGCACCCTTGAACTGTGTGCCAAAACAATTCCCTTAAGTTTCTGTCAGTCAGAATATTTTATGAGAGCAACAAGAAAGATCATTAAGACAGAGATGAGCCAAAAAGGGCAAGCCTTGGTTTGCCTAAATACCACCATGCCCAGACCTGAAGTGGATGTGGTGGGTGGTCTGGTAAGTGAGCAAGAGCAGTGAACAGGAAGTATCCTACCACAAGTTTACATCTTTGGCCTCAGCCACACTCAGCTTAAAAGTGGCTTTGATTTTGACAACTGTCATATTGGTAGATGTGACTTACTAGCAGGTTCATTCTGGTGAGTTTAGTTCTGAAGTTTTGGGCCACCCTAGTGGCCCTGTTGCTCTACCTTTGGGTACCAATGATAACTTTTCCTCCATGGCCATCCTAGCCTAGGTCATGTTTAGGTGTCAAGTGTAATAACACTACTCTAATTAATTAATTAAATTGGAAGAGAAGAAACTATAGAAACCTATATTTTTCCCTATGTATCCCACTGGTGATCATATAGTATCACAAACAAGGAAAGGAAATAAAGATGCCCAGGAGTCAGAATAGCCTTTGTGACCCCAAGCAATCTCATCAGCACCATTCCTAGTCATGCAAAACAGAAGGTGAAAAGCAGCTGAGAATACCACACAAAGAACTTTCATTCAGTATTTCAGTTACATTCTACACAGGAAATCTTGAAAAAAAAAACCAATGTCTAGATTATTCTTTGTTATCTTTTGTTTACAGTTTATTACATATATGATAGATGATGATGTGTGTGTATGTGTGTGTGTTTGGTACTTTTAACTACTATAGACAAAGAATTCAACTTTTAAATGCCTAGATATTTGAAAGACCATGTACATATGTGCACCCAGATCTGTATTAAATCTGTCTGTATCCCTCCATCTTCAAAGTCAGTAGGTGGTGTGTGTTGCACTAAGATGAGATTTTGAAAGCCGTAATCTTAATCAGATCTGTTAAGACCTCACATGTTTTGTCTTACTCAACACCACTTCTTATGGCTCAAAATGCACCATGATAGAACAACCATGGACCAGGCTCAATCCTCCTCCTTTCTGGTTCAGAATGTCCCTGCCTGTTGCCTCTGATTCTACTGAAAACATCAAAGACTTATCTTTATCTACCTGGGCCAATGCCTCCAGCTCTGTAATTACTAATCCTGTGCACTCAAGGCCAGACAGACCTGCTTCATGCTGTTGAACGCTTGCCTGGGTTACCTTTGATCACCACTAAGATCCTGCCTGACATAAGCCCTGAAATGTCATGTGTACACATAAATCAGTAATGCATTTTCATTGTCAAAATGAAACAAAGGGGTTGGCTTACACAGAAACCGAGTCTTCATGCTCCCCACTCTTCAGTTAGAACTGAATAGAACTCTTCCTTCTCCCTCAATGAAAACACTTAGTCATATTAACTTTTTCTTTCCTTTTCAGGAGTTTAGAATGCTCTGTAATGTAAACTTCATTTGTTCATTTTACTAGTACTGTTTACTACTCAAGCCACATAGAACTGTGGTATAATATGTAAAACCCCTAACTGAAACTAGGGCTCTAACTTAGCTGGTAAAGTGCTCACCAAACAAGCACAAAGCACTGATTCAATTTCTACCATCCCATAAACAAGGCATCGTGGTGGGGCCTGTGATCTTAGTTCTGAGGAGGTAGAGCCAGGAAATTGGTGTTTTAAGGTCATCTTCAGCCTCATAGCAAGTTTGGAAGCCAGCCTGAAATACATGAGACTATATATGGGTGAGTGGGTGGATAGACAGACAGATAGATAGATAGATGATAGACAGAATACAAAATAGAATCTTTGGTTTTGCAAAAGTATAACTCTTTCTTCTTTATGTTTGTCAATGGTTCTTTAATTATCCCTTTTCCTTAATATAATACATTTAATATAAATTGGGTAAGTCCTGCTTTTTTGTTGTCATTGTTGATCCAATGTTCCCTTCACACACATCAGAAATTATCTTATTCAATAATGTCATTGTTACTTCATAGAATTTGCACTGTGACAAGCATTTTCTTGGTTTTATACCAAGAAACTGATAGCAGAAGTTCCATGTGGCTCACGGGAGCAAAGGTAGACTGCTTTCTTACAGATATGTCCTGGCTACTAGAAAAGAAATCTCCAACAATACTAAACCCATACAAGTTAATAGGATACTAAAAAAATACACAATAAATGATTCTTACCATCTGAAGTCAGAATTATATTCTAAATTTGACAAAAGACTCTCTCTCTCTCTCAAATGATTTTAAGCAAAAGGACCAGTGACAACTTCTAGACTCTTCTCTTATATCATGTATCATCTTAGGCCCTGGGCTTATCCTATCCCTTTTGAGGTGCTTTTCTGGTTACTGCCTTTCTCTCCATGTGACTAACAGGATTAAAACAACATACATCCCCAAATCCCTTTGCCTGAGATCTTGTGCATAATACTCATGTTGATTTAGAAACTGCCTACAAATTATTAAAGCTATCATGAGTGTAAGGTTACATGTTATAATATTTTCAGTCTTCAAGTCTTTGTCTTTCCATCTTTTTAAACAGCAGTTTAGTCTGGTGTTTAGTATCTGAATCAGTTTTAAGAATCTAGGGCATCCAGACACTCTCTAGTCATTAAAGCTTCTCTTACATCTCATTCTCCAGCTTGTTTTCTATGCCTTCCAATCAACCAGTAGGTACTTATCAAGTGGGGCCATGCTGGGAGGCAAAACCAGATGCATAATGAATGCCTTTAAAAGGCTTGCCTTCTGTCCAAGAAAGTGAAATTAATGTCTTCAAAGGGTGAGAAGTCCCCCTCCACCCCAGTCCCAAATGGGTGTCACTGATGAGAAGTACAGAGGGAACTAGGCAAAAAAGAGAGATGGTATGGTCTGCATAAACCAAGGTGAGGTTGTAAAGCAGGAA
This sequence comes from Lophiomys imhausi, assembly GCA_907164525.1. NCBI lineage: Eukaryota > Metazoa > Chordata > Mammalia > Rodentia > Muridae > Lophiomys > Lophiomys imhausi. Next base: position 6,100,433 of record CAJQZJ010033927.1, read on the forward strand.
CACTATCTTAATGAGATGAAGAGTAAGATTAGATGGGAGAGGGAAGGAATGAAGGCTTTACAGGGAAGAGGAACATGAGTCGAAGCACCGATGTCTCTCCTGAGTGTTTCTTCATGGAGGATGTAATTTCTAGCCTCCAGCCTTCCCTTCCTCCAGAATTCCTGGTTGCCTGGCCACTGTTGGGTTCTGAAAGCTCCCAAGCCCTAAATGTGTCTTTGGTAAGAGACTGGGTGGAGAGCAATTCCTAGAATGGTGGTGAGCAGTTTCTTTGGTTTCTCTAGTACATTTTAAAGATAAGAAATGAGCAAATGTCAGATTCAAATAGATGGCTCAAGAAAGATAATTTTAGTTGACTATTTGGAACTGGACGCCCGTCTGGGCACGTACAAGCGCACAGATATCAGTTACCTTTGGTTGCTGAGAAGAGCAGGTGTCTAAACAAAGATACTGCTAGTCAAACTGAATTAAAATGACACTGTACTCCTCCACAGCCCTAGGGATTAGTGTGCATGCAGCAGGCCCAAGATTACCTTCTTTCCAAATGGCTTTTGAGGACATCTGTACTTAATTAACTGTCATAGTCAATGGCTACATCTAATGCTGACATTTTGTTCCCAAAGGATCATGAAGCTGTGAGAACATAACACATCAAAGAACAGACAATATTCCTTTTGCCAGGAAGATAAATGTTCCAATATAAAAATAAATAAATAAGTGAATACACAAGAATATAAAACATACAGATTATTTGGATGAGAACCATATGCTTAGAGAAGCTATAACACAAAGTGAGTTTTTTAAAAACAGGTTGAGCTGAAGACACCGCACATTTTCATTGCAGGACACATAGAAATCAAGCTGGAACTGACTGGGAAATTTTCCCCCTGAAGGCTGGCTTTCATAGTACAGAAGATGCTACGTAGACTGCTATGTGGAGAAAGACATTGCCTTAACTGTCACTGTACCCCACATGATACAATACTAACCTGTCAACCTAAGTATGCCTATGGATACAAAAGTGACATGACTTATGGCAGCAACCAATTGCTTTCTGATTACATTTGGCCTGTTCCACAAGAGAGAATTCTGCTACTAAAAACCTGGTTAAAAGTCCATAAATATGAAGGTGATAGGCCTTAGAAGGGAACCTACTGTTGTTGTTTTGCTAGATGGACATCTTGTAAAACTGCATTCTGAATGTTTATGTTCATACTCAGATTTGTGTTGCTCTCTCCTTGGTCAGAGAAGATTTTTGCAGTAGCTGGTGGTTAGTACAGAAACTCATAACTGATCAAAGTATTGAGAATAAGTGACTATTGAGTGCTCAGCCCTAATGAGACATCTATTCTATACTAATTTACCCAAGGACCGAGGAACATCAGAGAAGAAAAGATGTAAGAAATGGAAAATGAGGAAAAGTATTATGAAATGCTGTTTTCTAGATGTGCCATAGTCATTGATTGCACTTACGAACTCACAGCCCTCTAGGTACCTCCATAAAATCGAATCAGTCAATGATCCATTGTGTAAGAGGGAGGAGCTCATGAGGTGTGGGTCTCTCCTTCTCTGGATCATTGGCCACCAACCCACGAGGGTAAGGGGAGCAGAAGTGGGAAGCAGGGTTTGGTCAGCTGTGAGTATGATGGAAGACCTGGGAGTCAGCTTCAGTGAGACAGCTCAACTTCATTTGGGGTGAACAAGGGCTGTATAGATCTGGCAGAGTGCATAGGGGTTTACAGGGTGGGTGTATATTATTGGCTGGGGCTGAGGTACTGGGAATGCTTCATTTACATGAAAAGGAATTCCATGTACTTACCAGGCAGGCTCTTACTGGGAGAGAGGAAGTTGAACCTGTAATTTGGCCATAGACTACCTGACTGTCCTCAGAGGTGGTAGAGGGAAGGATTGTGTGCCAGAGCATGTAGGCCCAAAACAGAGAGAGAGTGGTCCTAATGCCTGCTGGTCTCAGGATGAGATTTTCAGGGTTTGGGCACATCTCAATGTCACTCTTGCTCCAGGCCAGCTCCCCTGGTTATATGTGCCCACAATGAGGCTCCACTCCAGCTTAGAAGCTGATAATTATTTTTCGTCTGTTGTGTTACTCCTGGTAGGTTGCCTGTAGTCATACAGGAAACACTAAATGGAATTTGAAGAAGAAGGAGGAAGGACAGCAGAATGAAGATGAGACAGGGTCATGTTGAAGATGGATATAATGAATCACCACTGTATACATATATGAAATTGTCAAAGAATAATAAAAATGAAAAAAATAGGTCGAAGGCTGGGAATATAGATCAGTAGTAGAATGTTTGCCTACTATGTGTATGGTCCTAAATTCAATCTATAGCACTTGAGCTGGGGGTGGGAGGAGGTGCGGATGAGGAGGGGTAGGTTGAAGCTAGATGATGAAAGTCAGACTAAGGGTGAACTTCTGTCTCTCATGTATACATAAGAAGAAGTTAATCACGGTTGTAAGTCAAAATGCGCTGCTAGGGATATGAATGACGAACTAGAGGGGTTTTTTGTTTTGTTTTAGCTGGTTAAGATCGGAAATCTCCATCTTTCTGTGGAACGATAGGGACTGCTTCAGAAGCAATGAGACTGGCTAGGAAGGGCAGTTCTAGGCTGTGAGCACAGTGAATAAAGCAGAAGAATGTCCCACATTGCCAGTTAGGACTGTAAGAATGTGATATCCCTCACAGTGTGCTCTGCACACCCCTCGGGTTACAGCGACTGTAACTCATTCACGAATCTGAGCCTCTCAGTCTGGGGAGAGGCTAAGACACTTCTTGACAAAGATGCAGAAGAAACAAGGAGAAACCAAGATAGGTGACCATGGAGGACACGGTTAGTGCTGAGCTATATAAAGGTCACCAATGAGAGCTCATTTGGCATGATTAGAGATGCCCACCTGATGCCTGATGTTATGCATTCTAAATGTTAATTGGTCCTGCTTGCTGTCTGTTACTTTGTTTTCTAAACATTATCTCTGATTGGTTGAATAAATGCTGAGGCCTGAAATTGGACAAAGACAGAGGTAGGCGGGACTAAGGCTCAGGCTTCTATAGCAGAGGTTCATGGTAGAAGGAGCCTCCAAGACAAGTAACAAGAGCAGGAAGGAGGGCACACAACATGTGTTAGAGAAAAAAAAAAAGTCATTCCATGTGGCCTGGAACATTGGCATAGCGTGGAGAATAGCAGTCCAAAGGGACGTATGTATGTATGGGATCATATTTGGGGAATAGAATTAAGAGCTAGCTTAGATGGGCCAAGATTGCACAATCCAGGCCAAGTCTTGTTAAAATCCCTGTAGTGTCTGTGTGCTCATTTATAATGATGGCGGGTTAAGGAATAACCCCACCAACCAATTAACGATAATATAAATACTAAGTAATAATTTAATTAATTAATTCTACAGATGTCCTCTCACAGCATTTGACAGAGTGATACCTGCTGGATGAGGGACTGGTTCGTGTTTAGGGTGATACTCTGTTTGGGGTCATTTGTTGATTTGGAAAGTTATCTTTTAGGCAAATTTAAGATTGTGTCCCACCTTGGAGAATCTTCCAAATTAGGGGCAAGAAGGGAAAAAACATCCTCAAAGATCAAAACTTTTCCAGAAAACTTCAGCAGAATGAGACGAGTGTTATATGTTATACATTACACACACACACACACACACACACACACACACACACACACACACACATACACACACACATTATACAACTCAGCCCTGAAGACTACAATCTTGACTTTTAAAGGTGAAACGAGACTTTTCATCTAATGGCCAAGCTGAGGTTGCATTTATTTTTATTTCAGCTACAGTGATCCTTATTTATGATGATAACTTCCCTTGGTGTGTTGTAAGAGATTGCTAATTGCTTTTTAATTGCTTGACCAAAATACCTTACAAAAACTAGCTTAAAGGAAGATGGATTCTTTCAAGGGTTTAGTCCACAGTTGCTTGGGAAGAACAGCATGGTAGTAAGAGCCTATGGGAAGCCATTCTTTTCTTCATGAAATATGAATTCATTAGAATTACTATTGTGATTTTACCTGACATATAGTGATCTTGAATACATTAGGTAATAAACTTTGCTTTCACTGAATGTTGAATATTTTGATAAAACATTCCTTTTTAAAAATAAATTATTGCTGTCTGCCTGATATCCAGCCTGCACTCGAGCTGCACCACAAGAGCAGAGGTAAGTGAGATTATTTTTTTCCAGAGTTTCCAACATGGTGGCACAGTGTGCACTGTAGCGGAGAGGCAGAGACCTAACCCAGTCACAGCAAAGCAATTAGCCAAGACTGCCTGCAAACAGAGCCCGCGACAGTGTGTTCTCCACAAATACTGGGGCGGGTGGGTCACTCACCCTAGCACCCAAGCATCTGAGGCAGTCAGCAACAGGCGCACTGAGGCCGGCATCTGTTGTGGGTGGAGCTCCCTACCTGCATAGTCAGCCCAGCTGGGGAGCCAGAACTACTGGGTCAGTGAGAGGAGAACACAGACCCAACCACAGCTCAACCTGCCTTTCTGAGGAGACCTGTCAGCTCCCAGGTCCTCAGAGGCTAGCCCTCTCCCCACTCCAATCCCCTCTATATTGGTCCAATTGGGTCACAAGCAGTTGAGGAGACCAGCAGCCACCCTCCTCTCCGAGAGCCAGTCAGTCTATTACAGGAACCTGCCAGCCATCTGGAGGTAAACACCAGGATCTCAGGATCAGCCAACCCCCAGGGCAGGGAGTTTTCCTGAGCACCAAGGTCAGGTAACAAAAGAAACAAACAGATAACACCTGGGTCCATCTGATGACAAAAGGTCAGCGCAAGAACATGGTAAAAAAAAACCAAAACAATAGGATGTCTCCAGATCCTAGCAATAATGCTACAGACAACTCTGGACAGCTGAACCCAATTGAAGCAAAGGAAAATGACCTTAATCCTACGCTTATATTAATAATAGAAGGCCTAAGGGAGGAAATCAAATACCTCAGAGAGCAACAACAAAGTACTGCAAAGGAGGTGATAGAAATGAATAAAGCACTTAAAGGAATGGAAGACCTGAAAAGGGAAGTTGAAGCAATGAAGAAAATCCAATCTGAGACATCCATAGAACTGGAAAACCTTAAGAAAAGAATCGGAACTACAGACACTAGCATCACCAACAGAATACAAGAGATGGAAGAAAGAATTTCAGGCTCAGAGGATAAAATTGAAGAAATGGATACATCTGTCAAAGAAAATGTCAAATCTAAAAAAGTCCTGACACAAAACCTTCAGGAAATCAAGGACACAATGAAAAGACGGAATCTCAGAATAATAGGAATAGAAGAAAGAGAAGAGTCCCACCTTCATGGACCAGAAAATATCTTCAACAAAATCATTGAAGAGAATTTCCCAAATCTAAAAAAAGAGATGCCTATAACTGTACAAGAAGCTTACAGAACCCCAAATAGATTAGACCAGAAAAGAAAATCTTCCCGCCACATAATAATCAAAACACTAAATGTACAGAACAAAGAAAGAATTTTAAAAGATGCTAGGGAAAAGGGTCAAGTAACATATAATGGCAAAGTTATCAGAATCACACCTGACTTTTCTTCAGAGACTCTAAAAGCCAGAAGGGCCTGGACAGACATCTTGCAGACCCTAAAAAACCACAAATGCCAGGCCAGACTACTATTCCCTGCAAAATTGTCAATCAACATAGATGGAGAAAACAAGATATTCCATGACAAAGCTAAATTCAAACAATATCTATACACAAATCCAGCTCTACAGAAGATGTTAGAAGGAAAACTTCAACCCAAAGAGGTTAACTACACACAAGAAAGCACAGGAAGCAAATAGCATGCCTGCAGCAAAAACAAAAGGAAAGAAGCTCACTCACACACTATTTCTACCAACATCAAGATGGCAGGAAGTAACAATCACTGGTCATTAATATCTCTCAACATCAATGGACTCAATTCCCCAATAAAAAGGCACAGGCTAGCAGAATGGATGCGAAAACAGAATCCCACATTCTGCTGTTTACAAGAAACACACCTCAGCAAAAAAGATAGACATTATCTCCAAGTAAAGGGCTGGAAAAAGATATACCAAGCAAATGGACCCAAGAAAAAAGCTGGAGTAGCAATTCTAGTATGCAACAAATTGGATTTTCAACCAACATTAATCAAAAGAGATGGGGAAGGACACTATATACTCATCAAAGGAAAAATCCACCAAGATGAAATTTCAATACTAAACATCTATGCCCCAAATGTAAGACCACCCAAATTCATTAAAGAAACACTACTGAAGCTCAAATCCCACATTGAACCTCACACATGAATAGTGGGAGACTTCAACACACCACTCTCACCACTGGACAGATCAACAATGCAGAAACCAAACAGAGAAATAATGAACCTCACAGATGTCATGAATCAAATGGACCTAATTGATATCTACAGAACATTTCACCCCAAAACAAAAGAATACACTTACTTCTCGGCACCTCACGGAACCTTCTCCAAAATCGACCATATAGTCGGTCACAAAGCAAGCCTCAACAGATACAGGAAAATTGAAATCACTCCTTGTAACTTATCAGACCATCATGGAATAAAGCTGGGCTTCAACAGTAACAAAAACAACAGAGTGCTTGCAAAAACATGGAAACTGAACAACTCTCTCCTCAATGACCTCTGGGTCAGGGAAGAAATAAAAAAAGAAATTAAAGTCTTCTTAGAACTCAATGAAAATGAAGGCACAACATACCCAAACTTATGGGACACGTTGAAAGCAGTGCTAAGAGGAAAGTTTATAGCTCTAAGTGCCTTCAAAAAGAAACTGGAGAATTCCTATACTAGCCACCTAAAAGAACACCTGAAAGAGCTAGAACAAAAAGAAGCAAACACTCCCAAGAGGAGCAGACGAGAGGAAATTATCAAACTCAGGGTTGAAATCAACAACTTAGAAACAAAAAGAACAATACAAAGAATCGACAAAACCAAGAGCTGGTTCTTTGAGAAAATCAACAAAATAGACAAGCCCTTAGCTAAACTAACTAAAAGGCAGAGGGAAAATACCCAAATCAACAAAATCAGAAATGAAAAGGGGGAAATAACAACAGACATTGAGGAAATCCAAAGAATCGTTAGGTCCTACTTCAAAAACTTGTACTCCACAAAATTGGAAAATCTAAATGAAATGGACAATTTTCTTGATAGATTCCACCTACCAAGGTTAAATCAAGAACAGGTAAACAAATTAAACAGTCCTATAACCCTTAAGGAAATAGAAGAAGTCATTAGACGTCTTCCAACCAAAAAAAAAGCCCAGGCCCAGATGGTTTCAGCACAGAATTCTACCAGACATTCAAAGAAGAGCTAACACCAATATTCTTCAAACTCTTCCACAACATAGAAACAGAAGGAATACTGCCAAACACATTCTATGAGGCCACAGTTACCCTGATACCTAAACCTCACAAAGACCCCACGGAGAAAGAAAAGTTCAGACCAATTTCCCTTATGAACATGGATGCAAAGATACTTAATAAAATACTTGCAAACCGGATCCAAGATCACATCAAAAGTATCATACACCATGATCAAGTAGGCTTCATCCCAGGGATGCAGGGGTGGTTCAACATTAGAAAATCTATCAATGTAATCCACCACATAAACAAGCTGAAAGAAAAGAACCACATGATCATCTCATTGGATGCTGAAAAAGCTTTTGACAAAATACAGCACCCTTTCATGATAAAAGTCTTAGAGAGATCAGGCATACAAGGACCATACTTAAAAATAATAAAAGCAATTTACAGCAAGCCAATAGCCAACATCAAACTAAATGGAGAGAAACTTAAAGCATTTCCTTTAAAATCAGGGACAAGGCAAGGCTGCCCACACTCTCCATATCTCTTCAACATAGTACTTGAAGTTTTAGCTAGAGCAATAAGACAACTAAAAGAGATCAAGGGGATACAAATTGGAAAGGAAGAAGTCAAAGTATCCCTATTTGCAGATGATATGATAGTATACATCAGTGACCCCAAAAATTCCACCAGAGAACTTCTACAGCTGATAAACTCCTTCAGCAAGGTGGCCGGATACAAAATCAATTCAAAAAAAATCAGTAGCCCTTCTTTACACAAAAGATAAATGGGCTGAGAAAGAAATAAGGGAATCAACACCCTTCACAATAGCCACAAATAATATAAAATACCTTGGGGTAACTCTAACCAAGCAAGTGAAAGACCTGTATGATAAGAACTTCAAGACCCTGAAGAAACAAATTGAAGAAGATATCAGGAGATGGAAAGATCTCCCTTGTTCATGGATAGGTAGGATCAACATAATAAAAATGGCAATCTTACCAAAAGCAATATACAGATTCAATGCAATTCCTATCCAAATACCAACTCAATTTTTTACAGATCTGGAAAAAAAAATTCTCAACTTCATATGGAATAACAAAAGACCCAGAATAGCTAAATCAATCATGTACAATAACAGAAAATCTGGAGGTATCACCATCCCGGATTTCAAGCTGTACTACAGGGCAATAGTAATAAAAACAGCATGGTACTGGTATAGAAACAGACCAGTTGACCAATGGAATCGAATTGAAGACCCAGAAATAAACCCACACATCTATGGTCACTTAATTTTTGATAAAGAAGCCAAAAACATACAATGGAAAAAGGAAAGCATCTTCAATAAATGGTGCTGGTCTAACTGGATGTCAACATGTAGAAGAATGCAAATAGATTCATACTTATCACCCTGTACAAAACTTAAGTCTAAGTGGATCAAGGACCTCAACATAAATCCAGACACACTAACATTAATAGAAGAGAAAGTGGGAAAAAGCCTTGAAATCATTGGCACTGGTAGCAACTTCCTGAATAGAACACCAATAGCTCAGGCACTAAAACAAACAATCAATAAATGGGACCTTATAAAATTGAAAAGCTTCTGTAAGGCAAAGGCCACTGTCCTTAGAACAAAACAGCAGCCTACAGAGTGGGAAAGGATCTTCACCAACCCAACATCTGACAGAGGGCTAATATCCAAAATATATAAAGAACTGAAGAAATTAAACACCAAAAAATCAAATAACTCCATCAATAAATGGGGTACAGAGCTAAACTGAGAATTCACAGAAGAGGAATCTCTAAAGGCTGAGAGGCATTTGAGGAAATGTTCAACATCTTTGGTTATCAGGGAAATGCAACTTAAAACAACTCTGAGATTCCATCTCACACCTGTCAGAATGGCTAAGATCAAAAACTCAAATGATAGCACATGCTGGTGAGGATGTGGAGAAAGGGGAACACTCCCCCATTGCTGGTGGGACTGCAAACTTGTGCAACCACTTTGGAAATCAATCTGGAGATATCTTAGAAAATTGGGAATAAATCTACCTCAAGACCCAGCCATACCCCTCTTGGGCATATATCCAAAAGATCTGAAAAGAAACCAAAAGGACATTGCCTCAACAATGTTCATAGCAGCTTTATTTGTAATAGCCAGAAACTGGAAACAACCCAGATGTCCATCAACTGAAGAATGGATTAAAAAAACTGTGGTACATTTACACAATGGAATACTACACAGCTATCAGAAATGAGAAAATCATGCAATTCAAAACCAAATGGATGGAACTAGAAAAGCTCATCCTAAGTGAGCTGACGCAGTCACAGAAAGATAAACATGGTATGTATTCCCTTACAAATGGATATTAACCATACATCAGAGGATAACTATCCTACAACCCACACACCCAAATAGACAGGAACCTAGCATATCTATCCTAGGAAAAATTCTACCCACCAGTGAGTCATGGAATCTGCTGCAGGTTAGTGGAACCCCACACCCTAGATGGTGTGCCTTATCAAGCTCCAGTACGAGTGTAAGCTCTTGGGCCTCACATGACGCAAGATCTGAGGGAGTATGATATGTGAGGACCCACCTCATCTGAGGAGAAGGAGAGTACCAAGTAGAGGAACAAGGAGGGAGGGAGGGAGGAAGGGAGGAAGGGAGGGAGGAAGGGAGGGAGGGAGGGAGGGAAGGAGAGAGGGAGGGAAGGAGAGATGAAGGGAGGGGCCAAGAGGGGAGGAGGGAGGAAACTATGTTCTAGAAATAAATAATACTTTTTTAAGAAAAGAATTAATAAGCTTAAAAATATAATAAAAATACAATATAAAATTTTCAAACTATAATTTACCTTACTGGCATGAAAAGAAAATGGCCTTAATTTCAGATTAGAATGTTAGACTGCAGGTGGCTACAGAGATTACACAAACTTGATAGCAGCTTAAAAGTTTTTTTTTGTTTTTTGGTTTTTTTTGTAGTGGTATAGGCTATTTCCATGGTTTGGCATTAAAAAGCAGGTAAGAGGTTTAAAACACTGTAAATAAATTAAAGGTGACAGCTGTTCAACCTGGTTTTACAAACCTCCAAGAGTTGAAAAAACTTAGAGCTAAGGTAAAATAATGCATGGTGTTTGCCCATGCCTTTACCTCCAGCAGAGACAGGAGGATCACTATAGAGTTAGTTGTCTTATAAATTCTAGAGTTACAAGAAACAGGTTGGTGATGGTGCACACCCTTAGTCACATCATTGGGGAAGAATACACCCTTAATCCCAACACACTAGAGACAGAAACAGGCAGATCTCAGAGCTCAAGGCCACCTGATACAAAACAAGCTCTAAACAGAGAAAAACTTTGATCCAGGGGTGGAGGAGCACATCCTTAATCCCATCAGTTGGAAACCACATGTCTTTGATCCCAAAATTTAGAATGCAGAGACAGGCACATAGGATTTGGAAAGATTTAAGTTTAAAAGCTACTTACAAAAGGCAGGCTGCAATTCAAACAAATTGTCCTTTGAGATCTCAAAATATATACACTAAAGGTTTGTTTAGCTCCAAAATATCAAAATAATTTCTTCTTTAATCCGGATTGAAAGGTAATACTTTATATATTATCAAAAAACCAAATTTGCTCCAGGAAAAATATTACCTGACCCCCCAAAAAAAATATAATTGTCCCAGAGTTAGGATTAGGGCAGGGCTCTGTTCTTATCTTTCCAGGAGATTTAAAGCATCCATTCAAGGAATCCAGGGACAACTGGACAATGGAAACCTCAGCAGAAAACAGATCAGACACCAAAGAAGACGAGTGGCCCAGATGATCCAGCCTTGCAGACTTCTTCAATAGCAGTTTCCTCAAAAGTCTATAACCACAACAACTCAAAATCACTAAGATCGTTCAGCTCCACAGACTACTCCAGCCAGATCTTCAGTAAAGTTCTGAAGATCAGCTTCTGTCTATGAACTTCGTAGGACATCTAAATAGCTGAGCACAAAGGGACTGAACATCAAATGATTCTATTAACATTTTTAACCATTTTTCCATTCTTATTTGGGCCCCAAACAGGTTTACTACGTCCCAAATCAGCAGGAAGTCATTTTAAGAGAAAAACGTCCCATCCCCAGAAGGTGGGGAGGGTGTTCTCCCCCTTTGGTTATTTGATAGATAATAGAAAATTTTGTTATTTAGGGGAAAAGACTACAAGCTGTTAAATGGTCTTGTTAAATGGGTTTTGGAGGTTAGACCCAGGGACTTCTCTCTTTTGCTTTTCTGTATCCTCCTTTCTCTCCTATATAGGAGTGAACAGACTTGAGAAAAATGGGACATAGACATAGTATAGGAAAGAACAAGAAAAAAGGACAGATTATTGAATATAGCTTTATACCTTTGTATACTGATACAAAATTAATATTATATTTGGCTAAATTGGTATTGATCATTGTATATTAATGCAAAATTAAGATTGTATAGGGCTACATCGGTATTGATCTTTGTATATTGATACAAAATTAAGATTATATTTGGCCACCATGGTATTGACCCTAGTATATTAATGTAAAATTAAGATTGTATTGGGCTACATCGGTACTGATCTTTGTATACTGATACAAAATTAAGATTATATTTGGCCACATTGGTATTGATCTTTGTATATTGATACAAAATTAAGGGTAACGCTTCTTAAAGGTATTGTTTGTAGTAATACTTAAAAATGAAATGTCAAGTTTTGACCTCTCGCTACCAACCGACATAAACTGTTTAGGATAATTAAGAAACGGAAACTAATAGTCATGAAAACGTATCATTTTGTTAGTTACTATGACAGTCTATCACAGTTATTTTCTAAGCTACTCAGAAATCAAGTTGCTAAGAGACAAGCAATATTTGCTTATCTAAATATAAGAGATAGATAGGGCATCTTCAAAAACCTCAAGAGATCTGCAGAATATGGCATTCAAAGATGTTTTCTTAACTTAAGATTTTTTTGATATCGAGACATGTCAGCTCCTGACAGCACCCCCTATATTACTCCAAGTAGAAGATGAGCATCGAAGAATCTCCAGTGGGAGATGATTAAATTGGTGGTAAGCCATTCTCTTGGCAAGAAAAACCACTTGCTTCAACTGTAGACAGACTTCTGTCCAAAAAGGACAAAACTTGGAAGCAGTTAAGTCGACAGCCTAGCTCTGCCAAGACAGGGTAGGTAAGTCCTTCATAATTCCTGCTCTACAACCAATGTCTGTCAGAGAAATGGGGCCAAATGGCTGAAGATTGATGCTGTAATGTATGGAGAGAAAATGGGAACTGTCCAGGCAGCCACTGGTATGTCATTTTTTAGTTTTGGAAGCTGCAGGCCCTGCACTTCCTATATAATCAGATATATTTATCCCTCTCAGGTCTCTGAGGTGGTTGAAGAATAGATACCTAGAGTCTCATAGTTAAATTTTGAGTTGTTTAGGAATCAAGAGGGTGTTCTGGATTTAAGAAGATATTTTTAAAATTATGAGGCAAGTTAGTATGAAAGCTGAGTTAGATATAGAACTTTTAACTCATGGAGATGGTTAGATAGTAGAATGTTAAAGTCAGGTGCCAAATACATATGGACTGGACATTGGGAATGTATGCTAAGCCATATAACTCTTATAATCGTGGCCTATTTATTTCTGTTGTTTTGTATTGTATTTATAGTTATAAGAAAAAGAACCATTTTTTGGACTGAAAGGGAGAGCTGTTGGGGGGAAAAATAAATACCTTAAACTAAAAAAAAAAAAAAAGAAGGGAAGAGGATGGTGGGGCTGAGGGGGAGGAGGGTGGAATGGTGGGACTGGAGGGGGGAGTAGGGAGGGGATTGTGATTGAGATGTAACTTGAAGAAATAAAAAATAAATTATTAAAAAATAAATAAATAAATAAATAAATTATTTGAGCCAGGCTTGGTGGTGAACCCCTTTAATCCCAGCACATGGGAGGCAGAGACAGGCAGATCTCTGTGAGTTCAAGACCAGCCTGGTCTACAAAGCAAGTCCAGGACAGTCAGAGCTGTTACACAGAGAAACCTTATCTCAAAAAAAAATAATTATAATAATAATTATTATTATTAATTTATTTTTATTGTATGTGCATTGGTGTTTTGCCTGCATGTATGTACGTGTGAGGGTTTCAGATCTTGAATTAGGGACAATTGTGAGCTGCCATGTGGGTGCTAGGAATTAAACCTGGGTCTTCTGGAAGAACAGTCAGTGTTCTTAACCACTGAGCCATCTCTCCAACATCCATAAAACATTCTTGAATGGCAGAAACAAAATATAAAGCAGATTTGATACTCATCTGTGGAATTTTTATGTTTGTTCAGTTATTAAACAAGCATGTTCAACAATATGTTCAGCCATTGATACTTTGGGGTGAATACTTGCCTTCGCTTCAGATTCCTGAGTTGGTGCAGGCAGTGTCTGGCATTTGCCTCTACTCACAACACTTCCATAAGTTGCCATGCGATTATATTTACCTCCAAACAGTTCTGGATTCTTGTTTTTACATTATAATTTGAGGAACAAGGAAAGTCATTGGAAAAGAAGAGTACACTTTAGTAAATTACAATTTCTTTTCTTTGATTTTTAGGTAGTTTCCATAAAGTCAAGTTAAGAGGTTTTTTTTGTTTGTCTGTTTGTTTGTTTTTTTGGAATGTTTCTCTCACAAAACAAATATATAACAAGATATTTTGACAAGACTGAGGTTTGCCAACGTATCTGATCCTAAAACCAAACATTCAGAACATGTGAGCTTTGAAAGAAGAAACTAGCAAAATTTTCTATGAAAGCAATAGCCTTGTTTTCTTACTGTCTGTGATGAGACAACAGGAGACAAACTCAGAACTGCCACCAGCAGCCTCAGTACTTCCCATTAGCTCTTAGGGGGTCTCCACTCAGGTAAGGCCAGGTCCTTAACATTGCCACAGAAATGAATTCCTGGATGAGCCAGACTGAGTCCGAATTGATGTTTATTCAAAACAGAAAGGCACGCAGGGATGGGCAGGCCCACCTAAGAACATGAGTGTGGGCTTTGCAAAGCACTTTTATTGAAGTGTCACACCAATAGCTAATATACCCCCTTTGCAGGCTTTCAAGTTACCACTCAGAGGTTATTAAGTACCTTCTCCTTCCTTCTATAATAATCTGATCAGAGATTGTAGGCTGGCCCTAGGAGGTGCCTTGGATGGATGACAATTTGATAAAATAACTATGTACCCCAAGGGTTGCACAAGGGGGTTAGGATACATCTTTTACTGTAAATGGGGTTTCTGATGAGATTCTTTGAAAATTGCAGGTTTATGGCAGAGAAAAGAGAAAGGCCATATGCAGTTGGTTAGCCTTATGCTTAGCTCACGGCTATTTTAACATTCTCCTTTGAAAATATCTTTATATTAAAATAAAAAAAGATGTCTTTGTGTCGGCAGCCTTCCCAGCAGTTGTCAGTAATTGTGCTACAATTCTTGATTCCCAGCTGATGAGATGCTTCAAGAGACTCTGGAATGAGGCACTCTCTTCCCTTTCTGTCTCCCCATAATTGTCCCTGCCTTTCTATCTAGCCTTCTTACCATGAATGGGAATGATTTCAGGTAATTAGGCCTCCTCTGAGACACAAATTCCCCTGATTCCAGGTCAGTGTGACATCAAAGAAGAGAATAAAATCCACATCTATATCAGTGCCTTGAATGCTATCTCAAGTTAAGTCCTCCCTTCCCCAGGCCAGCTCATTCCAGACAGGTAGTCTCTCTTGCTAAATCTGGGGGCTGGAAGACTCTGTGTGCACAGCATTGTGGGTGCCCATGATCATGTCCCAGAAATCAGCTTCGATCTATCCTATAGATGGTCTGGAAAAGAGTCCCCCAGCATCGAATGACTCTGCTATCTGAAATTGCCTTACAGAGCAACGCCAGAGCCAGGTTCACAAGATAGGGCCCCAAGGAAATGGGTCAACCCACATGTAAGCTTGGAAAAATGAAAACGTGGCCTTGGGGTCAACTGCTGGGGAGAACTTTGAGTTGGGCTAAATATAATAACCACGTTGGAAGACTGCCAGTGCCGGGGCCCCAGCTCTGTGACTAACATAGAGAACTCCAGGAGGCTTGATTGCCACCGGAGAGCCACATGGCTCTTTTAACTCTGTTCACAAAAATGAATGATTAATGAATGTAGCTCCTAGTGTCCTTGAATAGTCATTTTAAAATTCAGGCTGAAAAGAGGTAGTGGTGAGAGGGACCAGGAAGGGGAAGTTACTGTTGGGAAGAAGAGCATTCTATGAGCTCAGCTCTGGAGTGGTTATGCAAACTGATTTTCTTTCTTAAAAGATTCCTTACCAGGTCAGTGTGTTTCATAATGCCCTGCGCAATGCATTTGCCTGGCTGTGGTTCACATTCTCCACATCCCACAGCCTCAGAATATGGGATGGCACCTCATAATCTGAGTTCTCTGTATCCTGATGGTGCTTGTACCATTCAGCCCGTAGCTAGTAGGGGTCGCTTCTCCATCCACAGGGAACTCAGTCTCAGAAAGCCTAGCATACAGAAAGCCTCCCCACGCAGTTAAGGGCTTGGTTCAAAGCGTTAACAAAGGGCCTGGCAAGTGACCACCACTGAGTGTACCTTTAAGAAATGTTAGCATCTAAATAATCATACTGAATAATTTAGGTGCCAACAGTCACCTTCAGTGCCTATGAAATGCTTTGTCCAAACAATTTGATATAGAGTATCAGATAAAAGTTACTAGGCACAGGGTAGTGTTAGTTTTATATAAATCAGTAGCTAGGTCAGGTGGCTCCAATTAATTCTAGCTCTTTGGGAAGCTGAGGCAGGAGGACTGCAAATTGGGCTACAGAGTGTGTTCAGGACCAGCCTGGGCAATTTAGTGAAACCCTCGCTCAACATTTAAAAAACAAATAAATAAGAGGGATAGGGGTGTGGTTCAGTGGTAGAGCACTCACCGAGCATTCAGGAGGCACTGGGTTCAGTCTCTGGTACTACATGGGGAGAGGGCAGCAGCGAGCCTGTGAGATAGATAAGTCACAGAGAATACCTTACTGTATCGACTACCCGAAATATGGAGGGGTGACTCTATCCTTAACTAACACCTCAAGTAGCCCCTAATTTTTTGTTGGCTAGACTCTCAATTTAAAGTCAAAGGCATTTTTGCAGGTGAGTGAATTTAGGTGATGCTGTCGCTGTCACTGGAGCCCAGCTCTGAGGCACTGCCATTATTTGTGCAAACCATCAGTAGTCTTCCATGTTTCCCTCAGAGGCAATGACCATATGTGAGTCCCTTTCACTATCTGTGTAAGGAGGAAATCTTCTTCCCACATTCTCTGCTAGGATAACAGAAGAAAAAGGAAGTAAGTTGTTTAACTTCTTTTATAGGCATGGTGGGGGGGTGACAAATGTAGACAAAAGAAGCAGTTAGGTCCAAAGGCTTGTGCACTAAGTTTGACATGAGTGGTAAATTACCTAGCGTGTCCGGACAAAGGTGCTTAGGCGAAGGCAGCTAACTGAGGGCTCTTTTAACAATGGCCAGCATATAGATTTCTCTGGGCCTCAATTCCTCCATTGTTACTAAGGAACATAGCGTTCCCTTTTGTGAGTTCTTAGGGACATTTATAAAAGAGTTTAAAAGCTGACTCAGAAGGAAGCACAGGGATTATTTTATTTGAATCTAAGAGGAAAACCAAAGAGCAGGCAAACTATAAATTTAGGCAACTGTCATGAGGAGGGAAAAGATAGAAAAGCTTTTAAGCTAGCAGGGAGCTCAGCAATCAAGTGAGGAAAGGACAAGTCTTCAGAGAAACAGTGAGAAAGTCCTGAGATTCAGAGAAAGCATGCTTAGGCTTTGGGCTAGTCTCCAAAAAGAGAAAGAAGGAGAAAAAAAGAAAGAGATGCTTAGTACTGGGGACTGAGGGTTCCCATTCCAGGCTCTTGTGTCCCTGCTTCCACCAACCCAAAAGCTAAGAGTGTCATGGGAAACATCTGAGACCCACAAAAGACATTTCTCCCATCTGCTGTAACAGCCTCCCTGATGCTTCCACCAAAGATTTCAAACATATCCTGGTTTATGACTTTCTTTGTCCTGTTACTTTAAACCTTTAATGAAACTACTTCCCTATTGGAACATGAAGTTTGGGGGTAACCCACTTCTGTGGTCCTGGGCCTTAGTCACTCATATTTGACTCTAGAATAAATGTTCTCTTACCATCTTGAGGTGAAAGCTGTGGTTTTGCATTGGTGATGGTTAGAAGACTTAGTTTTTTGTTGTTGTTGTTGTTTTGTTTTTTGGGTTTTTGAGACAGGGTAACCTCTGTGTAACCGCTATCCTAGACTCACTTTGTAGACCAAGCTGGCTTTGAACTCACAGTGATCCTCTTGCCTCTGCCTCCCAAGTGCTGGGATTAAAGGCATGAGCCACCTTGCCTGGCCCTTAGAAGACTTGTTAAAGGAAGGTGGAAGTGTGGATGAAAATTCACCTAGCTGCCCCTCTAAACCTTTTCATTTTATGTTTAAAAGGTAAAATCTCCCCTAATGTGACTGTTAGCAGCTTCATGGGGGAGGTCACAGCTTGGTCAGGGAGCTATGCTAAGGAGCTAGCAATAACCAGGTGCCTCAGAAAGAAGAGCATTACATCAGAAACTCCATTCACCTCTGCTGTTGCTGAGCTGGTCCAACAAGCTGATACAATAAATTCCTGCCATGCACTGAGCATCCCTAGGCTTTTCCCTACTCTTTTCTCTAGCCACTCCTTCCTTACTGCAGAGTCCACAGTCTATCTGGAGCTAGCTGACTTACAGCCTCTGGAGTTAAGAACTGTAGTCTCTCTGGTATCTGTGTTTTGTCTTTGCAAATATAGAGGCTATGAACCATCCTGCACCCATCTTAGGCTTAAAAGCCTATAGTGAAAACAAACTAGGTTCTTCCCTGTTTATGATTAAACCTCAGGTTCTCAAGGATCTAGGGTATGCCTCACCTACAACCATAACTACAAATGGTTCTGTACTGCTTGTTCTAGGAATGACAATCATCTTTGTTTCAAAAAGTTAATAATCATTTTGCAACCCTACCTTTGTTTCAAAGGGGTTGTATGGATACCTTGTTATGCCTACCTGTTGTTAGGACCATTTTGCAAGCATGTCTTTGTTTCAGGAGGGTGTTATGACACTAACTTGTTATACTTAAGTTTTGCTCCTGTAATCCTACCTATTTTGCCTGTCAAAACCCACATTTGGAAACCTATCCCTGAGCTATAAAAACGTTGTCTTCCTTATATCCAAGACTGATCTCTCAAACCCACTTTAGGGGGAGTATGTGAATGAAAGAGCTCGCTTTAATTAATTTGGCCATGATGATTTGGGTTGGCAGTCTTTCTCCTCCCATCTTTGGGATTAACAGCTAGGGAAGGGCAGACAGCTCCTTTGTTTCCTCACAGTGTGGCCCTGGCATTCGGAAACTTCAGCATCACTGGGGTTTGTTTCTAATGAAGACCCCCACCCCAGGCACCTCAGACTAAATCTAAATTTATTCAAATAGCAGGCCTGGTGAGGAGGCCGTGCACCAAGCATTAAAGTTTAAAAGGCTGTGACCACACCTTTGGTTAGTTATTTGCCATTGGTTTGCATGTTGGGAAGATGGTGAATCTTTTCTGCACATTAAAAGAGGATGTGAGAATTTGTGATATAGGACTGGTTCTCTCTAGTAACTCTACCTGACCATCCCACAGGACGCATTAATCTGTCAGCCCCAGGAAAGTCTTTGTAAGGTTTGCTCCTGAGGTTGCTGGATCCAAACCATCCATCTGCTAGCTCTGTGGGCATCTCGATGTTTGTATGCATCCTGAGGTTTCCAGAGAAGAAGTGGAGTTTCTCGCCATCTCTTGGGCCTCCACCAGCTGCTCTGCTGCCTGGTACTCTAGCGCTTGTTCTGTTCTTGTGGGAGAAAGTCCCTTTCTCCCTCAAGTGGCAAAGTGCTAATGATCTGCACACACAATCTCCAACTACCCACAGCATAAGAGGACACACACACACACACACACACACACACACACACACACACACACACA